>JAJPCS010015755.1:71884-93041 GCA_021164005.1 Willisornis vidua nigrigula | reverse complement strand
GAACCAGCAGGGGAAATGAACTCACCATGAGAGAGATCACAAGTCAGAGGCTAAAATTTAATAACAATATTACAACAAATAGAGTGACAGAAAGAGAAATTGCTTTCAGCTCATAAACCCCAGCAGTATAACCCAGTGCCCTGGGGCACAAACCCAAAGGGGTTTGTTAGCCCTGGTGCTGAGACCCGCGTGGTTCCCCCCAAGTCCAACGCAAAAAAAGAAGTGAGAAACCTGTTGGTGCAGGCGAGGGCTGTGGTCTGGTTGAGAGTGGCAGTCGTAGTCTGGTTGAGAGCAGTGATTTCCTCCTGTCGAGGTCCTGCTGCTCCTCTGGATCTGACGAGAAGTTCCCAAGGTCTTCTTACCCCCACTTATGTACCCTCAGGGAGCACCCAGTCCCTCCCCCTGGGCGGGGACTCACACAATGGGTGATTAACTCTGGAGCCAGGGGGTATTGTTGAACTGTTGATGGCCCATGAGCAGCCACGCCCCCTCAGGCTGGGTGTGAGGGTGATAATGACTCCCTGGGCAGCTGCTGCTAATGGTCCATTGTCCTGGGGGAATGAATAGAGGGGGTAGAATACACAGCTTTGATCACCCCCACACAGTGTTAGCTGGTCCCACATGCTGAACTAGGACAAACACAAACACAGCACAGGCCTCTCAGTAACAGTGCAGGGGCAGAGATGCTGCCAGTGCTCCTGTGTCAGCTCTGCAGTGGCACTGCTAATGCTTCAGTCGTTTCATCTGTTTAGGTAGAGTAAAATAAATGAATTAAACTGAAAATAGAAGCAAACTCCTCATGTGACTGTTTCCTGTGGTCATTAGGAAATACAGCCTGAAGTTCATGTTTGCTCTCTGGGGTTGTTTGAGTATTCTTGAAACAATCCCTGCTGGGATGGAAGTTTCCTTCTGGCTTGGCCTGGGTGCCAGGAGGATTTTGTTGTGGTGAAGTTCATGTGGGCCTTCCTAGAGCTGCTGATTTTTCAAGAAGTGCATTTCAATCCCTGTTTGGCTTTAGGGGGAGTCTCAAGCTGCTGTTTTAATAGGAAAGATGATTGTAGAAAATGAACAGTGTGGGGTTTTTTTTTCTGTAAAGTAAATGACAACCAAACCAAAACACCCCTCTGTGTGTCAGGGCAGGATTAGGTTGGGTATTAGAATCATAGAATGGATTGGGTTGGAAAAGACCTCCGAGATCATCAAGTCCAACCCTTGGTCCAACTCCAGTCCCTTTACCAGATCATGGCACTCAGTGCCACGGCCAAGCTCAGCTGAAAAACCTCCAGGGATGGGGAATCCACCCCCTCTCTGGGCAGCCCATTCCAATGCCTGAGCACTCTCTCTGCAAAGAAGTTTTTTCTGCTCTCTCCCTTCAATTTCCCCTGGCAGAGCTTGAGCCCATCGTGCCCCCTTGTCCTATTGCTGAGTGCCTGGGAGCAGTTCTTCCCCCAGAGGGTGGTGGGCACTGCCCAGGCTCCCCAGGGCAGTGGGCACAGCCCCAAGGCTGCCAGAGCTCCAGGAGGGTTTGGATGATGCTCTGGGGCACAGGGGGTGACTCTTGGGGCTGGGCCTGGGCAGGGCTGAGGGTTGGACTCCATGATCCTGGTGGGTCCCTCCCAGCTCAGGTGACTCCATGGTTCTGTGTCACTCCTGTGCTCCTTTGGGGTTGTTTCCAGCTTTAGTTGCAGCCACCTCTTGGTTTGCCAAATGTTTGATTGGTGGTGATGGTCCCACTGGAAGCCAGACATGTCCTGCTGAGCACAGAAGGGAATGCTGGCAGCTGGGAATTATTGTTTCACTGCACTGACTCCCTGATATATTTGGAGCTCTAACATGATGTCACACAGTGACAGCCACTTCCACCATCACTGTCACATTGCAGGTGGATTTAACAGAGCTGCAGGTCATGCCTGACATGCTTCTCTGAAATAGGCAGAATAAAACAGAAAAAAACAACTCAAAGCCCTGAAGAGCTGAATGTTTGCTTAGGAGATTCCAAGGGGAATGGCTTCAAACTGAAAAAGAAGGTTTAGATCACATATTGGGAAGGAATTGTCCTCTCTGAGGGTGGGCAGGCCCTGGCACAGGTGCCCAGAGCAGCTGTGGCTGCCCCATCCCTGGGAGTGTCCAAGGCCAGGTTGGACAGGGCTTGGAGCACCCTGGACTGGTGGGAGGTGTCCCTGCCCATGGCAGGGGTGGAATGAGATGAGCTTTAATGTCCCTGCCAACCCAGACCATTCTGTGGTTTCTTACTCTGTTCATACCCTGGATCTCTGAATGTGGGGATGGGCTACTGATGCCAGGACTGACCCCCCCTGTTATTTTGTGTCTCTGTTCCCACAGGGACAGTTTTGCTGCAGTCCTGTTGGATTGGTCTGTCTTTACTGGTCTACAATTTAGCCCCAGGGTGTCCAGGATACCTCTATTTCACTTGTATCCAAAGGCAGGTGGTGTATTAGGGCACAGCTCATGTCCAGAATAGTCTGGGCTGCTCCAGCACCACTTACTGTCCTGCTTTGACTTTGTCCTTGAGCTAAAGCTGCTCTTCAGTCTGTTTTTCAGTGTGTTAGGGCAAGCAGGAGGCTGCCTTCACATAAATACTGAAGGCTGGGCTTTGCAAGTGTCCACCAACTTTGAGCTGAGGTTTTTCAAAGCATTTGGTGGCTTTTGCTGTCCCTTCCTGGGCTGAGCCTTCCTGTGCCTGCAGCTCTGAGCTCTTCTGAGCAGCTCAGCTTGGCTCACTGTGCTGAGCTGCTGGAGTGTCCAGACTTTGGGAATGAGATCCAAAGCTGTGTGTGCTGCTCTTGCAGGCTGTGTTTGGGCTTTGGGTGCAGCTGTTGGACTCCAGGTGGCACCAGCAGCCCACAGCTGGGTCTGGGATTGGTAAGGCTGGTGCAGTCCCCGAGATGTGCCACAGGAATCAAATATTGGCCGTGGGGAGATGAAACACCAGTTTGCTAAATAGCACATTATTCTTAGTAAGCAGAATAAATACAGTGACCAAACCCAGGCAGAGAGAAGATCAATTCCTTAGGAAATGCCTGTGTAAATAAAGAGTGAATACCCAATCAGAAGGAAAGGTCCAGGCAGCAGAAGATGCTGAAGTCCCACCACATGGGAGGTGCCAGGAGCTGGGGGGAGCTGTCTGCAATACTCAAGTGCTGGCACAGATGTAGCAACTTCTCAAGGGCAGAGGAGATGGTGTGAGCTCAGTTTTGAGGGCCTGACTCTTCCCTCATGCAATGGAACTGGTAGAATTACCCCACGATAATAGAGGAGAATAAATGAAAAATTATATTTGAAGTGCATCCTTTTTTTTGGTTTTGTTTTACATGGGCTTTGGAAATTGTTGGGCTTTGAAATTAAGTCTAAGCTGGAACAAAATACAGGATACATTCAGGCAGGACTAAGGTTTGCTGTCCTTTCTTCATAAGGTGACACTCTCCCCACTCAAGGGGACAATTCAGGCAGCAGTGTGGGAAGGGAATGTGCTCTGAATGATTGAGAGGTGTCTCAGTAAAACAAGGAAATAAGATCCAGTCTGTAGCAACTTGTAATTCTGTCTCTTCTTTTGGATTTGTTCTGACCTGAGGAGGAGCCTGTGCAGGCTGGTACCTTCCACTCCAAACTCAGCCCCAGCTGGCACTGATGTCCAGTTCTTAAAAATGTCAGGTTCTTGTAGATTATGGAATTTTCCTGGGAGTAAAGAATTATGGAGTCCTGGAATGGTTTGGGTTGGAGGGACCTTAAAGCCCATCCAGTTCCACCCCTGCCATGGGCAGGGACACCTCCCACCAGCCCAGGGTGCTCCAACCTGGTCTTGGACACTCCCAGGGCTGGGGCAGCCACAGCTTCTCTGCCCAACCTGTGCCAGGGCCTGCCCACCCTCCCAGCCAAGGATTCCTTCCCAATATCCATCTAACCCTGCCCTCTGGCATTCCGTGTTGGAGTGACTGAATCACCAGTTGGACCAGTTGATCTTTGAGGTCCTTTCCAACCCAAACCATTTTATGATCCCTTTTTTGGGAGCAGCTCTTCTCCTCTGAGGATGGCAAAGCCAGTATAGAAGGGAGTGAAGCTACTTGGCCTGAGGGATGAACATCCTTTCTCCATCTCTCCTTGGGTGAGAGGAGGTCCCAAGAACCTGCAGTTATCTGAGGATGGATGAGCTGCCACGTTGTTGCTGCCCATGCTTGGCTGAGGTTGATACTGGGGCAGGTCACCCGTGTGACATGTCCATGGCACACAGTTTGTTCAGGGACTGGTCTGCCTTGTCATGATGCTTTTGGTCAAAGGGGCCAGGTACAGAAGGCTTTTCTTTTCTCCTGATATTGATCCAGGTGAAAATATCAGTGGTCTCTGAGGTTGTTCTGCTGTAATTTGACAAGAAATTCTGCATTTCACTATTGGAGGGTTTATTTTCCCACTGCCCAGACACTTCTGTGCTGCAAAGGGAAAAGTGCTCTTGGATTAAAAGAGGCATCTGGATGGAAGTGAAAAGCCAGGTTTTAAGAGTTCTTTAGCTCTTTCCTGCTCAGCTGTTGAGGCTGGGATTCATTCCAGCTCCTGGCATTCCCACCTTGCACTCTGCCAGTCCTGTTTTCCCAGCACCAGGTTGGGTCTGGGTTGCCAGTGAAGCAGCTTATTCCTTTCACTACTTCAGGAGACTTTTCCTGTATGTTAAAAACATTCCAGATGTTCAACTTGTGTATGACAAGCTGGATCTGAAGCAGCTGAAAGACCAAACTTCCCATCCATTTGGGAATGACAGTGTTTTTGCATTCCAGGTGCAATCCTGCAATCCTTCCTCATGTCCTCACTCCTCCTCTGAGCTCATGGAACCAGATCCTTTCACAACCCACGAGCCTTTTGTGCTTTTGAGAGCACTTTTGCAAACAAAGAGAGAACCTAAAGTGGGTCTTGATGGGCTTGGCAAGAGTTTCTTGAAGCTTGAGCAGTTCTAGGAATGAACCTGGAGGTCCTTCCTGTCATGCTTGGGCAATCTGAAAAATTCCACTGCCCAGATTCCCCTTATTTTCAGATTTGTGTAAAATACTGATGTAATCTGAGAGGGTTCCTCAGCAATGGCATTTCTTAATGTTGTTAAAATTATTATTAATTTTCTGGCATCCAGTGTCTTTTGGGTGGTGGCTGAAGCACAGCAGTTGTGTTTCAGCTTGGGAAATGATCCTTAAAAGTGGTGGGGATGGATCTTGCTGTGTCACCAACCTTCAGCTCTGGCCCTTTTAAACTGCACTCTTGTGAAACTGCAGGAAATTGGGAACTTTTTTTCCCTGTAAACATTGTCCTGGCGTGAAGTTTCTCTCTCTGCACTGAGGTTCAGCTCTAACAGATAATCATTGCTTTAGAGCAGAGGGTTTTATTTAAGGGCAGTGCTTGATAGAACCACACAGTTTATCAGCTCTGTATTGCTCTTCTCAGAGGAACAGCCTTGTGAAACCCAATAAAGTTTGTGAAGCACAATGTGACACCAGATTGGCTTTTCCAGGCTCCTGGTTGCTGCATTCCTGGACAAGGATAGCTGGGTCTTTTCCTTAGAGTTCTGGGGGATTTTTCAACCACTAATCTTTCATAATTTCATATAATTCATAATTCCATATGATTCATCATTTCATAATTTTGTTCTTTCATAATTAAATCTTTTACTTTGTGCTTTCAAGGTCTTGGGTTGAAGCAAACTTTTAGTGCTGTAGATATGAGAACTGGAGGTGTGGAGGAGGGCAGGGACTGTCCCTGTGCTGGCACTGCTGGGGCACCTCCAGTGCTGTGTCCAGGTCTGGGACCCTCAGGACAAGATTGAGGGGCTGGAGTGTGTCCAGGGAAGGGGCTGGAGCAGCAGGGGGAGCTGAGGGAGCTGGGGGGGCTCAGCTGGAGAAAAGGAGGCTCAGGGGGGACCTTCTGGCTCTACAATCCCTGCCAGGAGGAGGGAGCCGGGCGGGGGTGTCGGGCTCTGCTCCAGGACACAGAGACAGGAGGGGAGGGCACGGCCTCAGGCTGGGCCAGGGCAGGGGCAGGTTGGACATCAGCAGGAATTTCTGCCTGGAAAGGGTGGTCAGGCATTGGAAGGATCTGCCCAGGGAGGTTTGGAGTGCCCATCCCTGGAGGTGCCCAAGGCAGGACTGGCCGTGGCACTCAGTGCTCTGGGCTGGGGGACAAGGTGGGCATCGGGCACAGGGTGGGCTCCAGGGGCTGGGAGGGCTTTGCCAGTATCAGTGACTGTGTCTGTGGGTTTTCTTGTGGACGTTTTGCTCTTCAGCACAGTGAGCAACCTTTGGCAGCTGTTCAGCAGGTCTGTCTTACAGAGGAGCTTTTCAGACTGTGCAGGTACGACAGACACGCTGCTGCTGATGTGGGCAGTTGTACTTGGAGAAATTCATCTCCTCCTGTCTGTTCTGCTTTCAAAAATAACATAATTGTTCATTTCTGTTCATAAGTCATCCCCAACCAGTAGCTTGGAAAGATTGGTGGTGTGCATGGCCCTGTAAACTGAAAAACCACACCCAGAACTCCTTGATATCCCCAAATGTGCCTTTTTTCTAAAGACAGAGGGTCCTGACTCAGGGCTGAGGGCTCTGTTGGGTCCCTCCCTGAGCTCTTTGAATTGTAGAGGAAGAACTTTAAAAGCTTTTATTTCCCTGGTGGGGCTGAGATGCTGCAGTGCAGTTTCCAAGACTTGCAGCCCAGTTTTGCCCCAGACACTGGAGCAATCAGGAGCTGTGGCACTGCCCATCTCTCTGGCTCCAAGTCCCTCTGTGGGCTGTTAAACTCCACTTGGACTGTCAGGGTGAACAATCTCCAAATGTTCCTCAGCCTGGTGTTACTGCCTGATAACACTCATTTCACCCCAAAGCTTGTTTAAAAGCTTAATTCATGTCTATAAAAGTGACACTTAATTTCAGTGAAGTTTGGCAAGCTTCTGGGTCAGCCCAAATTCATCATCTGCAGCAGGATCAACTAATACACAGCCTTCAGATTAGATGCTCTGGTGCCTTCAGTCAGGAGCTGAGCTGATTACTATGAGCCTGCTTATATTTTAAGGAATCCTCTGACTCTTAGGCTGCAGAAATAATAAATAGATTGGTTTGTTCAGCTTTAGGATCTGAAGATACACAAGGACTGTGAGCAGTTCCATCCAGACAACACACTGGATTGCTGGGAAGGTGCTGTGTCCAAATAGTCACTTAGAGTTATTGCTCCTGAGTAATGTCCCCTCAGAGCAGAGCAGTGGCTGCGGGTGATGAGTCCTGGCACCCACAGGGGCATACTTGGGGGTGTCAGTAGGATTTGGCTCCAACACCATTTGGCAGAGCCTCGGTGGAGTTGTGGCAGAGCTGGTGAAGGGGTTGGTTGAGCTGCCCTGAGCTTCCCAAGGGAGGCTCAGCAGAAGCTGCAGTGTGGAAACACGGCTGGAGACCCTCAGGCATTGAGGGCATTGTTTCACAGGCTGGGCTTGAAACTTGGCAGTAGGAAGGGGTTGATTGACCCCCTGTGCTGGCACTGCTGGGGCATCTCCAGTGCTGGGGGCAGTTCTGGGCCCCTCATGGACAAGAAGGACATTGAGGGGCTGGAGCGTGTCCAGGGCAGGGAATGGAGCTGGGAAGGGGCTGGAGCAGCAGGAGCAGCTGAGGGAGCTGGGGGGGCTCAGCCTGGAGAAAAGGAGGCTCAGGAGGGACCTTCTGGCTCTGCAATCCCTGCCAGGAGGGGGGAGCTGGGGGGAGGTTGGGCTCTGCTCCATGGCACAGGGACAGGAGGAGAGGGCACGGCCTCAGGCTGGGCCAGGAGAGATTTGGGTTGGATATTGGGTAAATTTCTTCACCGAAAAGGTGGTCAGGCCCTGGCACAGCTGCCCAGGGCAGTGGGGAGTGCCCATCCCTGGAGGGGTTTAACAGCCATGTGGATGTGGCACTTGGGGACATGTGTCAGTGGTGGCCTTGGCAGTGCTGGAAATGGTTGGACTTGATGATCTTGGAGGTCTTTCCACCCATAATGGTTCTATGATTCTGTGACACTGCTTGGTTCTTGCTTATCCTTCTGTGCTTCCTTTCAGCCCAGACTCTTTTGCTGCCCCTCCTTCCCAGCAGCACAGCAAGTGCTTGGGGAGAGAAGGAGGCTGTGAAGGCTCTGCCCACCTGGAGCAGAACTGTGAAGGGTGTTCAGCCTTGGCCACTGCCCTTTCATCCCATTTCCAAGTGTCCAAGCCCTGGCATGGCCAGCACTCACTGGCAGGGTGGCCACACTTTCTCCCTGTGACCCACATGGTGCAGGACCCAAGTTGTCTGTGCAGTGGCTTTAGGGAGTCCTGCAGGTCCTGCTGTTTCCTCCTGCCACCACAGCTGGCACTCCTGGCAGCAGCAGAGATGAGTAACCCCCTTCTCAGCCCCAAAGCTGGCTGCAGTTTGTAAGACTGGTTTGATGTTGAACATGTACAATTTTCTTGGCCTTTAAAGGAAGCTGTGGGTGCTCCACATGGTGGAAGTTGATTTAAGTAACTTCAGAGAAAATGCTGGAGCTCTGGAGCTTGGCATCTTGCTCAGTTTTAGCTGCTTCCTCTCCTCCCTCAAACAACTCAGTAGCAGATCTAGGCAAGCATGTCCTATTTCCAATTTAATTTTCCTCCAAACCCCATTTTAAACCAGCCATATTACTTCTACTGACAAGTGATCTGTGAGGGAATAATCTCCCATGAATGCTGCTGCTGGATTTTGAAAAATGGAATAAAATAAGACTTGGGCTGTGCTGTTTGACAGCAGCAGAGCCTGGCTGGGACAGCTGTATCAGAGGGAGGAGGAGTGCAGCCTTCCTTTGAGCACTGAGCCAGAAATCCTGTAAGGACACAAATTCCAGCAGTGCAGGGAGGTCTCAGCTGAGATTAGACCTTGCTGGACAAGCTTGTTTGGGAAGAAAAGCTGAAGAAGTGGGCAGGACAGACCCAGGGGGTGGGAGATGTTGGGTTACAGCCACGTGGGCTCTGTGTGTGGCTGTGCTGTGGAGTGTCAGAACCTGCCCCAGGATCTTCTGGGTCTCATCCAGTCCTAGATAAAGATGTCCCCAGTATTGTGTGTAGCTTTGGGGACTGTCAGTTCCATGCTGGAAGGGCTGGAAGGGTTTGGGTTGGAAGGGACATTAAAAATCAACTTGTTCCACCCCCTGCCATGGGCAGGGACACCTCCCACCAGCCCAGGTTGCTCCAAGCCCTCTCCAGCCTGGCCTTGGACACTCCCAGGGATGGGGCAGCCACAGCTTCTCTGGGCACCCTGTGCCAGAGCCTGCCCACCCTCACAGGGAGGAATTCCTTCCCAATATCCATCTAACCCTGCCCTCTGGCAGTGGGAAGCCATTCCCCTTATCCTGTCACTCCAGGACTTTATCTAAAGTCCCTCTCCATCTTCCTTGTAGCTCCCTCAGGTACTTCAAGGCCACAATCAGGTCACCCCAAAGCCTTCTCTTTTCCAGGCTGAACAATCCCACTTCTCCCAGCCTTTCCTCCATCCATCTGTATGTCAGGGGCTATTCATTTAGAAAGGAAAATACTGAAATGTTGTCCATCCCCAGAGAGCTGGAGGGGAGGTGGGCCCCAGGACTTGGGAGCAGCCTGACTCTGAAGCCCCCAAAGCCTCTCCTGATCTGGCAGTTGGCCCTTTGCCATCTCACAGGGGTCCCCACTGCTGGTTCCTGCCAGGTACCTCCTCTGTGCTGATGTTTTGCAGTGTCCTGTGCCACCTCAGGGCACTGGGCAGGCTAAAGCCACCTGTGTCCTGACCCCCCAGCAAGGTCAGAGCCAGCGTGAGGAGATGGGATCCATCACCAGGTGAAGCAGAAGACGACCCTGGCAGGTCCCTGCTGTGCTGTGCTCTCTGCTTCCCTCTTAGCCATGCCTGTCTTCACCCAGTTGAATTCTCCCTGGTGCAGCTGCTGTGCCATCTGCTGCACTGTCATTCCTGGCTGGCTGGCTGTCCTTGGACATGTGGGGGCTTTGGGATGCAGTCACTGTCCCTGGGATCTCGTGCCAGAGCTGCCCAGGGATGTGGGGCAGGGCAGGGGGTTGTGCTTCTGCTCACTGGAGGAGCTGCAGGCCACTTGTCCTGTGCAGAAGGCTTTTTTCCCCTGTTAACTTCATGCTGGTTGGCAGGAAGAAGACTTGATAACTAAAATTTGATTTTTTTCCCCTTGAAAGTGTTAATGTAAAGCCCAGCCCGAAGCAGCCAGTGGAGAAGTGCTGAGTGTGGGGCCAGCTGGGCCATTGACGTGTAGGAGCTGCCTCGTGAGGGACACAGTGAGGTGTCTCAAATCCCTCTTATTTTTGGGCTCATTTTGAAGTGACTTTTAATCCTTCAGACATATTGGCCTCTAAGCACTTTTTCTCAATGAGGGATATAACCCAACTCAAGCAATTTGGGTAATAATAGCACTTAGTGCTTAAGGAACATTATGAATTAATCCTCCTGGACCAATACATTTAAATGGAATGGTGTTGCTCTTGGCTGGGGAATGGGGAGCTGATGTGACATCAGCTTCTGCCTGGGCATGGAGGAGCAGCTCCCTCGCTGTGGCTGCACCAAAACCACGGGTGTGGAGTTGGTGAGCCTGAAGGTTGGGGTTAGGCTGAGCTTTGCTCAGATTCCTTTGCTCTGCCCTCCCTCCTGCACTGGGAATTTGGGGCTGTTCTTTGGGCTCAGCCAGAGCTGCCAGTGGGGATCAGGAATCCTTGGCTCTGGCTGCTGTAGGGGGATGGCTCAGGGCCAGGGAGGTGTTCCTGATTCCCTGCCCTGCCCCCTCCTTTGGGGTCTCCGAGCTGTCCCTCACTGCTGGGTTAGACCTGTTGATCTGCCATCCTGTCCCACAGAGGAATCCTCTGGCCACCCTGTTGATTCAAACAAGACTGAGCAATATCAATGGATGTGCCATTAAAAGAAACCATTTCCAGTTGGTTGGATCCTCTGGGTGGCCACAGCCTTGGCTCTGGTGTGCAGCTCTGCCATTGTTGGCAGTGTCACCTCGGGGCCAGCAGGGAAGAGCAGCATTGAGACTGTGATGCTCAATCAGTTTGGGTACCAATTGGCACGTTTTATGTATCAATTATTGCAGGTTAAATTCAACTATTAACCATTTTTGGATTTGTTTTCAGGTTACAAACTCATTGGAAGCCATTCTGGGGTGAAGCTCTGCCGATGGACAAAGGTACATTCTCTTTTCTTTGATTTGGCAAATAAAGCTAGAGGCTTACTCAGGTATTTCACTTTCCCAAAGAAATATCACTTAAAAGTGTGCACAAAACCAAATTCCCCCTTTCAGGCTCTAGTCTTGCATTTCAAACTGTTAAAATCCCGCTGCAAAGAGTGAGAATGCAACTATGGCAGAGAGCTGGGAACATCATTTTCTGTTTTTTCCTGTTATTCTGCTGTCTGCAAAAGTCTCTCCAGCCTGCTGAAATATCAGGCAGGAGCAGAACACCCCAGAGGAAAGTGGGAAGGTTCCATCAGCAGTGTGAGGGCTCTGGAACAAGGGTGACAGTGTTGTTACACCTGCATGGGCACAAAGGAACCTGTTGTGACACTCAGGGCTGGGACACTCAGGGCTCCTCCTCTGCTTTGCAGCCCTTCCCACATCACATTCAGAGAGGGAGGTGGCACTTCTTAATGGCAGCACTCTTAAAAATGACTCTGTGGGAGTGTGCAGGGATGTGGTTGTATCTGTGGGCATGTACACATGTTAAAGAATAAATATAGATGGAAAAGGGAAACACAGATTAAGTTTGCCAGGAGGCTTTTAGGGTACGTAAAATGGGGTTAAATGGTCCCTTAGGAAGGGGCTTGTTTCTTAAAACAGGAGAGAAACCACTGGAAAAACATCAAAAGCTGGAAAATGGCACTTAGGGACATTAGTGGTGGGCTTAGTGCTGGGCTAGTGGTTGGTCTCGATGGTCTTGGAGGTCTTTTTCAACCTAAATAATTCCATGATCTGTATGAAAACATGATCCTCCCAGCCCTGCAGTTTCTGTTGTAGGCTCTGTCACCTTTTCAAGCAATTTGCAGACTTAAAAGCATTCCCAGCAGAGGCACAAAGCCCTGGAGAACAAACTTCAGGTGCTTCAGAGTGTTTGTTGTTTCAGTTGTCCTTTGCAGGCCCCTGAGAAACTCAGAGTTTGAAAGTTGGTCTCTAATGTTGTACATGTGGGGAGTAACATTGAACAGAGAATCACAGAATCAGTGAGGGGTTGGAAGAGACCTCACAGAGTCCAACCATTCCCAGCACTGCCAAGGCCACCACTGCCCCAGGTCCCCAAGTGCCACATCCACATGGCTGTCAAACCCCTCCAGGGATGGGCACTCCCCACTGCCCTGGGCAGCTGTGCCAGGGCCTGACCACCCTTTCAGTGAGGAAATATTACCTAAAATCCAACCTGCCCCTGCCCTGGCACAGCTTGAGGCCATTCCCTCTCCTCCTGTCCCTTTGCCCTGGGAAAAGACCCCCCTGGCCACCCCCAGCTCCCCCCTCCTGGCAGGGATTGCAGAGCCAGAAGGTCCCCCCTGAGCCTCCTTTTCTCCAGGCTGAGCCCCCCCAGCTCCCTCAGCTGCTCCTGCTGCTCCAGCCCCTTCCTCCTCACCGCTGACCCCTCCAGCATTCCTGGGATGAGAACCTGTGGGAATCAGCCCCCCATTAACATTCCAGCACATCTCCAGTCCCTGTGCTGTGGAGGTGATCAGTCCTTGGGCTCTGAGCTCTCTTTTGCTGCATGATTAACTTTATTTATTTAGAGCAGCCCTTTGAATGGCAATCACCAGTGGTTTCTGTTGCAGTGCCTGGTGTCAGAGAACTCCTGCATCAAAAGCCTCGTCCTCCTCACCCACCCTGTGTTGTCAGGACTGTGTGTGAGATACATCGATCCCATTGCTGCTTTTGTTGCTCACTCTTACAAATATTTCTCTCCTCTATCATTTTTAGTGCCCGAGATGGCCATGAAATGTTTAAAGAAAAACTTGTCAGACTCCAACGTTGTGACTGAGAAAGGCAGAGGAGCTATTTTTATTAAAGAACCAGAATTTAATGCAGTGCTGTAAAGCCATTCCACAAAATAAATAGCAGCTCCGTGGGCTTAGATAGGCCCACACTATTTTTAGCTTAAGGAGGAATTGAATGTAAAGTCTTCTAATAAATTGAGCTGAAATTGGTTCCAGGCAGTGGCTTTGCCTCAGGTTCACACCACTGTGTGTCTTCAGGGGCTGTGCTGGAGATTTGTATCAGTGGAAAGCAGGAGCAGGGCTGGCAGGATTAGTGTTAAACAGAGTTTCAGAGGGATATCACAGATAAAAAAGGATTGTGTTCTGTCCAATCCCTGCAAATTTTAAGAAAAGCCCCATATAATATAACTTGCTCTCCTAGAGTTTGTGAATCTCCTGAAGTCTCTGTTTGAAGAATGGGTAAAATAAACAGCATTTTCCACGTTGTGGATTATTCTACCTGTACAACCATCCTGTGCATAGCTTAGGGATTACCTGTGTATTTTTCCCTGCTGCTCAGTGGGGACTTTCTTCTGGATCACCACAATTCTTCAGGTAGAAGAAGGTGCAGAAAGAGTTGCTATGTCACATTTCAAATTTGCTCTTTAGAGCAGTAGTTTCTTTCTAATTTATTGTTACTTAACTGAACTAATGAAAGGCAGTCTTGGCTCCAAACAGCTTGAATGCTAAAGAGGAGTTAATTCCCATGGGGAGGCTGCTGTGGTGGTGCTGGGAAGTGCAGAGTCCTGCTGGAGCCACTGCTGGGTGTGAGTGAGGGTTTATAAGGTCAGGTATTTATTTAATTTAGTATTGGAAGAAATACTCTGGCAGACAAATGAAAGGAATTGAATGTTCAGTAGGGCAGCCTCCAAATTGATCCTTGTTACTCTTTAGTGAGCTTTTACCATGACACTTCTTGCAGCCCAAGTGGCTCCCCCTGCTTTTTTCGTGGGCTGATTCAGTGAAAAGCTGCAGGAAAGCAGGAAAAGATATTGATAAGGTTAAAGCTTTTTCTGCTCTAAAACAGTTGTAAATTTGGCCTCTTAAATGCAGTTTTGCTGTAGGGCTGCATATAAACAGTCACAGTTCATGCTGTGTGTGCTGGGATTGCTCAGAGCACGTGGCACTGGTGTCAGAGAGTCATAGAATGGGTTGGGTTGGAAAAGACCTCCGAGATCATCAAGTCCAACCCTTGGTCCAACTCCAGTCCCTTTACCAGATCATGGCACTCAGTGCCACGGCCAAGCTCAGCTGAAAAACCTCCAGGGATGGGGAATCCACCCCCTCTCTGGGCAGCCCATTCCAATGCCTGAGCACTCTCTCTGCAAAGAATTTTTTTCTGCTCTCCAACTTCAATTTCCCCTGGCAGAGCTTGAGCCCATCGTGCCCCCTTGTCCTATTGCTGACTGTCCTTCAGCCCCTCTCAGTGTCACCCCAGAGGCTTTGAACTGAACTTGGTGGGGACTGAGGGGAGCAGATTCAACCCTGTGCCCCCAGTGTGGTTGCAGAGGGTGTGTTCTCACCTTGCTGTGTCTGTGTGTCTGTCCAGTCGATGCTGCGGGGCCGAGGGGGCTGCTACAAACACACCTTCTACGGCATCGAGAGCCACCGCTGCATGGAGGCCACACCCAGCCTGGCCTGTGCCAACAAGTGTGTGTTCTGCTGGAGGTAAAGCACTGGGGAAGGGTTATACTGGGGCTGGGGTCTGCTGGGCACAGCCAAACTGGCCCTGAGCCAGCAGGGAGCTCTGGGGGCCACCAACTGGCCAGTGGGATCCTGGGGGCCATCGGCACATCCTGGCAGGCACATCTGCAGGGCTGGTCCAGCTCTGGCTCCTCAGCACAGCACAGCCCATCCTTGTGAGCTGTAGGACCAAAGGGAGGGCTCAGCCCTGCACTGTTGGTGCCCCCAGGGGAGGGCCCTGGCTCTCCACTGCAGTCCTGGTTTCTGATGGGGTGGAGATGGAGATGGATTAGTTTGGCTCGAGGCTGTGGAGGGACCTGTCCATGGGCAGCACAGCCCCAGGCAGGTTCCTCCAGCCTTTGGCCCCACTGCCCTGGGGCTCCCCAAGTTCCAGCCATGTCATTCCTGGCAGAAGTGTGTCCTGGTGGGCAACCAGCTGTCCCTGAGCCAGCAGGGAGCTCTGGGGGCCAAAAGGCCATTGGGATCCTGGGGGGCATCAGGAAGAGCTTTGGCAGCAGGTCAGGTCATCAACTTAATGACCTGCAATTTCAGTCAGTAAAAGGACCTCTTTTCTCCCAGGAATTACTTTGTGGTTGATTCTCAGGGCCTGAGCTGAAAGCTCCTTGCTCACCTTCCCTCTGGGCTTCTCCTGGAGGTGTTTGCCAGGCTGGGGCAGTGCAGGGAGGGGAGGGGGAGGGAGTCTGAGCCTCAGCAGAAGGGTCAGCAGTGGTGTGAGTTCTCAGAGTGGGAGGACAGGGAAGTTGTTCTTTGAGCTCTTTTGTCTTCTGCCTTGCTTTGCTGATTGATCCCATGGGAGCCGCTTCCTTTGGGATTTAGACCTTCCCCCAGGCTGCCAACAACACTCATTCCATCCCTGAGTGTCCAGCATCCCAACAGGCAATCCCTGAGTAACCTGATCTAGTGGAAGGTGTCCCTGCCCCTGGCAGGGGCTTGGAACAAGATGAGCTGTAAGGTCCCTTCCAACCCAAACCATTCTAGGATTCTGTAATAATATTTCCATGCAAAACCAGCCAAACTAATCTGAGTGTCCATTTCTGTCTTTCAGTCTTCAAGTTTTAATAATGCAAATATTTCATGAGAACATTTAAAGCCCTGCTGTGACTGTGAAGGCACTTTGAAGCTGTGTTGGTGTTAAGTTTAAGCACTAGACACTGGTCATCCTGTTAAATTTGCATTTGGGAATCTATTCCAAAATGTTAATTGGTGCTCTTGATGGGCTGTCCTCATATCCTGTCTGGAAAGGACTCGGCAAATGGGATGTTTTAATGAGCAAGTTCAGCTTTTCTTCAGGGCAGTCCAATGGCTGGGATGAAAAATGTGCTGCTCATGTCTCTTTTTTTCCATGTCTCAGCTCACAGAGGTGCACTGAATTCTGCAGGTGACTGTGATTGCTGTGCAGGGGATTGTCCCTCTGTCCCTGCACTGAAGGTACATCCTGAACAGCAAAGAGGATCAGGTGCTTTGCCCCCAGAATTACTCCCCAGGGAATTTAACACAGTTTCCCTTCAGAGTGACCCTGAGCAGCAGCCTCTGTGTGGAGCATGGACTGAACCAGGGGAGTCCAGCAAGTGTAAATTGGAGAGTGCAGTAATTGGGAAAAATTGGTACGTTCCATGTGCCTCTAACTCATCATCCTGTAAGTGCCACTTGTCACATCCTGGAAGCAGCAGCCCTACTGATCTGGAATGCTGATTTTCCAAGTGGTTACAACCTGAGTGCAAGGGAACAGCTTTCCAGGGGACTGTGCTGACAGGTTTCATTTATTCATTCATGTATTTACCTCCTGTGGTGAAATGGGTGGCAGGAGTTGGACTCTCCCCTATGGAATGCAGCTGCTTGTCTCTCATTCCTCCTTTGGCAGCTGGAAGTGTTAAGTTGGAATACAGAAGGCTCAGGTCGAGGCTTATCCCAGGGCTTGGTTTAAGCACACCTTAAGCTTGACATAAACCAGAACTGCTGCTGAAAGTTTCCTTTTTGGTTACTTTTCCACTTCTTGTGCTTGGGGTGCTGCAGCCTTTGTGTGGCTGTGAGCTGTGCTGCTCATTTGGGGTGTTCCATAAATAATAAGGATTCTTATGTATTATATTCCACATGTAATTTCCTTCCCTTCTTCCTCCACCAAATCCCTGCTGATCCTGTGCCAGCCCAGCTCACAGACCTTGCAGTCAGGCCTACCTATACACTTTATTTCAAACCCACCACACCTCACAGAGTCTTAATCACAGGAGACTGAACTTGGACTTGCAGGTGCCCATGGCTGGGCAGGATAAACAGTCACCTTCTTAGCAGCAGTTGCCATCTGTGCTCTTGGAGACACACAAAGCAGGAGGTTTGATCTGCTGTTGGCAGGATGTTTCTAATCCTGGTTTTATGCCTTGCTGGTCTCCTTGTGCAGCTCTGCCTTGCAGATAAGGCCACTGTGGTTCTTTTTTCTTGAGCTCTTCTTTCAGGATTTTGACATTTGTAGAGCCTGCCAATGTTTCCAACTGCAGACCCACTGCATCTCTCCCAGGATGGCTGAGGAAAAGGCCAAGGGGCCTGTTTGTTTTCTCTCCCTCACTTTGGCAGGAGGTGCTGCAGTTGAGCTGCTTTCCCTGGGAATTGGGTGTCATCAGAGTTGGACACGTTTGGGCCCCAAACCAATTTTCACAGAAAGCCTGAATGGTTTGGGTTGGAGGGGACCTCAAAGATCAGCTCCTTCCAACCCCCTGCTGTGGGCAGGGACACCTTCCACTGGACCTCCTGGGTGGGGTCACTATCCAGACATCAGAAAATTGGGAGTTTTTGTAAAAGATGGGGTTGACTCTGCACTGGAGACCTTCCTTGTCCCCTTGTCCCCCTGTCCCTGGGAGCAGTGGGTCCCTGGAGCTGTCAGGCCTTCCAGTGCCCCCTCACTGGCCTGGCCTTCAGAGAGCTGTCTGAGAGGCTGGGGAGGCAGAATCATGTGGCAGCTTTTTTGGAGGACAGCAAAAGCAGACTGGGAGATGGGCATGGCTGGAGCTGTGCCAGGGCAGGGGCAGGTTGGATCTCAGCAAAAGGCTCTTCCCCCAGAGGGTGGTGGGCACTGCCCAGGCTCCCCAGGGCAGTGGGCACAGCCCCAAGGCTGCCAGAGCTCCAGGAGGGTTTGGATGATGCTCTGGGGCACAGGGGGTGACTCTTGGGGCTGGGCCTGGGCAGGGCTGAGGGTTGGACTCCATGATCCTGGTGGGTCCCTCCCAGCTCAGGATATTCCACAATTCTCTGAGATGGATTGTTTGCTGTGCCCCCACCGTGTGTGCTGAACTCCTGGGCTGGAGGGGAGGGATCCCCACACCTTAATTATTGCAACATCTCTGTCATGATTCTGCCCACAGGGAGAGTGTCTCTCTCCATCACTGCTTTGTAGTGTCTCTTTAGCCTAATTGCCTAAATGGAGCTGTGCAAGTGCCCCAATCTTTTAATCAATTAGAGCAAGTGTGGGTTCTGAGGCTCTCTGACACTGGCCTGCAGCACAGTCACCAGGCAAACCAGCTTTTTGGCTGAGTATCTGAAGCTCAATCAATTCTTATAGAGAGATGGAACAGCTAAATAAGATTTAAATTAATAGGGTTTATTACTTTTGCATCTGAGGACGAGGCAAAGCAGACAGAGTGGAATATCCTGCAGAGGAATTGGCTCATATTTCTTCTCCTGTAACTGGGATGTTTATACCTGTACTTGAAGGTTTCAGGTTTACAGGAGGCAACAGTCCAGACACTCTAAATAAGTGTGTGGCCAAAAGCCAGTGATCACAGCAAGCCCTGCAGAATGAAGAGGTGAAAAATTAATCATCTCTTGTAGGAGAACTACTTAAGGTCATTAAAAAATGCAGGAGAAACTGAAAACAGATTAAAACAAAAGCTTCTGCTCATTAAATAACTCGACTCCAGAGGCTAAATTCTTCAGGGAAATGGGAAGTGTTGGGATAGCAAAGGAGTTGACACTGCAGGTTTGTAAACCTCAGAACCTCAGGGAGTCTCTGTGCACCTCCAGCCACCATTCCTTGTCCTGCTGAGCTGATGCTCTTTTCTCCCAGGGTTTCAGGTTGGTTATTTTTTATTGTGACCCAAGGTCATAGTTTCCATCAGATTTGATTCTTCACTGCTTTGTGGAATTTTGGGCCTTCCAGGAGCTCCTGAAATAACCCTATAAATGGAGAGAGGGACAGGACATCACAGAGTGTCCCCAGTTCGTGCCCCTGTCAGTGGGAAGGGAGTCTTGGTGCCTCTCTGTGCTGCTCTGTGAGGCATTTCTAGGAGAAAACAGGTGAAATTGGATGGAAATCAGTGATTATCATCCTGTAGCAGTGGGATTTTTTCTGCACTTGGGTTGGGCTTTTTGAGGACTTCTGTAGTTGTCACTGTCAGCTCCCAGATTTCTGCCATCAGTGGGGAATAGAAGCAGATTATTGGCTGTGAAATGCTCACAGATGTTGTGGTAGTTTCTGCAGGGGTTGGTGCCTTGATACCCAGGTCCAGCAATCAGTAACATAACAATTTGTAGGTTTTGTCACTCAAATTAGTTCTGAAATGGTCTTGGAGGCCGTGCCAAGCAGGATTGTGCTGGGAGGGATGGGTGGACACCAGCACAGGGCAGGCACCTGGGGGGTGCTGAGCACCTCCTGCGAAACTGTGCTCTTTAAAAAAGTGAGAAGTTCCAGGAGCTGGGATGGAGTTTTTTAGCATGGAGCATCTTCCATCCTTAAGATTTCCAAGGTGAGTTGGAAGAGAACCATGGAATCCTTTAGGTTGGAAAAGCCCTCTGAGATCATCGAATGCAGCACTGCCAAGGCCACCACTAACCCATGTTAAACCCCTCCAGGGGTGGGGACTCCCCCACTGCCCTGCAACATGAAGATTCCCATGAGGAAATTTTCCCAAATATCCCATCTAACCACCCCTGGCACCCTGTCAGCCACCTTATCCAACAGGCTCTAGGGTGACTTATCCAGCCCAGGGAAAACATTTCATTTTAATATTTCCAACCTGTTCTCTTCCCAGTCCAGTCTGGGCTGTTGCTGTTGGGAGAAGGCAGAAGAAAAGGTACAACCAGCTTTGCTGCCATCACAGAGGAACATTAAACGTGGTTTGCTCAAGCTCTTTCCTTGCTCTCCCTCCTCCTCCTCCCATCATTACAGACAAGGTCAGCCTTGGGAGCCCTTTTGTATGTCCTTTTCTAGTCAGGTGTGATTTTTTCCCCCTCTGCTGGTGCCCTGTGTTCCTGTGCTCCTTTTGATTGCAGCTGGAGGATCACAGGGTGCAGAAGAGCAGAGTGGTTTTGTTATCCTTTGAATCTTTGCTTTTTATTGCTGCAGTTTGTGCTTCTGCCTTAATAGGCTTTAAAAAACTGCCAGTTTTCCTGAACTCCTTTGCCTTTAAGCTCTTCTCCTTTGGGATCTCCCCTGATGGTTCTCAGGGTTCACTGAAAATCCTTCTTGAACTCTCCTAATTTTATTCTGCTCTTTCCCTCCCTGCTGTGTCCTTTCCTGGGCACTGCCACCAGCACTTCCTCACCTTCATGCAATCACAATCTCTGGACCAAGTGGTATTTTATACCCGAGTTTCATTTGCCCTCAGAGCTTCTTGGAAGGCTTAATAATCATTTTAAGAAGGTACAAAGCAGAAACAGATTCATTAAAACAGTCCCCAGATGGTTGGGGCTGGGGGTGCAGAGCCCCTTGGGAGGACACCCCTTCACACAGGTCTCAGGGGCTGCCAGGGGCACTCTGGGAGTGCTGTCAGAGAATCCTGGTGGACCAAAGGTCTGATGACAGGCTGGATGGGGGGCACCTGGTCAGCCAGGGGGCACTGGGAGCTTCCTGTCATGTTCCTGCAGCCTGGCATCACTCCATGGTGGTGGGATGCTCTGAGGGATCAATCCAAACCTGTTTCACACCTGGAATCTCTCCTAAAACCCCAAGGTTTTCTGCTGGGTGTGCCTTTGGGTGAGATTTCTTTTCCCCTTGTGTTATTTTGGGAAGGATGGAATCCCATGCACAGTCACCAACTCAAGGCTGGAGCAGCCAGAGAGGTGGATGGGGCAGAGGGTCATGGAGCCTGGGGGACAGTGGGGAGGTGACAGTGGCATTCCATGTGTGCTGGGCACCACAGACCAGTCATTCCATGTGTGCTGGGCACCACAAACCAGTCATTCCATGTGTGCTGGGCACCACAGACCAGGCATTCCATGTGTGCTGGGCACCACAAACCAGTCACTCCACGTGTACTGGGCACCACAAACCAGGCATTCCGTGTGTGCTGGGCACCACACACCAGGCATTCCATGTGTGCTGGGCACCAAAACCAGTCACTCCATGTGTGCTGGGCACCAAAACCAGTCATTCCATGTGTGCTGGGACCACAAACCAGTCATTCCATGTGTGCTGGGCACCACAAACCAGGCATTCCATGTGTGCT
>JAJPCS010015755.1:58241-71874 GCA_021164005.1 Willisornis vidua nigrigula | reverse complement strand
TCCATGTGTGCTGGGCACCACAAACCAGGCATTCCATGTGTGCTGGGCACCACACACCAGTCACTCCATGTGTGCTGGGCACCACAGACCAGTCATTCCATGTGTGCTGGGCACCAAAACAAGTCATTCCATGTGTGCTGGGCACCACAGATGAGACATTCCATGTGTGCTGGGCACCACAAACCAGTCATTCTGTGTGTGCTGGGCACCACAAACCAGTAATTCCATGTGTGCTGGGCACCACAGACCAGTAATTCCATGTGTGCTGGGCACCACACACCAGTCTCAGCCACAAGGCATTGCCCCTTTATCCTCTTGTTGGAAGAGAAACTCCCTTTTTGCCAAGTAAGCTGCTTTGTAGACACGACCTGGTATGTTTATTAAACAGTTAGAAGGTATTTGAAATTCAGGGCTGTTGGACACCAGCAGCTGTCCAGAGTGTAGCCAGAGCCTATTGATTTTCTGCCAGCTTGCCCTATTAAATATACAAGGTACAAGTTATGTAGTTAAACATGTAAGAGTTTTATAAATGCCTTTTATAGCTGACATTCAAAAAACTTTCCATGTTGGCAGCCTGGGGAAAAAAAGGGGAAATTCAGAAAGCAAAGCTGGTTTGGCTTAAAGGATCCTTGAGGTGGTAAAGTTTGGGAGCAGTGTTTGAATCTTTGCTGTTGAAGTGTTTGGGCCAAAAGGTTGGTTTTAGTGAGGCTGGGTCTAGAATCTGTGCTTTTAGCACTGGCAGAGTGAGCAGCTGCAGGTTTTTCTCACTTGGAGAATCCCAGAATGGTTTGGGTTGGAAGGATCTTAAAGCCCCTCTCATTCCCCCTGCCATGGGCAGGGACACCTCCCACCAGCCCAGGGTGCTCCAAGCCCTGTCCAACCTGGCCTTGAGCACTCCCAGGGATGGGGCAGCCACAGCTTCTCTGCCCAACCTGTGCCAGGGCCTGCCCACCCTCACAGGGAAGGATTCCTTCCCAATATCCCACCTGCTCCTACTCTCCTTGAGTGTGAATCCATTCCCCCTTGTCCAAAGTCAGTGGGAGTATTTTTCTTGTCCCCAGTAAGTGTTGGAGCAGCCACTTCATCCTGAGAAAGTGCTTCCCTGTCTCTTCTCCCTTAGTTCCATGCTGGGATCGTGTCCTCATGTCCGTGTGGCTGGAAGGCTGAAGGCACCAGGTCACCTCACAGCCATCTCCTTGGCTGCCTTCCAGGCTCCTGGAGAGCAGGGCAGCAAACAGGGGTCACCTGGCCAGAAGTCTGAGTGTCAGGAGTGCCTTCTGGTTGGTCTTGTTTTCTTGTCCAGAGCTGTGTTATTCCAACAGCTTTTGTGGAAGACGCTGCAAAATGTGCTGCTGTTCTCTCAGTGAATTATTCTGAGTGCAGGGGAAAGGGAAGGAGCTGTTGGAGCAGGTTTTGGAAAGAAGCAGGAGATGGAAAGAGAACAAGGAGGTGAAAACACTGCAATTCATTGACTTAAGATGATACTTGAAAGCTGGTGATCCCTGTCCTGTAGCAATCCAAGTGCAGCAGGAGTGGGGAATTCTCTGAGCAGGGAACAGGCTCTCCCTGGGCTCTGTTTGTCACATGTGAGCATGATGGGGACCAACCAGTTGCCTGTAATGTTTCAGTTGCTGGTGACAATGCAGGACTTTTTCCCAGTTCACTTGCAATGGTTTTGTAACATCTCTTGCCAATAAAGTAAGAAATGGGTTAAAACTTTGTAGGTGTTCCAGGTGTTTGTGTGGGTTTACCTGGTTTTGGGTACAGTGATCTCTCCAGGCAAGGTTGGCTTCCCAACCCAATGTGCTGTTCCTCAGATGGAAGCTCTGTGGTTTTCCTCCTTCAATCTGCTTGGCTCAGAGCAATTAAATCTGGGGGATTAACCAGATCCAACCCAACAATGCATCTCTGGCACAGTGCAGACCTCCTGGTCCCCAAGAGTTTGAAGTGTCCTGCCCTGATCTGTCTTGTTGCTACACCATGACACAAAGATTGGATTAGAAACAAATGCTGTCCTTCTCAGGGTGGTGATTGGTACCTTTGAAATGGAAGTAAAATCCTCCTGGGCCCTTCCTTTTCCCCAGCTTTGTGCAGCTGTGGCCAGAAGAGGAGGCAGAACCAGGTTCTCTTCCTTTACAGAGGTTTTTGTGGCTGCAGAGCATCATTTTGGCTTAGAAACCTTTCACCTGTGGTTCAAAATAGGTGTGTTAAGTTTAATATTAACTGCAAGGTCCGTTTTTCCCTCTGGGGAGAGCCTGGAAGGAGAGAGGTATGAGAGTGGTGGGCAAGGATGGCATCCAAAAGTTGGGTCAGCAGCAGGATATTGCTGGGAATTTCTTGTTGCTTTTGATACTATTAATGCCAAATGGTGGTGGGTTCTCCCCTGGCTGTTCCCAATGGCAGTGAGGAACTGTCTGCTCTTCCTTCAGGCATCACACCAATCCTGTGGGCACAGAGTGGAGGTGGAAGATGGACCAGCCTGAGATGATCCTGCAGGAGGCAATTGAGAACCATCAGAACATGATCAAGCAGTTCAAAGGTAACTTCTGCCCCATCAGTGATGCTTTTAGAAGATAACCAGCAGTAGCATCTTCAGAGCTCTGGGGGGAACATTCTGCTCATTTGGGAAGGAGGCTTCAGATTTAGGGTATCTCAAAGATGGGGAGAAGAAACTTCTGTGGAAAGCTGAAAGTTTTCTGAGGTGGTTGGCATTCCTCTAGGCCTGGAGGGAGGAAGTGGAGTTGCCTCTTGGTGGTTGTAAATCCTTTCTCCTGGTGTGCACAGAGGGTTCCACAGTGGGTAAACTGGCCTGGATGATGAGGAATCTTGGCTCTGTCTCATTCACTGGAGTTGGGTAATGGGTGGAAAAAGAGCTCCAGTTATGGCCTCATGGGCTTCATTTTCCTCAAGTGGCTGCTTTGGATCATCTGGCACTTTGGGAGCAGCAGCTCCAGGGAAAACTCAGGGCTTCTTTGGCTCTGTGTTGTGCCTCATGTCCATCAGCAGATGTGGGGGGTGATGACACTGAGCACACCCTCAGAGACTTGGCAGGGGTAATTTAGGGAGGGTGAGACACACTCAGGCACAGCTTTGCCTCAGGGGGACTTGGAGGGACATCACTGTGAGCCAATAGATCCATGGAAGGGGCTGGAGCAGCAAGAGCAGCTGAGGGAGCTGGGGGGGCTGAGCCTGGAGAAAAGGAGGCTCAGGGGGGACCTTCTGGCTCTGCAATCCCTGCCAGGAGGGGGGAGCCGGGGGGGGGTGTCGGGCTCTGCCCCAGGGCACAGGGACAGGAGGGGAGGGCACGGCCTCAGGTTGGGCCAGGGGAGATTTGGGTTGGCTATTGAGAAAATTTCTTCACTGAAAGGGTGGTCAGGCCCTGGCACAGCTGCCCAGGGCAGTGGGGAGTGCCCATCCCTGGAGGGGTTTAACAGCCATGTGAATGTGGCACTTGGGGACATGGTCAGTGGTGGCCTTGGCAGTGCTGGGGATGATTGGACTCGATGATCTCAGAGGTCTTTTGCAACCTCAGTGATTCAGTGGAAGGATCTGTAGGAGATCTGTAACCCCATGTCAGTCCATGCTGAACCCACAGAACCTTCTGCCGTGGCAGAACAAGGAACCACAGACTTGGGGTTCTCTTTGGGAGGGTCAAGTCAGACATCAAAATGAGCTTGTTCAGCCAGGGTGGTGCCCAGAGGGGTGGGGGACTCTCCAGCCTGGGAGCCTTTCAAGTCTTTTATGTAAATCCATTATCACCCTGCACTGAGGAATAACCTTTTCCTTCCTTCACTACTCCCTGCTCCCTTCCCAGAAAGGGCTGGGGAGAGGCAATTACTATGGACAGACTGAAAATGCTGCTCAAGTGTCAAGAGGTCTGGAAGGACATCCCAATTCTCTCTTTTTGGAGCTTTTCTTCTCCATTGAACAAATTCATAAATATTCCCTGAAACGTGCCTGTGCGTCCTCAGCACAGTTACCCTTGACCTGGAACTGTGAAAGGACAAAGAGCAGGGAAAAAAACCCAGAACTCTGGACTAGGACTGTGCTGCAAAGTGGGAAAAGAAAGGCTGTGTTACTTTTTCAGAGTGATAGATGGCAACATGCTTCCTGTCTTGGGAGCCCACGAGCCAGAGGTTCATTAAGGAGCAGAAAAATCGGTATGAAAAGCCCGGGAGCTGCTGTTACATTTGGTGGATTTTACATTGTCACTTCCCTGAGGTGCCTGTGGAAATATTGTCAGAGTAGAAGCAGTGAAAGCAAAATTGAGTTGGAACCATGTGGGGTGAGCTGAAGCAGGGAGAGGCAGAGGATGGAGGGTGGAAGTCCCCAGTGTGCCGTGCCAGAGCCGTCCCCTGGCCAGGCTGGAGCTGCCTCGGGCACAAACCAAGACTGATCTTTCCAGCCAACTTAGCAGCACTCCACAAATAGTAGGTTGGATTTTATTGTGATTGATTTTTAGAGGGGAAAAAAACCCATCAAAACCCCATGAACCACCTCAAGGCCTGAGCTGTGTGATGGGCCAGGTTGCTGTGGGGAAGGAGGGCAGGTTTCAGCTGGGCACTGACCCCTGTGCTGGGGCACCTCGAGGGCTGGGGGCACTTCTGGGACCCTCTGGGCAAGATTGAGGGGCTGGAGTGTGTCCAGGGAAGGGGCTGGAGCAGCAGGAGCAGCTGAGGGAGCTGGGGGGGCTCAGCCTGGAGAAAAGGAGGCTCAGGGGGGACCTTCTGGCTCTGCAATCCCTGCCAGGAGGGGGGAGCTGGAGGGGGTCGGGCTCTGCTCCGGGGCACAGGGACAGGAGGAGGGGGCACGGCCTGAGGCTGGGCCAGGGCAGGTTTAGGTTGAATATTGGGAAAATGTTTTCATGGAAAGCATGGTCAGGCCCTGGCACAGCTGCCCAGGGCAGTGGTGGAGCCCCAGTCCCCTGAAGTGTTCAAGAAACCTGTGGATGTGGCACTTGGGGACATTGGTCAGGGGTGGCCTTGGCAGTGCTGGGAATGGTTGGACTCAGTGAGGTCCTTTCCAGCCTCACCAATTCTGTGGTTCTGCAGTGGTGGTTGGGCAGCCACAGAGACACCAGAGGAGCTTCCAGCAGGGTTGAGGTGTTTGCACAATGGCCCCCAGAGTACAATAGACAATTTGGGCTCCTGGAGAAGAAAAATATGGGGAACTGTCTCATGTAAGGAGCCCTCAAGGCTTGAGCATCCAGTGGTGCTGCTCAGGTAATACCCAAAGCCACGTGCTCAAATTGGTGCTGCCCTTTCTAGTCCTGGGTCCCAGTGCTTTGCAGGAAGGTCTATCCATAAACATCTCCATGTGCCAAAGGAGCTGGTGAGCTCACCTGAGGAGGGCCAGGATGATCAGAGGGTTGGAGCAGCTCTGCTGTGAGGAAAGGCTGAGAACTGGGATTGTTCAGCCTGGAGAAGAGGAGCTCTGGGTGACCTAATCGTGGCTGTCCAAGACTTGAAGGAGCTACAAGAAACAGAGAGAGACTCCTTACAGGGGTCTGGAGTGACAGGACACAGGGAATGGGTTCAGACTGACAGAGAGGGGCTTTAGGTGGGATATTGGGGAGAAATTCTTCCTTCCTGTGAGGCCCTGGCACAGGTGCCCAGAAAAGCTGTGGCTGCCCCATCCCTGGGAGTGTCCAAGGCCAGGTTGGACGGGGCTTGGAGCAACCTGGGCTGGTGGGAGGTGTCCCTGCCCATGGCAGGGGGTGGGGATGAGATGATTTTTAAGGTCCCTTCCAACCCAAACCCCTGTGGATTTTCTCATTCTATGAGGCTTTAATTGTATGCATTGTATAGGAATGAGATTTTCTTTACAGGAACAGAATTCTTGTGTCCCTTTATCCTTTAGGACATCCTGGAAGATAGTCCTGTGTACTTTCAGTCCCTATAATACATCATCTTCTCCTTTATTGTTGCCATAGTCTGGACTGCTTTTGAAGACCACAGACATTAAAGTCACAATTCTGTCTTGGAGTAAGTGATGGAGAGAGTTGTTACTGATAGGGAGCGAAGGTGGGAAGTGCTGCATTTGATGGATACATTTTTCTTGGGAGTGACTGGTAAATCTCTGTGCCCTTGCAAAGGGCACACACAGAATGGAAACATAATTCAGAACCAGGAGAGTGGGAGGCTCTGATAATACAGCCCTGGGGAAAGGAAAAGACCAACCAAAATGCAAGGCCTGTCCTGGGACATCCTCAGAGTCCCTGGTGCTGTTGGGAGATGGCAGCCCAAAGTGCAGGAGATTATGGAATACCTGGAATACCACTGATCTGTGCAGTTTATCCCTGCCTGGCTGCTGGTTCTGTGGCCAAATGGCTGCACCCAAAGCCTTTCCCTCCTCTGGGGTGTGTTTTCTACCCAGCAGATTGGGTGTAAACTGGTTGGAGAAAGTTCCACTCCAGCCTTACGTGATGTTGGGGTTGGTTTCTCTCTGCTTGTAAAGCTGGCACGGTAATTATGGAGCCCAGATGAGAGATGCTGAGAGAGAGGAATTAATTAATTCCAGAAGTGACTTACAGGAGCTTTAGGAATACGAAAGTTAGTCCTTTAATCTCAGTGTGTGGTTCAGATGGTTCTTTCTTTTCAAATAAAGCTCTCATTTAGTACTGTCAAGTTTCTATGGACTAACCATTAGTCCTGTCACTTCCCCAGGCCTGAGCTTGGCTGGTTTGTAATGCACTGAGCTCTGCTCTGCTTCCAAACCAGCTTCCCTCCGTGAGGCTGCAGCAACAGCCACAAACACCTCTTTTTATCTGGGCTTTGCAGCACAGCAAGTCATTCTCTGTGCTGCTCCAGCTGCAGCGTCAAGGCAACCAGAGGTGAGCTGAGGACCTGCATTCCCACTCCAGGCTTTGCTTTTTTATCTTTCCAACAGTCCAGCCCCCAATCTAAACCCTCCCATTCCATTCGAGGACATCAAGGCACGTCAGGGAAATGGGAAGTGACATATTTGGAGCAGAGGCTTGTTTGGAGTCAGATGATCTCACAGGGGGTCCTGAGTGCTTGGGCAGGTGTGGGTGGGCTGGAGGAGCATTTTCTCCCTCTCTCCCAGCCCTCCATGGGAAACATGACTCAGGAGGTCAGACCTGTGGGTGGTGTTTTCACCTGAGTGCTGCAGTTGAGTTCCTTGTTTTCCTTCTAAAATCTCTCTGGCTGTTCAGGCCCGTGGTGGGTTGGGTTTTGAACTCATCCTCTGTGGAGCTGCACATTCCGTGTTTGCCAGGCTGGATTCAGAGCCAGCTGTTGCTGCTCTGCTCAGTGAGGTGTGCTCAGCTCCCCCAGGAGCTGCATTTCCTGGGGCTGGGGCCCCACAGGGACCAGAGCAGACACACACATGACCTGGGTTGCTTTTCTGAGACACCTAATTGAGGTTGCTTTAAATTGTGTTGCTGTCTCACCATTCAGGCAGCATCACTGGGGCTCAGCAGTAGAAAGCTTGGCTCAAATGTTAAAGCTTGGCTCAAATGGTTAAAGCTTGGCTCAATGTTAAAGCTTGGCTCAAATGTTAAAGCTTGGCTCAATGGTAAAGCTTGGCTCAATGGTAAAGCTTGACTCAAATGTTAAAGCTGGGCTCGATGTTAAAGCTTGACTCAAATGTTAAAGCTTGGCTCAAGTGTTTCCAGCAAACTGCTCCCAGCAGTGATGGGGGCACACACAGCCCCAGGCTCTGGGTGGACACTGGCTGTGGGTTCCTGCAGAGCTGCTCCTGGGCACTGCCTGTGGCCTGGTGTCCCCTCTGGTTCCAGAGGGCTCCAGCTGCTTTTCTCAGCCCTCCTTGTGCCAGGGTGTATTTTGGATACAGGTGCAGGATCTGGGAGGGGTGTTTGTTACGGAATTACAGACTGGGTTGGAAGTGACCTTAAAAACCATCTGCTCCAACCCCTCGCTGTGGGCAGGGACACCTCCCACTGGAGCAGGTTGCTCAGGGGCCCATCCAGTGCTGATTTGGGCCTGTTTTGCCCTTTGCCAGGTGTGTCAGGAGTGCTGGCAGCTCGTCTGGAGGAGGCCCTGGTGGTGAAACACTGTGCTCTGTCCCTGGTGGGGGAGCCCATCATGTACCCCCAGATCAACCGCTTCGTGAGGCTCCTGCACCAGCACAGCATCTCCAGCTTCCTGGTCACAAATGCACAGTTCCCAGAGGAGATCAGGTAAGATGAAACACATTCCTATGGAAACACTGGAGTGCTGCCCTTTGAGTGCCTTAATTCCATGTTCTCACCCATCACAGTCAGCTCTGCACGAGCACTGCAGTGGCAGAGCCCACTTGGCAGCTCTTTGGTTTCAACTTCGGTCTCCCCCTGCTCTTTTTCATCTCTTTCTCTCCCCCAGTTTTATTTTCTTTTCTACACCTCTTAAACAAACTGTGATTACTTCTGAAAGTGAAGAGAAGGGGATGTTGCACCTGCTGGAGAGCAGAGAGGGGCTGTGCATACCTGGTGTGAGTGTCTCTGTCAGCCAGAGCAGGACACTGAGCTCATGAATTTTGGATCTGATCTCTGTTCTAATCCCTGAGAGCAGCTGCAATGGCTCACACCAAAGCTCTGCCCAGCCCAGCATCCTGAGTGCAGGGCAAGCAAAGGTGACAAGCACACACTCCTTGGCAAAGTAACATCAGAAGGTTTTGACCTCCCTCTCAGAGGGACTTGAGTTAATGTTGAAAACATTTTAATGAACTCTTCAAGAGTCTTTACACATGCAAAGAATCCCTATTTCTGCTGTTTTGGAGCATTCAGGCAGCTTTTAAGAACATCTGAAGCAGAGCAGCAAGGAAACACAGCACTTGGTGTGAGCTGCAGGGTGGCTGGGAGCTCACAGTTCCATCAGCTGAGAACTCTGGCAAAGTCCAAGCCTGGAGCTGTGTGCAGGGTGGCTTTGGGGTGTCACTCAGCTCATCCTCTCTGCTCCATCCTCTCCATGTCAGGACTTCTGGTAGAGCTTCCTTTTCCCTCCTTCCCATGGTCTGAATATGGCAGTGAGGGGGGAGAGCAGGCAATTTTGGAGTGAGTAATTATACACTACAAAGGCATTCCAAATGATTGAATAATTGTGTAATCAAGTTACTTTAAGTCATGTATTATGTGCCTGATAGATAGAAATTGCTCTTTCCTAAATATAGCAGTTTAAAAAGAGAGATCACGCTCTATTTTGAAGCTGCACTTCTACGGATCTGCTGAATCTACTTTTGTTCAAAAGTAACAAAAAGAAAGTGCTAAAATGCTGGTCTTGCTGTCTTAAAAATTGCAACTGATCTTCGGCTCATCAAAGCAAATGATTTGCTTAATATGGGCACTGAAGTAGCACCAGGCTCAGTTCTGTGCTGTCAGCAGAGGGGAGCTGGGGTGGGAAAGTTACTCCTGAAACAGGCAGTGGCCTCTGGTGCAGGAGAGCTGGAGAGGGACTTTGGACAAGGGATGAAGTGCCAGGACAAGGGAGGAGGGTTAGGTGGGATATTGAGGAGAAATTCTTCCCTGTGAGGGTGGGCAGGGCCTGGCACAGGTTGGGCAGAGAATCATAGAATGGATTGGGTTGGAAAAGACCTCCGAGATCATCAAGTCCAACCCTTGGTCCAGCTCCAGTCCCTTTACCAGATCATGGCACTCAGTGCCACGGCCAAGCTCAGCTGAAAAACCTCCAGGAATGGGGAATCCACCCCCTCTCTGGGCAGCCCATTCCAGTGTCTGAGCACTCTCTCTGGAAAGGATTTTTTTCTGATCTCCAAGTTAAATTTGCCCTGGCAGAGCTTGAGCCTCCCTTGTCCTATTGCTGAGTGCCTGGAAGCTGTGGGGGCCCCTTCCCTAGGAGTGTCCAAGGCCAGGTTGGACAGGGCTTGGAGCAACCTGGGACAGTGGAAGGTGTCCCTGCCCATGGCACTGGATGAGCTTTAATGTCCCTTCCCACCCAAACCACTCTGTGAGAGGGGAGCATGGGCTGGGGTGTTGCTGGGTTTAGGACAGGAGCCCTCTGGGGCTCCAGTTTGGTGCTGGCTGAGCCTTCTCCTCCTCCTCCTCTTCTTCCCTGGGCTGCACCTTCACCTGCCCAGACACACAGATGTCCATAAAGTGAGGTGAGCTCACACTGAAAGTTCCTGGCTCTTGTTTCTGATTTGTGGCTCTGAACAAAACCCCCTGTGTGTGTGTTTGCATTTCTGATTATCAATATTAACAATGAGCAGATTCTTACTGTTGCTCAGAAGCACATTCTGGGTTTGGTATTGCTGTTTCTGTCCCTGTGAGCTGGTGGAACCACCTCATTGCTGGTGCCTGACATCACTTCATTGCTCTTGAGTTGTGCTGTGCCACTCTCTCCTGATTCCTGCTCAAGGTCATGTATAAATGCCACGGGTTCTGTGTCCTGGTTGCCATCTCAGACAACCAAACTCCATCCTAGTACCACACACCTCAATGTCCTGTTAATTATGAAATGTGGGTCCATTCCAGGACCATCAGGCTGGACTCTTGTTCTCATGGCACCCATGGCTGCCCTTTCTCCTTGTTCCCTGCTGGCAGAGCTCATCCTGGCTCAGTTCCCAGCCATGCAGGGCCCTGGGGACTGCTCCTGTTTGGAGCAATGTGGTGCAGAAATCCCTCCCTGGGATCTCTTATAATTCCTTCTTTTTCTCTGTCTAACAGTGAGTCTGGTTCTTGCCTGTCCTTAGGTTTGAGTTCCTCAGAGAAGAGGTGATTTTTCTCAGCTTTAGTTTGAAAAACACCCACTCCATCTTCACTGAGGCCCCTTTTAATTAAGCAAACACAGCATTGAGTATAAAAAAGGAGTATTTTGGCTCAGTATTCTTTGAAACTGAGTATTTCAATCCACTTAGGCCTAGAACATTTGGTCATTTTGGAGTCTGTGCTTTGAGCTGCCAGTCCAGACAAGCTTGTTTACAGAGCTGATATTTTAACCTGAAATGTTAAGTTTGTTCTGGGTTATTTCATTTTACTCTAAATAAATGCAGAGAGAACGTGTTGGAGTGGATTTTTCTGGACACAAAGAGCTTTGCTCGGTCTCGCTCTGGCCAGTTCTTGTCCCTTTGTCACCTTTGGGCTGGGCAGGGGGTTGATGTATTTTTAGGTGGCACTGTTTGGCACCTGAACAATGGTTTCTAATTTCTTCTCATCTTCTCTGAAGATCCACAGGGAGCTGGGACTGGTGCCTGCTCATTACACTGGCAAAATGCTGTCACAATCTGTTGGGCTCTGTGGGACAATCAGGACGTGGTTGTTCTTCTCGGAGCCCTCGGGGCAGGAGGTGCCACCACAGTGGGTGTGCTGCACTCACTGCCTTTGCCACTTCTGCCTGTGACAAGGGTTTGTCCCACCCCTGGAGGTGTCCAAGGAATGGCTGGATGTGGCACTCAGTGCTCTGGGCTGGGGGACAAGGTGGGAATTGGTCACGGCTTGGACTTGATGACCTTGGAGGTCTTTTCCAACCCAGATGATTCTGTGGTTCTAAGGGAGCTCCTTCTTTGTGTTCTTAATGCCCTCCATGATCCCTTTGCTGATGGAATTGTTGCTGCTTCTCTTTTTCTTCTTTGGTTTGTGGAAGGGATTAGACTCAGCCCAGGCTCTTCAGGAGGTTTAATCTCTAGAGGTTACCAGTGAGGGGCTCTCAGATGCTCACCAGCACTGTGTGACCAGAAGGCTCTTCTGCTGGGTTTCCGTGGAGTAAGAGCCTTGGCAGTAGAAGGAGAACACAGTGGTGGTTTGTGTGGGGCTTATTTTCTAAACAGCTTTGCTATTCCTTCAAAGAATTGGCTGAGGATTCAGCTCCAGGTCAGGTGAGTTCAACATGTCCAGCAGTAGGAACTGGCTGAATTATGGCTTTGTTTAGAATCCCAGGGTCACTGAGGTTGGCAAAGCCCTGCCAGCCCATGGAGCCCACCCTGTGCCTGATGCCCACCTTGGCAAAGCCTTCCCAGCCCATGGAGCCCACCCTGTGCCTGATGCCCACCTTGGCAAAGCCCTGCCAGCCCCTGGAGCCCACCCTGTGCCCGATGCCCACCTTGACTAAGCCTTCCCAGCCCCTGGAGCCCACCCTGTGCCTGATGCCCACCTTGACTAAGCCCTCCCAGCCCATGGAGCCCACTCTGTGCCTGATGCCCACCTTGCCCCCAGCCCAGAGCACTGAGTGCCATGGACAGCTCTGGGGATGGCGCTCCAAACCTCCCTGGGCAGCCCCTTCCAATGCCTGACCACCCTTTTCATTGAAAAAAGTCTTCCTGATATCCATTCCTACTGGAAGGGGTAAGTCTTCCATAGGCCAGAGCAGACGGAACGTGGGGAAGGGGCTGATTTTAACCCCAGCATCACTGGGGAGCAGCAGAGCCTGTTCATGCTTCCCCTGAGCCCTTCCTTGGGAAGCCTTTCCCAGTGTGTTACAGCTGCTCTGGAGTGAAACATGTTCCAGTTCAGTGAGGAAAAGATAATTAAATTGTCAGCCAGGGCCTGTATGTGTGAGCTTCTCAGCTCTGGGGGTGTTCCTTGTTCAAAGCTGGTTGGAACATCTTGCTCTTGATGGTGGTCGCTTGGCAGAGACAAACCCTTGGACTTGGACGGTTTTCTGTGCTGGTTTAAAGGAAAACTGGCAGGAGAAATGAACCCAACACAAAAGAGTTTATAAGTCAGAGTTACAATTTAATAACAATATGACAATAAATGCAATGGCACAAAGAGAAATTGGGTTTAACCCCCAAGCCCAGCAGTGTAACCCAGCCCCCTGGGGCACAAACACAGGGGGGTTTGGTGGCCCCTGTGCTGAGCCCCACGTGGTTCCCCCGAGTCCAAAGGGAAAGGAAGGGACAAACCTGTTGGTGCAGATGATGGCACAGTCTGGTGGAGAGTGGTGGGCTCCTCCTGGCCAGGGTCTGCTCCTCCTCTGCATCCAATCAGTGGTTCCCCAGTCCCCAAAGCCCAAGATTCTGTCCCCTCAGGTTTGGGTGGGAGCCCCCAGTGCCTCCCCCAGGGCAGGGAGTTCCACACTGGGGGATCTGACTCTGGCAGTCAGGGGGGATTTTGGACTCGTTGCTGGCCCCTGAGCAGAGCTGAGCCCTCAGGTGGGTGTGGAGGTGCCAAGGAGTCCCTGCAGGGCAGTTCTCCCAGCTCCTCTGCCAGGCTTCTTTCCCAGCCAGCTCCCAGCCTGAGGGCTCAGCTGTGCCCTGGGCAGCTGCTGCCAATGGGCCATTGGGAACAGTTGCTGGGCAATGGCCCAGAGGGTTTAGAATGCCCAGCTTTGGGCACACCCACACAGGGACAAACTGCTCCCACCTGCTGAACTGGGACATTATCTCTGTAAATACCATCCAGCTCTGTTGCTGCTGGCCCTGTTGGGAGATGCTGTACATTTTCTGTGTGCTTGGCTGGGGGAACAGCAAGAGAAGCAGCAGCAATGTCTGCAAACAGCAGTTCCTGCTCTGCCTCCGCAGGGCCCTGGAGCCGGTGACGCAGCTGTACGTGAGTGTCGACGCCAGCACCAGGGACAGCCTGAGGAGGATCGACAGGCCCCTCTTCAAGGACTTCTGGCAGAGGTTCCTGGACAGTTTAAAGGCCTTGGCTGAAAAGGTACCCAGCTAAGAATGTGCTTTTTTTTCATAAAGACATCACTCACCATTAAAAGTTTTTGGA
>JAJPCS010015755.1:12726-27673 GCA_021164005.1 Willisornis vidua nigrigula | reverse complement strand
GTGTTGTGTTCAGTTCTGGGCCCCTCAGTTGAGGAAAGAGATTGAGGAAAGATCTTGAGGGGCTGGAGCGGGGCCAGAGAAGAGCAACGAGGCTGGAGAAGGGACTGGAGCACAAGTGCTGTGGGGAGAGGCTGAGGGAGCTGGGGGTGTTCAGCCTGGAGAAGAGGAGGCTCAGAGGTGACCTCAGCACTGTCTGGAAGTGCCTGAAGGGAAGTTCTGGCCAGGTGGGGGTTGGTCTCTTCTCCCAGGCACTCAGCAATAGGACAAGGGGGCACGATGGGCTCAAGCTCTGCCAGGGGAAATTGAAGTTGGAGAGCAGAAACAAATTCTTTGCAGAGAGAGTGCTCAGGCATTGGAATGGGCTGCCCAGAGAGGGGGTGGATTCCCCATCCCTGGAGGTTTTTCAACTGAGCTTGGCCGTGGCACTGAGTGCCATGATCTGGTAAAGGGACTGGAGTTGGACCAAGGGTTGGACTTGATGATCTCAGAGGTCTTTTCCAACCCAATCCATTCTGTGATTCTTCAGTCACAATCTTCATTTCTGATTTTTCTCTGTTTGCCTTGGCAGGGGTGGAGTTTCTTTACCTGCTTCCCCTGACCAGATGTGATTAATTACTACAGGCTTTGTGCTGGTTGGTGTGGAAGTGATGGATGCACAGGCTGCAGTTACTCCTTGTTAGTGCTGCCCTGAGAGGAGGAAGCCTCTTAAAAGCACTTTTAGTTTTATGAACCACTTGGGCTGAAAGTTAAACTTCTAAACTCATCAGGGCTGTATTTTGGAGAGGATTAAAAATGAGATTTCAATGGGAGGAAACCCCACTCCCAGCCTGCCCGATCTGCTGCCTGTGCTGGGGCTGTGAAATAAGAGCAGTTTTGTTAAATCTAAACTGTTATTTACTGTTGCTTTTGCCTCCCACTGTGAGCTGACCTTTGGGGAGACATTTCTCCATTAACTGGGTGTCTGATCATTTCACAGACTGATGGGTGTCTGTGCATTGCAGTTTTTCCTCCTCAGATATTTCCCCTCTGGTTTCTTCTTTCCCTGTTATGTGGCAAATTATGTGTTTATTTTTTAAATTAGCTCCCTCATTTTTTCTCCAGTAATTAACTGTTGATTTCCCTTGTCTCTTGCCCTGAACCTTTTGCCAATCCATTCAAATCCTGAATCTCTTGTTCTTCAATATGTGCTGATATGCCCCAGTTACACTAGAGGTCAGCTGGTTTATTTTTGAAATATTTGGAAGAAGATGCTCCTGGTTTTTATTTGTTCCTTCTCTAGTTATTTTTTAGTAAATAACTTGGAGTGTTTCCATAGCAAACTGGTGTAGGAATTATTTTTTTCCCCTGTGAAACTCATAGAAATGATGTTTCTATGGAAAATAAAATTCACTTCCATGTAGGTTGGAGGCTCCGAAGAAGTGAAATGTGGCTGGAATGGGAATGGGTGTGGGAAAACCTTGGATTTATTTGGGATGGGGCAATGGTATGAACTTTTTAATAGCCTTGGAGTGAGACTTGGAATTCCTGGATCCATCCCTGCTTTGCCCTGAGCTGTGGGTGCTTTTGGGGGAATCACAGTGGGAGAAGTTCAGGGTGAGAAGGTTCAGCTGCAGCTCATGGAATCATGGAATGGTTTGGGTTGGAAGGGACCTAAAGATCACCCAGTGCCACCCCCTGCCATGGGCAGGGACACCTCCCACTGTCCCACGTTGCTCCAAGCAGGGAGTCTTGTGCCACAGCATCCCATGGGTGAGACATGAGGGGGAATCTTATCTCAGCCTGGAATTGCTGGAGCAGGAGAACTCCATGCCATGAAGTCCCAGCCATGGGCTCCAGCCTGAGGAGTTGCTGTGCATTTGTTGCAGGGCTCTCTCACTCTGGTTAAACTGGTGCTGGTTTTGGGTGTGGGGATGGGAAAGGAGTTAATCCAAACAGCAGCTTTGCTGCCAAATTGCTCTATAAATATATTCCAAAAATAAGCAAAATAAAACATCAATAGAAGCTGAAGGGGAAAGATGGAAACAAGAGGATGCAGCAGCGAGACTGGATCTGTTCCATGGCCAAGTGCTGGTGTTGAGAGTCCTTTTGTCCTCAGTGACTTCTTTGGAGAGCAGCCCTTGGAGGGAAAGTCAGAACATCTCCAAGGAAAGAAGTTCTGGGAGTGCTGTCACTGGGCATGGGAGGCAGTCAGGCCTGGGAATCTTCTCTCCAACTCCCTGACAGGAGGGGGGAGACAGGGGGGAGTTGGTCTCTCTTTCCAGGTAACAAGGGACAGGATGAGGGGAAAAGGCCTCAAGCTGTGCCAGGGGAGGGTCAGGTTGGATATTGGGGAAAATTTCTTCATGGACAGGGTGGTCAGGCCCTGGCAGTGTTGGAGTGCCCATCCCTGGAGGGGTTTAACAGCCATGTGGATGTGGCACTTGGGGACATGGCCCAGGGGTGGCCTTGGCAGTGCTGGGGATGGTTGGACTCGATGATCTTAGAGGGCTTTTCCAACCTCAATGATTCCATGTTCCTCTGAGAGTCACCAATGCCAGATGATCCAGCTGGGGGAACTGAAATATCTGCAACTAATGGGGACATTTTATACCCGAGGAAGCAAATCAAAGAGAGATAAATTTTCAGGTTATTTTCTCATTAAGCTCAAACTCCTATAAAAACAAAGTGCCTGGGAAATCCAGAGGGAAGATCAGTGAAACATTTAGGCTGGAAAAGACCTTGAAGATCATTGAATCCAACTGTAAACCTTACATTGCCAGTGAGCAAAGCTGGAAACAAGCACTCTGTTTATAAACAAATACATATTAGTAAATAAAATGGAAATCAAATATAGAGACAGAGCCAATTCATGGCTTGCCATGGGATGAGGTGACTCAGCTCCGATGCTGAGGAGAAAATTCCCTGAAAGAACAAGCGAGGAGACTCCTGGGTTAGGTCTGGCTTGGTTCAGTCCATGGGTTCTTGGAAGAAAAGGATGATTTCATTCTTTTTATCCTGTGGGGAGCTGTGGCAGGGCTGGGCCCCCCTCCCTGTGCCCCATGGGATGCTCATGGATTTTCCCTTGGTTCCAGAGGCAGCGCACGGTGTACAGGCTGACCCTGGTGAAGGCTTGGAACGTGGAGGAACTCAGGGCTTATGCTGAGCTGATATCTCTTGGCAAACCAGACTTCATCGAGGTCAAGGTGAGGCTGCTTTATTTTTTCCATCAATATTTTCCTTTTTTCCCCCTTCCCATTTCCCCCCAGTTTAGTCTTAAACTTTCTAAGTAAGTAAAATTCCTCTGAAGATTTCAGTGCTGTAGAAGAAACTTAACTCTTCCTTTGACTGTATTAATTTAAGAATTAATAATCAATATTTTCCAGTGTTTTCTGTGTGCATTTGAAGCAGGTTCCAGTGGGCCACAAGACAGCCTTGATTTCTGCCCAACACAATCCTAACCTTTTCCTGTGTTTCTCCTGGAAAGAGGGACTGATAAACAGATATTCCTTCTGTCCCTGTTTGACTGCTCTGGGATGGAAGCTGAGCAGAGGAGGGGCTGTGATGTGCCCCCCAACTCCTGGGAAGTGGATTGTGCTGCTGAAGTGCATGTCAGCAGGTGATCCCACGGACAGGATCCCACAGCATTCCAGGTGTTAGACAGGGCTTGGAGCAGCCTGGGCCAGGGGAAGGTGTCCTTGCCCATGGCAGGGGGTGGGATAAGATGAGCTTGTAGTTCCTTTCCAACCAAACCACTCTGTGGTTCTGGGGCTGGACTGGAGGACACAAAGTCAGGGGTTCAGTTCTGACCCACATGAAGACAGGAGGGGTTGAGTGTGTTCAGATCATGGTTCCTCTTGAGAATTGGGATTCCCTTTCCTGCACTCCTTAGGGATCTGCAGAGACAAAAACTCCTGCTGGTGTGTCCCCAGGCCAGCCCTGGCAGCTGTGGTGGCCACACAGCATTTGTGGCCTGGGAATTGTCCCCAGAACACTTGCTATTTCTAATTAAAAGTAATTTCTTATGTTCCTTGAGAATGAAGCATATCTGGCACGTGCCCAGGGCTTAGCAGTGTTGTTTTCAGGACTGCAGTGTGACAGGTTAGAAGGGCAATGACCAGGTCATGCTCAAAGCAAATAAACAAAAAAATGATCCCAATTATTCCAAGACAGTGAGAAGCATCTGCCAGAAAATGAGGCTGATCTCGGTGGGGTTTCCTGCTTAAACACTGCAGATAAATGACATCCAGTTAAGATGAATGGAGCTAATCCAGTGTCTCTCCAAAGAGGCTCAGGGGCTGGACTGGATAGAGATTTAGATCCTTGCAGAGCTTAATACTTGTTCTCATTTGCATGAGTGTCTTACAGTGGTGCAGCTCTGTGGGACCCTGTTAACTTACTTAAGCCAACAGTAAAGGGAGAAGCAGTCCTGGGGTTATTCAATATGCATCAGGTGTATTTATTGCCTCAGCCTGTTGTGATGCCATCACACATCACACATGGTCGTATTTCATGTGCAACTCATCTTGCCACGTCCTAAAAGCCAAAGGCTTGTGTTGACATCCAGCATTTTTGTGTCCAGGCCAGGGAATGGAGCTGGGAAGGGGCTGGAGCAGCTGAGGGAGCTGGGGGGGTTCAGCCTGGAGAAAAGGAGGCTCAGGGGGGACCTTCTGGTTCTGCAATCCCTGCCAGGAGGGGGGAGCCGGGACAGGGGGTCGGGCTCTGCTCCAGGGCACAGGGACAGGAGGGGAAGAAGTTGTGCCAGGGCAGGTTTCGGTTGGATATTGGGAAAATTTCTTCACTGAAAGGATGGTCTGGCCCTGGCACAGCTGCCCAGGGCAGTGGGGAGTGCCCATCCTTGGAGGGGTTTAACAGCCATGTGGATGTGACACTTGGGGACATGTGTCAGTGGTGGCCTTGGCAGTGCTGGGGAATGGTTGGACTTGGTGATCTCAGAGCGGTTTTCAACAGTCTGTGACTGTCTGAGATTCTCTGTGTGAGAATCCAATGATTCTGTTTTGCCATTTGCTCCTTCTCAAACCAAGGGGGCAAAAGGATTTTCGTATGAAATGTAGATGAGCCCAAAGGAACTGATTCAAAGTGTGACCCAAACCTGTCCTGGCACTCCAGAGCTGCTTCTGCAGAGCTGAGGGGGATCTCTGCTCTCTGTGCTCAGGGACAGCACCCAGGGAATGGCTGGAGCTGTGCCAGGGCAGGGACAGGTTGGATCTCAGGGAAAGGCTCTTCCCCCAGAGGGTGGTGGGCACTGCCCAGGCTCCCCAGGGCAGTGGGCACAGCCCCAAGGCTGCCAGAGCTGCAGGAGGGTTTGGATGATGCTCTGGGGCACAGGGGGTGACTCTTGGGGCTGGGCCTGTGCAGGGCTGAGGGTTGGGCTCCATGAGCCCTGTGGGTCCATCCCAGCTCAGGTGACTCCATGACTCTGTTGGTCACTGTGGTCAGAGCCACAAGTGGAACAGTGTCCCTGGGGAAAGGTCTGTCCTTGCTAAATCATGGAATTGTTTGAGTTGGAAGGAACCTTAAAGATTATCCAAATCAACCCCCTGCCATGGGCAGGGACACCTCCCACCAGCCCAGGTTGCTCCAAGCCCCATCCAACGTGGCCTTGGACACTCCCAGGGGTGGGGCAGCCACAGCTTCTCTGGGAAAGTGAAGCTTCATCGTGCACTCACAGTGGCAGAGTGACTTCCTGGCTGAGCTGAGCCTTCCTGCTTCTCCCCATCCCTTTTAATTTAAGGAGGACAACACAAGCCTGCCTGGCTGCCCAAGGGCTGTTTGTCCCACAGTGTCTGGGGGCAGAACCTGGAGCAGAGATGAAAGTCATAGCACAGAATCTTCCAAGCCTTTGTGAAATAAGTTTTCAGCCACTGGAAAACACTTGGCCTTGATGATTTTCCTGCAACTCCCTCACCCCAAGCTGGTGTTGGGGGATAGTCCTGGTGTGTGGCCCAGCTGAGGATGCTGGTCTGGGACTGCAGCTCCTGCTCTTGCTGCCTGAGGCTTTGCTGCAGAGTTAAAATGGCCAAGTGAATGCATGGAAGGAAGGGCCAGAGGGAAGTATCAGTCCCAATCTGCTCAGTCTTGGCATATTAAACAGTAAAGATTATTTAAGAGCCTAAGTTAATGAGGAAAATGAGCTGTACCTTAATGAGTTTTTAATTGCATGCAGCAAGAGGTGATTGCCCCCACCATTGAGTCCTGCTGCCATCCCAGTCAGAGTTTAGATGAAGGGAAGGTGAAACTAAATCTCCTGTTCTGGTGCCTGCTATAAATAAACCCCAACAGTGGATGGTTTCCGTGCCTGAAAAAAGCCCATCATTGACCACCCATTGTCATGGAATCACAGGATCATTTAGGTTGGAATGGATCTGTAAGATCAACTCCAACTGTTCCCAAAACTGCCAAGGCCACCACTGACCATGTCCCCAAGTGTCACATCCACATGGCTGTTAAACCCCTCCAGGGATGGGCACTCCCCACTGCCCTGGGCAGCTGTGCCAGGGCCTGACCACCCTGTCCATGAAGAAATTTTCCCAATATCCAACCTGAACTTCCCCTGGCACAACTTGAGGCCATTTCCCCCTGTCCTGTCCCTGTGCCCTGGAGCAGAGCCCGACCCCCTGTCCTGGCTCCCCCCTCCTGGCAGGGATTGCAGAGCCAGAAGGTCCCTCCTGAGCCTCCTTTTCTCCAGGCTGAGCCCCCCCAGCTCCCTCAGCCCCTCCTGCTGCTCCAGCCCCTTCCCAGCTCCGTTCCCATCCCTGAACTCTCCCCAGCCCCTCAATGTCTTGTAACCCTCTCAGCTGTGAGCTGTGGGTCCAAGGGCAAGACATGAGGTGTGGATGGGCTGAGGTGACCGTCGGGCACTGGCAGGGCTGCCTGGGCTGTGCCACGTGCCTGTCCTGCAGGGCAGTTGGGTATCTGAGGGTCTGGCTCTGCTGGATAAATCCCAGTTGCCCTGGACTGCCATGGAAGCTCCTTCCAGGTGGGTCCTGAGCAGCCTCTGCTCAAAGTGCTCCTTTGGCTCCAGCCCCTCTGGGTGATGGAGTGGACCCATCTCTGCTTCTGCTGGTCCAGCTAAAGGTGACAAGTTACTAATCACAGAATCGTGGAATGGGTTGGAAGGGACCCTTAAAGGTCACCTTGTCCCAACCCCTGCCATGGGCAGGGCCTTCAACTCCACCATGTCACACAGGGCCTTGTCCAGCCTGGTCTTGAATGTTCTCAGGGGTGGGGCAGCCACAGCTTTCTCTGGGCAACCTGTTTTACCACTTTTGTTGTAAAAAACTTCTTCCAAGGCCAAGGGAAGCTGGAAAAACTAAAGAGTGAATGGGAACAGCTCAGCTGGAGAAAAGGAGGCTCAGGGGGCACCTTCTGGCTCTGCAATCCTTGCCAGGAGGGGGGAGCGGGGGGTGGGGGTCGGGCTCTGCTCCAGGAACAGGGACAGGAGCAGAGAGCACGGCCTCAGGCTGGGCCAGGGCAGGGGCAGGTGGCACAGCAGCAGGAATTTCTCCATGAGAAGGGTGCTCAGGCACTGGCAGGGGCTGCCCAGGGGGGTTTGGAGTGCCCAGCCCTGGAGGTGCCCAAGGCAGGACTGGCCGTGGCACTCAGTGCTCTGGGCTGGGGGACAAGGTGGGCATCGGGCACAGGGTGGGCTCCATGGGCTGGGAGGGCTTTGCCAAGGTGGGCATCGGGCACAGGGTGGGCTCTGTGGGCTGGGAGGGCTTTTCCAGCCTCAGTGATTCCATGATTTTGGCTCTTTGGGCAGAGGGAGAGTGATCCAGCAGTGGCCCTTTCTCTCCCAGTATCCACAGTGCTCATTTTGAAGAGCTGGAATGAAAAGCTGTGTCCTGGGTTTGAGTTTGGCTTTTCCAGCAGGAGTTCCTTCCACTTCAGGGCAGTCCCAGCAGCTCCTGGCGTGGCTGCAGCACCACTCAGGGCATGGCCATGTGTGTGGGCAGCCAGAGAGCTGGTGTGATCCACAGGCTGGGCAGTGCCACTCACCACATCATCCCTGCCCTTCCCTCTGACTGTCAGACACCCAGAGCTGATGGGCTGTGTGAGATCAGCTTGGAAGTGATTATTAAACAAACCCAATGAGCTGAATCCTCGCTGAACCCGCTGCAGGAGGGGCAGACGAGTGTCAGGGCTCCTGCCTGTCATCTGGAGGGAGCTGATGCCACATCAAGAGCAGTTTTATTGCAGGGAGTGCCATCTATCAACATGTCATTTGAGGCTTTTTATATTTGCCTCGGGTCAGGGCTGCCCCAGATTTTAAACAGTGGCTCTGCCACTCAGCAGCTTGGCCAGCACTTTGTTCTGCTGTCACTTCACACGAGCCTCCATGACATTTGTAATTTGTGGGCTGGGAGTTAAGAGAATTGTTTTGTTCAGTAATTAAGTTGGGAAGTCTGGAGTTGTTGTTGAGAAACAAAGCACTGTCATATTTAGTTCCCCGGAATCTTCCCTTCAGAGCTCCGTGAATTCAAGTGATTCCCAGCTGATGAGGTCTCCATCCAGGAGACCATGGGCAAGGAATGTGCTCCTCATGCCCCTCACAGCAGCAACAAGCAATGCCCATCCTGGCACGAGGCTCTGTTCAATAGTTGTGCTCACTCAGCTCCATCACAGCCACGGGAAGGACATGGAGCTGTTGGAGCAGATCCAGAGGAGGCACCAGGATGATCCGAGGGATGAAGGAGTTCTGCTCTGGGGCAGGCTGGGAGAGCTGGGGGTGTTCACCTTCTGAAGAGAAGGCTCTTGAAGACCTGAGAGCCCTTTCCAGTGCCTAAAGGGGCTCCAGGAGAGCTGGAGAGGGACTTGGAACAAGGGATTGAGGGACAGGACAAGAGGAATGGCTTCAAACTCACAGAGTGGATATTAGAAGTTCCTGGCTAGGAGGGTGGGCAGGCCCTGGCACGAGTTGGGCAGAGAAGCTGTGGCTGCCCCATCCCTGGGAGTGTCCAAGGCCAGGTTGGAGCAACCTGGGCTGATGGGAGGTGTCCCTGGGCTGGTGGGAGGTGTCCCTGGGCTGGTGGGAGATGCCCCTGGGCTAGTAGGAGGTGTCCCTGGGCTAGTAGGAGGTGTCCCTGGGCTGGTGGGAAGTGTCCCTGCCCATGGCAGGTGGAATGAGATGGTCTTTAATGTCCCTTCCAACCCAATCCATTCCATGATCCTGTGAAATCCAGAGCACACCCGACACAGGAGCTCTGGATTCATCCCAGCAGAACCAGGAGATGCTTTTCAAAAAGCTTCTGCATTTCAAGGTACTTGGCCAAAGCTCTGTGGATTAGGATGCTGAAAGCACCTTATTAAGAAGGTAATTAAGAGGCAGCATCGTTGACGTTCCTGCTGTGGGGAGGTTGGTGTGAGAGCTCTGGGTGAACAATGGAATCATTTCCTTCTTAATTCTTGATGTCTTAATAACTGTCTTCGTGTATTACTGGAAAATATAACGTGACTGCCCTAATCAACTCTTCCCATTTTTTAAGTGGTGCCAGCACTGTTAATTAAGTCAAGTTTGACGAAGTTGGGGAAGTTGAAAGCTGCTGTGCTTTCCTTGGGTGCGCTGGAAGCTGATCCTCATTGATCTGTGCTGGGAATTAATGAGCCAGCCGAGCACTCACTTATTCCATGTGCTTTCTTGGCTTGGAAATGATATCTTTGGAGTTTATCAAGAGGATGAGTCATGTTGTAGCTTCCTAAGAATTTTCCCCCTCTGTACTCATCCATTTTTCATGCTGCTCAAATCATAAGCTGGGTAATGAATGCGGGGGAAATATTTCTGTGTCTCTGCAGCTGAACTTTGGGGATCCAGAACCCCTTGTTTGCGTGGCTGGTTGCTCTGAAATAGGACTAACTAATATAGAACTAATATTTTTAAAGCCTTTTTTCAGACTTTCAGAGCTAGGGTGAATAAAAATGAATGTGCATCCCTGTTTAGCACCATGAACCTGTTTCCAGGCTGGCTCTGAGTTGTGGTGCTCGGAGGGAGCACTCATTAATTTATTGGTGAGAAAGTAATTGCTTCCCAAACTTGGACAGTTGCTAATTAGCACGAGGCTGTGGGTGTTGGTTCAGCACTGTGTGGCTCACCTTGCTCTAATGGAAGGTGTTTGCAGGGATGTGTCTGTTTGTTGGCCATGGAAGGTGCAGCTGAGCTCAGGTGGCTCAGGTGCTGGAGCAGGTGCTGTGGGCACAGCACACATGGACGTGGCTGCAAATGCCATTTACAAGGGTAAAAGTGTTCACAGAGGAGGCCAAACAGAATCATCCATAAAATTGTGGTCTAAAGGCTGTGCTTGATTTTGTGACTGGAATAAAACACCTCAAGCAAAGAGCAAAGGGGATGAAACCACCCAGAGAGGGGCAGTGGTTGAGAGGAAAAGCCCTTTCTTTTTGTGCATCCTTTGGGTACCGTTGGGTTTGTGGCCAACACTGGGATCTGGTGTGTGGTTTCTTCTCTCACTGGTGACAGATTAATTCCTGGGAAAATGACAGTGAATTATTTGATCAGAAGACATTTAAGTGGATCATGGTGGTATCTCTCAAGTGTTTTTAGGCAGACATTAAAGGATGGTGTAAACTAGACCACTGTGGACACTCCAAGTGGGTGACACGCTGAGTGTTTATCACCCACTGACTCTTCCCACCTATTGACCTGGTTCTGTTTATGACAAATTACAGTTTAATTTAATATTCAATTTCATTTAATATTTGACAGTGTTCTGTTCTGTAAAAGGGTTTTGTGATACCACAGGTTAAACCAGTTGGATGAGCCTTTAATGAATTTAATCTGGAAGGGAAGAAAGAAAGAAGAAGCAAAACTCCATCTCAGCAGCCACAGGCTGCTGAAGCAATTTATGGGAATTGTACTGACTTGATTAAAGATGGAGCAATTCAGCAGAGATTTGAGGTCATGGCTAAGACTAAATCAGTAATTCAGGAGGTTCAAGTGATCACATCTCCAAATTAAGAGCAGCTGGTCCCAGAATGGGGAGCTGGATAAGAATGATTGGCCGTGGCACTCAGTGCTCTGGGCTGGGGGACAAGGTGGGCATCGGGCACAGGGTGGGCTCCATGGGCTGGGAGGGCTTTTCCAAGGTGGGCATCAGGCACAGGGTGGGCTCCATGGGCTGGGAAGGCTTTTCCAAGGTGGGCATCGGGCACAGGGTGGGCTCCATGGGCTGGGAGGGCTTTCCAGCCTCAGTGATTCCATGATTTTGGCTCTTTGGGCAGAGGGAAGAGTGATCCAGCAGTGGCCCTTTCTCTCCCAGTATCCACAGTGCTCATTTGGAAGAGCTGGAATGAAAGGCTGTGTCCTGGGTTTGAGTTTGGCTTTTCCAGCAGGAGTTCCTTCCACTTCAGGGCAGTCCCAGCAGCTCCTGGGGTGGCTGCAGCACCACCCAGGGCATGGCCATGTGTGTGGGCAGCCAGAGAGCTGGTTTGATCCACGGGCTGGGCAGTGCCACTCACCACATCCATCCCTGCCCTTCCCTCTGACTGACACCCAGAGCTGATGGGCTGTGTGAGATCAGCTTGGAAGTGGATGCTCTGGGCTGTTTGGCAAGGTGAGGGTTGGTTAAAGGTTGGATTCAATGATCTTGGAGGTCTTTCCCAGCCTAAAGCATTCTGTGATGCTGAGGCTGAAGGTGTTGGGTGGGGTGTTGGACACCTGGAGGGGTTGCATTCCCTGCCCAGGGATCTGGGCTGCTGTGCTGACCCTGAAGGAGCCCCCAGAGCAGCAGTACCCGTGTCCTGGCTTTGTGTGGGGCACAGCAGGGACAGGGTCCTGCTCCCACGTGCTCTCCATCCATCCCTGTGCTGTCTCAGGTGGTGGGAAGGGACCTGGAGCAGGAGCCCAGTGTCTCTGCTGGCTGAGCACCACTGGATCTGAAGTGAAAGTATCTTTTGAACGACGCTGCTCCTCAATTAGTGACTTGTTCTGGGTGTTCTTCCAGACCACCATCCCAAAAGCTGTTCCCCAAGGATTGTGCTCCTGCCTGTTCACACCAGGGGGTGACTGAGCTTTGCCAACTGGCTGAGGTGCCAAATGTCTCCGTGCTCTGCTCTCTGTGCCCATCACATCAGTGTGCAGGTGCTGGGTACATCCCTCCCCAGGGATGGGCTGGATTATGGGCACAGACACAACGTGCCAGCACTGCCTGACCTTCACAGTGCTGAGCCAGGGAGGTGGGAGCACTGGGAGCTGTGGGATGGCAGTGCTGGGAGTACTGGGGTGCGAGTGGTGGGAGCACCAGACCATTCCGGCACTTCCCATAGCTTGGGAAGGGTTCAGGTAACTCACAGAGGTTTCCATGTCTCTCCTCAGGGTGTGACCTACTGTGGTGAGAGCTCTGCCAGCAGCCTCACCATGGCCAACGTGCCCTGGCACGAGGAGGTGGTGGGATTTGTGCAGGAGCTGGCAGAGCTGCTCCCCGACTACGAGATCGCCTGCGAGCACGAGCACTCCAACTGCCTGCTGCTGGCACACACCAAGGTGAGCTGGGCAGGGGTACCGGGGTGCCATCCTCTCCTGGGGGTGTGGCACAATGGCCTTGTTCTCACATGTTTGCTCTCCAGAGGTAGCACAGAATCATTTAGGTTGGAAAAGCCCCCCAGGGTCGTTGTGTCCAACCCAGCACTGCCAAGGCCACCACTGGCCACACTGGAATGGGCTGCCCAGAGAGGGGGTGGATTCCCCATCCCTGGAGGTTTTTCAGCTGAGCTTGGCCGTGGCACTGAGTGCCATGATCTGGTAAAGGGACTGGAGTTGGACCAAGGGTTGGACTTGATGGTCTCGGAGGTCTTTTCCAACCCAATCAATTCTATGATTCTGTGATCATGTCCCAAGAGTCACATCCATGCAGCTCTTAAATTCCTCCAGGGGTGGGCACTCCCCCCCTGCCCTGGGCAGCTGTGCCAGGGCTGGACAACCCTTTCCATGAATTTTCCATGATATCCAACCTAAACTTCTCCTGGCCCAGCCTGAGGCCGTTCCCTCTTCTCCTGTCCCTGTGCCCTGAAGCAGAGCCCAAATTCCCTCGTTGGATCCATCAGGGAGTTGCAGAGAGGGAGAAGGTCCCCCCTGAGCCTCCTTTTCTCCAGGCTGAGCCCCCCCAGCTCCCTCAACTGCTCCTGCTGCTCCAGCCCCTTCCCAGCTCCTTTCCTTCCCAATATCCATCTATCCCTACTGCCTTTCACACTGAAAACAGGTTTGATATTTATTAGAATCTCATTGTTGAAAACCCCTTCACAGTTCCCAAACTGATCCTTGCTTTTACCAGGAGCAGAGAAAACCAGGATGGATACCTGGCACTGGCCCTGTTTTAACTCCCCTTAAATCTGCTTTATTTACACTCTCACTCCTGGTTGTTGCCACTGGCAACTGTGCCTGAGAAAGCAAAATATTCTTTTCCATTCTAAGGTCCAGGGAAGGAAAACAAACAGATTGCAGCGACCTTATTGATGCATAATTGAAGTAACACCATTAGTAACAAGAATAAATTGATACCTGCCCAGGAGGAATTCAGCAGCTGCTTTGCCTTCCAAAGCCATTAGCAGAGGGTGTCTTTGGGAAACAATCTGTCCCCTGCACTAAAATAACTAATAAAAAATAGATTTATTTCGATTAGGTTTTAATTTTTGCATTTCAGGCTCTAGTGGAGAATAAAATTTGTCAGTGTCTGTTATTTGTAGCAAACCTGTGCCCTGGGAACGCTCAAACTGCAGTGAGTAATTGCAAAATCAAAGGGATCTTTAAAAAATTAAGGAGTTGCAGGAAGACTGTAATAAAAATCATTAAGCAATGTGACTTATTCCACTGCCTTCTGAGTTTGGAGGGGTTCAAACAATGCTCAGCATAATTTTAACCTCAAGATTGAATGGCAGCCTGTAGGAAAGAGTCTGGGAATGTCAGGAATAATTCATCCTGCCTTGAGTGATGGAGACTCAGTGATTGGCAGCTGCCTGTGTGATGAATGGTAGTTTAGGACTTCAGCTCTGCAGTCTCTTCAGGCCAGGGATTTAGGGAGAAAAAGGGATTTAGGGGAGAGGAAACTGCAGTTTGGAGGTCTGGTGGGATTCTCTTTTCTGTAGAAGTGAAGAGGTGACACTGAGATTGGAGCTGTGGAATATTTGGGAGGTTCTTGGGAATAAAGTTCATGTCCCATAATCAAACTGCCCTGTGAGGGTGGGCAGGCCCTGGCACAGGTTGGGCAGAGAAGCTGTGGCTGCCCCAGCCCTGGGAGTGTCCAAGGTCAGGTTGGACAGGGCTTGGAGCACCCTGGGCTGGTGGGAGGTGGTGGGGGTGGTATGAGATGAGCATTAAGGTCTCTTCCAGCCCAACCATTCCATGATTCCATGGAACTGCAGTGCTGAGGATGGCCTGGTACCTCCAGGGCTGGTGTCAGGGGCAGCTTGAACTGAACTGAGTTGAGGGACATGGTCTCCTGGCCAACCAAAGGTGCTCTTCACTCTCCATCAACCACAAAATGCTCTCAGAAAATTGGGACTTGGCCTTTCCTTCCCAGTGCTGTCCCGTGGGGGCTCCACGTGTGTCCTGGCCCTGCCTGCAGAGGCTGCAGAGCCTGGGGAGGTGGTGGAGATGTTCATGCTGAGCACTTGGTCTATATTTAGGGAGGGAAAGGAAGCACTTCACTCCCAGCTGCACTGACAAGGGTTAGAGCAGAGACAAACAGTCCATCACATCCCTTTCCTTCCTGCCTTGCGAGTCACTGGGAGAGTGGGAGGGGTCCTTGTGATCCGGATCCTGCATTACAGGGCAAAACCAAACTTGAAAAGCTGCTTGGAATGAGATCACCAGGAGGTGCAGCATTCCCAGGGGATGGGGCAGATCCCCAGGTTGGGGCCAATCAGCCAAACAACATCCCCAGGGCAGGTGTGAGCACAGAATGTTGTATTTCCTGAAGGTTTTCTTCCTTTCCCTTGTCTCCTG
>JAJPCS010015731.1:32033-52551 GCA_021164005.1 Willisornis vidua nigrigula | reverse complement strand
CAGGAAAACAAAACTGGAGTGTCCTGTCCCAAAACTGTGTGGCTTTCCCTGTGTTCAGTGTCCCTGCAGTGCTTGGGTGCAGCCATGGAGCTCAGTGGACATTTCTCCAGTTATTTCATGTGCTTTGATTTCAAGCACAGAATGTAAATGGTCAAGGTTCAGATTTTTTTATTTACAGTTTGAAAATCCTGAGTTGAGGAGCAGTACTGGCTGCACTGGGGCTTGGCAGGGGCTTTGGGGTTGAGCAAATTCCCCTCAGCTTTCCCTTTAGAACTCCAGAGGGTTTGAGTGATGCCAAGAAACCATTTTCCAGTTGACTTGGCGTGTACAGTGTCGTTACTGTCAGGAAAGTTTTGCTCAGAGTGTAGCTGAGTGCTGTGCCCTTGCAAACCTGGCCTGGGGAGCAGCCCTTGTTCCATTTTTCCAGCTGTATTTCCCATTTCCAGAGCCTGTCCTGGAGTCGTGGCTCACTCCTGACTCATCATGCACAGGGTCCCTCGAGCCCGAAGGCTTCCGGAGTAACAACAGCCCTTTGGTTGTATCCACAACAGCAGGAACTGCCAGTTGTCAGTGACTACACACTGGGTCAATGTCAAGAGAAGGAGTTGTACTTACTCAAAAAAAAAGAATTAATTTTGGCAATTAACCATCAATTGGGGCAGTAGGTTATCAGGATACAATTAATCATCAGTGCTTTTGGGTTTGAGGCAGGTGTCCTAATATTGTTGTAGGAAGTGAGTTGTGAAAGAGTTGGGAGTTGTAGTGTGGGTGTTCCTCCATCAGCTTCTTCAAATACTGTTTTTAGATACTGCTTTTGCTAAATTACTGAAGGCAAGAAGGTGCAAACAGGCCTGAGAGAGCTGAAACTGCCAGGAAAATGTGTTTAGGTCCAAAATCTCTGCCAATGCCACCGGTACCAGCAGGAGCAGAAAGGTGGAGAAGTTTGGAGGTTGGGCAGAGGTGTCTTCATTCCTGCAAAGACAGTTAATAAGCTGAACTCTGGGATGATGGTGTTGATGATAGAGTGGAATGACTATGAGAAGCCTTTTATTTGTCTCATCTGCAATACATAGACTGCCTTCCCTGCCTCTGTTCATTGTGCTAAAGAACACAGTTGTGTACAGACTGTTGACACCACAAGTGAAAGTATCCAAGGTGGTTTTCACTCATAAATTCAGCTGTTAAATCATGCAGACATTCTGCCTTTGACTCTGCTCTTTCACCTTACCCAGAGCTGGGCAAACCTCCCTGCCCAGCTGGCCTGGGCTCCTCTTTCTTGGTGTTACATCAGAGTTTTGTCCCTGATTTTTCCAATTCCCTTTTTCTGATTCACTGCTGACACCCCTTTTCTCCTGTTAGAAGCTGCCCTTCCTCAGTCACTGCTGCAGCACTTCTGGCTCTCTGAGAAAAATAAAAGAATGTTTTAAGGTGTTTGAGTTTGGAGGATTTGATTCTCTTCTCATTTGAACAAATTTGTATGCATTTCACTTCAACTGATCCTTGTTGATCTGCAGTAGAGGCTTTGTAGTTCAGTGTTCTCACACTAGATGTCGATCTGCTTGCACGTGTGGCAGTTGCTGTTCTGTGCCTTCTAGATATTTCTCTCACCAACCACATTGCTAGAATGCTGTTCTCCATCTGCCTTGCAGGGGAATCTGTGCCATGAGCAAAGGGGTGAGTCCAAAGAGCCATTTTCTTTTGGGGGCTGGTGTTGAAGAAGACTTGTTCCAAATAAGAGCAGTTTTAGGCTTGCCAAGTGTAATTAAACACTTTGATTTCAATAAGGCTGGCTGAGAGATTTAATGGAAAATGAAGTTTGAACAGTGTGGGATGAGAAGGTGGAAAGAATTAGGTAGCAATACTTAAGTTCATTGCTGAACAGCAGGTTAATATTCTTATTAATGTGGTGTTGGTTGTTGTTTCTTGCTGTTTTAAATGTTGTAGGTGTTGTCCAGCCTGGCCTTGGACACTCCCAGGGCTGGGGCAGCCCCAGCCTCTCTGGGCACCTGTGCCAGGGCCTGCCCACCCTCCCAGGGAAGGATGGGGTCTGTACACCTGTTCCAAACCCACTCTCTGAGTTTGGAGCCACTCCTCCTTGTCCTGTCCCTCCAGTTCCTGATACAAATATAACTCATAAAAATGCAGAGCAACTTGTTCCTGTGCTTCTTGCTTTGATCCCATTCCCTCCTCACATACCATTCTTGCAGGGGCTGGTTGAAATGAGAAGACCTTTGAATTTCCAGGAGTATTTCCCACCTTGCCATTGCAGAGCCAGCACTCCAGGGAACTGTTTGGGAGTGACTGTGACCAGTTCCTGCAGGGAATGCAGGATTCAGTGGGTTACAGGGAAGGTTCCACTCAGAGCAGCTCCTAATTGTTATTAACTGTGTAACTCCTTCCCTCTTTAACCTCCTCTCCTGTGTTACAATTCCAGTTTTGTGTCAGACCCTCCCCTGCATCTTCTGAGAGGCCCTGGAGTGCAAAAGCCTTTTTTATAGTAGAGCAAGTTTAAAATGTGTTTTAATTAGTGTCTGTGTAAGATGAACTTGAGTCTTGTTGGAAATACCAAAGAAATTATTTCCACTGAGATGTGTTGCACTTACTCCAATTCTGTCAGATTAAAGTATTAAAACAACAGTAATTCTGTCCTTAATATTGTGCAGGAGTTGCTACAGTTTTGACATATTAATAATAACAGGCCAATATAGGTAAAATTCTTCTTAAAGAAATGTTGTATTGGGTTTTTTTCCATGTCCCTGCTTGTTTGGATCAGAGTTCATATTTTTGTATATCTGAATAAGGGAATGAAAGTTCCCCCCCATACCTGTAAGTCAAATCTCATTTATTGTTACATCCCAACTAATTGCATTAACTGCTGAATTCTTCAAAGCTTCCAGGGCTTTGTCTGGGGCAAAAGAAACCCCTGATTTCATTTTTGGAGTACAAATCAAAACCTTCCTAATAGAGTTTTCCAGGATTTTCTTCAATAAATTGAAGAGAATAAAAATCCCAAACATCCCTGAAGAACCAGGGTGGTCATTGATTTTAGTGATTTGGAGATCTGGTCTGTATTATTTAGACATCAGTTTAAAAAGTGAGAGAATACCTTTGACATGGCAGTAAAATAGAAGGTGGAGCATTGTGGGTTGCTATGCTGGAGTTTGATTTAATTTGCATCATCTCAGGTGGGAGACAGTTATTTAAGAATTCTCAGTATGGAGAGGCCTGAAGAATTTGTACTTCATTAAGAAGTTAATTGCAGATGAAGGGTGAGCCAGACCTGGGTTTCTTAAAGAGCTTAATAAATAACTTGTTAATTATGGGGGGATTGATTATAAAATATTAATAGGATTCTTTGGTACATAATTCTGTTTGGCAGATCAAAATGCTTTTGAACTTCTGAAAAAAAATTTCCTTTGTTTGGGATTTTTAGGTGGTTTGAAGCCTTGGGTTTTTGACTGAGATTCCTGGAAGGAAGATGGTACAGTGTGGCCTTGATAGCTGTGCCTCATTTATTTTGGGGTATTTCACTGGACTGAGTGTCAGTTGAACAGACATGAATTTGTCTGAAGTGGCTGTTAAAAGTGGTGAATGCACATAAAGTAATAATTAATGAAAAATAATTTGCTTTCCAAAACCTCTTTTGAGCTGGGATGATTTGTATTCTCTGGGCAGCATCTGTCATGCAACAGTTTCATTATCTGAAGGAATTTTGCCACCAGGGAAGTGTTTTGCATTCCATGGCACACAGAGCCTCTCCCAGGATTCACTGAGGTGCCCTGAAGAGCTGCAAGGATAAAAAGGAATTGCCTGGGACTTCTCTTCAAAACTGGGTTTACTTTCAGGACTTATCCTGGAGTGCAGTTGGAATGTTGCATAGTAACACAGCACAGATTTAGGCCCTTCATCACATTTTACATAAAAATCCCCAGCTCTAAGATCTGTTGCTTTGGAGCAGCCCACAAAGGGGTTTATATAGAAGTGCACAAGTGGAGAGAGTCCTCTTTTCATTCCTGCTGCTTCCATATTTGAGCAAATGGATCCAGAGGGAGGTTTGTTCCTTGTCACCTGATCTTGCATTCCCACTCTGGGCTGCTGTCTCAGGGTGTTCCCTGGTGTCTGACTGCACAGCACAGATGTGGCTTGTGCCTCCCACAACCTCCTCAGCAGGTCTGAGGTGTGCCCTCCTCCTCCAGGGCTTTTCATAGAATCATGGAATGGATTGGGTTGGAAAAGACCTCTGAGATCATCAAGTCCTAACCCTTGATCCAACCCCACTGTGATCACCAGCCCAGGGCACTGTGTGCCCTGGGCTGGTGATCACAGTAGGGTTGGATCAAGATGTGGTGGATTCTCACTCAGTGCCACATCCACAGAATCATAGAATTAATTGGGTTGCAAAAGACCTCCGAGATCAAGTCCAACCCTTGGTCCAACTCCAGTCCCTTTACCAGATCATGGCACTCAGTGCCACGGCCAAGCTCAGGTTAAAAACCTCCTGGGATGGGGAATCCACCCCCTCTCTGGGCAGCCCATTCCAATCCCTGAGCACTCTCTGTAAAGGATTTCTTCCTGATATCCAACCCAAACCTCCCCTGGCAGAGCTTGAGCCCATCGTGCCCCCTTGTCCTATTGCTGAGTGCCTGGGAGAAGAGACCAACCCCCAGCTGGCCAGAACTTCCCTTCAGGGAGTTCCAGACAGTGCTGAGGTCACCTCTGAGCCTCCTCTTCTCCAGGCTGAACACCCCCAGCTCCCTCAGCCTCTCCCCACAGCACTTGTGCTCCAGTCCCTTCTCCAGCCTCGTTGCTCTTCTCTGGCCCCGCTCCAGCCCCTCAATCTCTTGCCTCAACTGAGGGGCCCAGAACTGAACACAACACTCAAGGCGTGGCCTCCCCAAGGCAGAGTCCAGGGGAAGGGTCACTGCCCTGGGCCTGCTGGCCATGCTGGTTTGGATCCAGGCCAGGATCCCATTGTCCATGTCCAGGGGCAGTGGCTGGGCCTGGAGCTGCCACTCACCTGGGAATGCAGAGACAGGAGGCCAAGCTTTATTTCTCAGCCATCACCTACAACTTGATTAGCTGGGCAGCGTTTTGGGCTTTGCTTTTTTACCATTTTACTGCTGCTGAGATTAATATTTAATGAAATGTGCTGGATCTCAACTGTGATCATGTTGCTTTTTGTCTGGATTAAAAAGGGTGTTGCCTCTTCAAGTTCCTGCTGGATTTCCATTTAAGAAGCTAAACCCAGGATCTATAAATGAATATATTTCATCTTTCAGCTGGGAATGTTCCCAGTTCTTGGGGTATGTTTGTAACAAGGCTCTTGGCTTCAAAATATTTATAGATATCCTGAATAGGAAACTGTTTTGGTGGTTAAATTTCATAGATGGTCCCTGAACTGATCTTTAATCCCATCTCAAAGATAAAGGACTCTCAAGAAAGGGACCTATGAATATTTGCAAATTCCAGGGCTTTGTCTTCCATTATTGGAAAGGTAAATCATGGAAAACATCTAACAGATAAAAATGGGGTGGGAATAATTATATGCCAGGCTAAAATGCAGAATTTTGTCCATTTGAGGGGATAAATAATTAAGGAAGCATGGTAGTATTTTTCTAGGAACTGTATCAGAGTATATGGATAAGTGAGCAAAATCTCTTGAAGGAATAAAGGTTTTTCTGTCCTGGAGACAAAGGAGAAGGAAAGAACAGGAGAGTTGGTGCCAGAGTAGTGAAAGATCTGCCAATGCTTGGATTCTGAGCTCTTGTTCCCATTGTTTCAGTAAACACAAAAACATGTAGGCAAGACTGTGACATCCTGTGCTCAGCTTAAGGCCAAAGTGGATGTACTGCTTTAATTAAATAAGCCCTTTTTGCTGCTTTGTGTTCCAAGGGAAGGTTGTTCTCTGGTCAAGACACATCTCTTTACTTGCAGCTCTTGTGCTGTGTCTGTCCATGAGCAGAGGAACAGGAGAGCTGTGGACTTGTTCATGTGTACCAGTGTTCTGGCTTTGCTGGGGCTGCACAGCACACTGGGAATGGCAGAGCAGGGCAGGACAGACACCTGGTTGGCATATTTGAATTATTTAATTTTTCAAGTTCTGTAGGTAAATTGTCTGCATTGCAATGAAAAGTGAAGCAACAGCTGGTGCTGGGCTGTTTGTGGCATTAGATCTGTTTGATGCTTAGGGAACACTTGTAGCACTGACTTCACCTAATGAATTGCTGGATGCCTCTGGTGACTGGATTTTGACATCTGTTGACTTCAAATGCCAGGATTTTCAGGCTGCTGGAGGAATTTGGGGCTAAAATCAGATGTGCTTTGGTGATTAAGGTCCTGTGGTGGTACCCAAGAGTCTGAGGTAGTTGTTTTAAAAATGCCTGTCTTTTGAACTGGAACCCTGTACATGGTTAATATATTCTATGTAGAGTTGGCAGAGCAAAGATTAGCTCCATATTCCCTTTTTACACTATATATAAATGCAGGTTTGCCCAAGTAGGAATTATTTCTCTTCCTTACACAGTGCCAGCACTTGTGCTACTTCAGATGTCTTTGCTAATGAAAATTCCAGCAGAATAAGCAACCACTTATGTCTCCAAACACGGGAGGAGGATCCAGTAGGACCTAAGGAAGGAGGCTCTGATTGTGCCCTTGGAATGTGCCTCGCAGGAGTGACGTGCTCTGAGCTCCTTCCTGCTCTGTTACATCTGTCTGGTACTGAAATCTGCCATAGAATCATAAATATTCTTACAAATCAGGCCTTGCTTATCGTGGAATGGGAATTCCTGAAGGCTTTGAGTGTCTCTGTGTGGAGTCAGATCTGTGGCCCAGCCACTGTTCATCCCACACATGCTCAGCCCTGAATTTCACTGCAGCTGTTGTGAAGTTCCTGTTTAATGGACAGCACTTGTATGGAGTTTGGGCTATTTTCTGGGCAGTGAGGCAGCTTGTTATAAACTGCATGATGGCAGGGACTGGTCTGACATGGATTTTGTGAAATGATTATTTTAGAACAGCTCCCCCAGTCACACTCCACCAGTGTTTAAGTTGGCATAACTCCTCCTATAAATTAGTTTTGTTGTTTCACCTCTAAGGTCTTGGTGCTGCAGAAAAAGGAAAACCTCTTTTACACTCTCTGCACTTAAATGGCCAAACAAACCATGAGGAAATCCCAAGAGCCTTTTGAGAGGTTTTATTCTAGGAATGCTCCAGTGTCTCCTCTGTTTCATCTCCCTGCCTTTGGAAATCTTTGTCCCTGGAAGTATTGAGGAACTCAAGTTTATTTTGAAATGAGTTGAGGGTTTTATTTAAGTGAGTTATTTCTTCACTTTTGAGGAAGAAACTTTTTGGGCTGTGGTTCTGAATCCCTCCATGATGTGCCTGTTCCTGCAGCTGAGCCAGGAGTGTTCCAAGGGACAAGAGCCAAACCTGCACTCAGGGATCACCTCGCTGTGACCACTGCAGGGCAGACACCTTGGAGCAGAGTGGGACTGCAGGGAATCATCCCAGGGCCAGGAATTCCCTTGGAAAGCCCTTTCTGTGTGGGGGGGTGAGCTTTGTAGTGGAAAAAAATGTATTTCCAAGTGGTGAATCTTGATTAGCCTGGTAGCATTCCATACTCATCCTCCTGGTCTTAACGAGGCAATTAGCTACAAACCCCAAGCTTTGTCAAGCGTAGGATTAATGAATTATTTGTGCATAAACTTCAGTAAAATTAGCAAATAGAGAAATTCCTGCTTTTCCAGGATTTTTTGTAGTTCTCCATTCACATTACAGTCCCTGTCCAGACAGAAGAAATTGTCAAAAATTGGGAAAGGAAAGAAAGAAAATTTCAGAAAACAAATGAGGTGTTTGATTGTTCTTGACAGCCCCTGAAGCCTGAGGGGGAAAAGGGAAGATGGAGTTTAGGAACATAGTTATGCTTTGCTGATAATTCTTTTTATGAAGCTTCTTGAAATATCACAACCTGCTGTATAGCAAGAAAATATAAAGCATAAGCAACAAAAGTCAATCTGTGCAGGGGGTGCTCATGAATAGTTATTTACAAGACTTAGGAAGCTTGAAAATAGTGTGAAATAATTGTCTTCCAAAGACATTTTATTTGATTTGGACTTGGTTAGATGTTTATTTCTTGTAAGTAGTTGTAGTTCTTTGTATAAATGTTGTTAAAAGGTCAAGTCTGTCTCACTCTGCTCATTACAAGGGTTATTATTGGCTGTAGTAGAAACAAGATGCTGCCTTCAGTAGAATTCTGCTTTTACTGTACTTTTTGAAGTCTGAAACTCAGCACCAAAAGCTTGGACTGTTAAAGGGCAGGTTGAGTCAGCAGGGAAATGTCCAAAACAAATGGGAAGCTTGGGTGGAAAGATCAAGCCAATTATCCCCATGATAAAGTAAATCTGGTTTGCTTTCTGTAAGAGGGAACTTCAAGCAGCAAATGCCATCCCTGCCTTGGGAGGGTGATGGTTTGGGAATCCCAGCCAGGGTTTATTTTGTGGGGGAAAAAGGAAGAGATTGTTCTTGATTCATTTTATCGCTGTTGCAGGGAAGCAGGAAAACGTTTCTTTGGTAAATACTTTGTAAAGTAATAAAAACATGATACAGGACCCAGTGAGTAGCAAGAACAGGCATCAGATCTGATTTCAGCAAGTATTAAAAACCTGGTTGAACAGTTTCTTTACACAAAGAAACATTGACCCAAGGCTCTTGTTCATGCTCTGCTGCTCTCCTTAGATGGATCGGAGCTTTCTGGGGGTTTTCTCCTCGGTGAGTAGATCCAGAGTGACAGTGCAGAGACCCCAGCACGGGCTCTGCCCTCGGGGTGTTGCACTCAATCAATCTTCTTTCCATCAAGACACTTTAATATTAATAGAAAAAATAAAGCCCAATGATTAGAGATGTTAAAGGTGATTGGGGTGATGGAGGAAAATGGGTGGGGTGTGATTGAGAGTTGTTTGGCTCTTGAGGTTCAGCTGATCTGTCCAGCATCCCTCCTATTGGAGGGGTCTGGGATCTTCATTAGGTGTGAAGCCAAAAAAGCCTCAAAAGAAAGAACTGCTAAGAGACTTTTTTGTTCTTTTAGCAGCACAGCAAAGTGAGGCAGTTCCACGGCCCAAACCCACTTCAAGCACTAATGCCCAAACAGGCATATTTTACATCTACATGGTTGTGTATTTATATAACCACATGGTTACAGTGCATATTAATTTATTACAATGTGATTAAAATATTCATGTTTGGGCAGTACATAGACATGGTTAGAGGCAGAGCTTGCTGGATTTTTCTCTTGCCATCAGTTCTTGGGGTGCTCCCCCTGGTTTTCAGCCTCAGTCCATACTCTTCCTCGGTTTGGCCTTCTCAACTTTCTTTCATAAGTGTCTTTGCCAGAATTTTGCAGAAAATCTTGGCTTCCTCTCATGTTCTGTTAATGTCTGGCTTACTTTAATTTATGGCTTCTAATACATTGTACTTGGGTCTCTGATAATTGCTTGGGCCTGGGTACAGTGAGCAACAACAAGACCACTCAGCCCTTCCTCTCTGTTGCCTTAGTAAGTGGGTTAAGCACTTCTGCCAGGCAGGCAGCACTTTGCAAGGCAGGGTTAGATATTTTACAAAACTGGGGGCCTTTTTCTCTTTCAGGTGAGGTATTTAATAAAGTGGAATTATAACTTTATGGGACTTAAAAAGCCAGGGAAGTGAAATTTATATTAGATCTGTCAAGTGGTGTTTGGAATGTACGAAAGTCATAAGAAAAACATCATAAAGCAATAACATGTTCAGGAAGGCAAACAGTTTCCTTGCTGTAAATGCAGTACTGTCCTTTGGGATGTGGCAGTGTGGAAGGGGCAGCTGGTGCCACCAGGGCTGTGTGCCCTTCCCTGGGGCCAGCCTGGCACATCCCACCCGGACCCTCCCCTGCCTCGGGCTGTTGTGTCTGGAGCTGCCTCTGGGCAGGTGGGATGGGCTGGCCTTGGGCAGGGTCTGATGGAAGCAATAAATAATTCATATCCTGGGGCTTGGTGGCAGAGGGGCTGTGCTTCCCAGGGAGTGCTGTCTGTGCATCCTCTGTGACAGCTGCAGGGGGCCCGTGCTGTGAGCACCTCTGGGGGCACCTCTGGGGACTCCTGGCAGGTGGAGACCTGAGTGGCTGCAACATCCTTGTGGTAATTCATCTCCTGCCTCCCCCCTGTTGTAGCTCTCTGTGTAGTGCCAGAAATAGAGCATTATCAAAGGAAGTCTTGACAAAGCTCAGGTTTTCAGCTTATAAAATTTAAGCAAACTACCAACTAGTGTAAACCACTTGTTTTCCTGCTCTAACAGAACATTATGAAGACATTTTCCTGTTCTTTTGATTCAGATTCTAAGATGGCAGTCAGGTGGCACTCAGCAGTAGGACAAGGGGGCACGATGGGCTCAAGCTCTGCCAGGGGAAATTGAAGTTGGAAATCAGAAAAAAATTCTTTGCAGAGAGAGTGCTCAGGCATTGGAATGGGCTGCCCAGAGAGGGGGTGGATTCCCCATCCCTGGAGGGTTTTAACCTGAGCTTGGCCGTGGCACTGAGTGCCATGATCTGGTAAAGGGACTGGAGTTGGACCAAGGGTTGGACTTGATGATCTCGGAGGGCTTTTCCAACCCAATCCATTCTGTGATTCTATGGATGTGGCACTGAGTGAGAATCCACCACATCTTGATCCAACCCCACTGTGATCACCAGCCCAGGGCACTTTGTGCCCTGGGCTGGTGATCACAGTGGGGTTGGACCAAGGGTTGGACTTGATGATCTCAGAGGTCTTTTCCAACCCAATCCATTCTGTAATTCCATGTCTACTGTTATATCACAGTTGATTTTAAAAAAGTAATGTGAGGTTGGAGGTTAAAAAGATGGATGTAGCTGCCTCCTTGGAAAGGGTGCAATTTCAATTAACAAATTAAGTAACATGGTGTAAAATCAAGGGGGAAAATGGAGCTGAGCTGGCTGAATGCTTAACAAGAAAATTGCAAAACACTGTTACAAACTAGAGATGAAAAGAAACCCAAAATTCTCCAACTTATTGGCTTGTGGAGTATTCCAACAGTGGCATTTTAGGGAAAGATAAACTTATATACAGTCACTGCAACACTGGCAGTGTTAAATATTGTCCCTCAGTCTTGCTCAGAGCTCTACAAATTGGTGATGCTTCCTTTTAAGATCTCCATTTTTTTAAAAATTGGAAATGGCAGCTTCTCAGTGAGCCTTCTTGGACTTTATTCACTCTCTTAACTGTTCAAAGAGATTTGTAAAGTAAGGGAGACTTTTGAGGAAAATAGCAGAATCCCAGCGGGGATTGAAGGCATTCACTCTGGTTTGCTCTGGCATTATTTTCAGCTCTTGCACAATAAATTAAGCTGTTCTCCTGTGTCAGACTCTCAGCTACAAGGAGGAGGGGTGGCAGTGTGAGTGTTGGTGCTCCTGGGGCTGCTGTGTGTGGCTGAACGTGGGTACCAGCAAACAGAAGTGTTGCCTCCCCAATTCCTGGCTGGGTTTGTCCCCTGCTCCTGTGGCTGTTGGGCTTTGCCCAGGCTGGAACAACAAGGGCTTTTGTGAAGCTGAATGGGTCAAGTGTGATGATTCATTGTGGCCTTTCAGTGCTTTGCAAAGGCCACGGTGAGGGTTTGAGGAAGGTTTGGAGGTGTCAGTGTGATGGTCAGAGGCAGCATCTGCAGGTCTGTTTTACACACGGTTCGTGTGAGTGGTGGGTGCTGAGCTGCTCCATCACCCGAGGTGATTCCCAGCGGGAGCAGCTCCCCCTGGCCTGAGCTTCCTGTGGCCTTGCATTCAATGGCTGTGCAGTGAACTGGCTGTGCCATTCTGTGCACGGAGTGGGGTTAGCCAAGATTCCTGCTCTGCCTGGTGAGCCAGCTTGTCTCCTGCAGAGGCTGATGGATTGCAGGGGGAAAATACAATGGGCCTCTTGGCTGCTTCTGGCTTTCTGGGATGTGTGCTGCTCTGGGAGGACTGGCTTAACTGGAAATTCCCTTTGTCTTCTGCTTTCTGTGGGTCAGTGTGCAAGAAAAGCTTGTTTAAGTTACTGGAATGGCTGAATTTGGTTTTACTTTTCATTTGCTTCTTTACTTTGGACCCAGTGACTGCAGTGCTGCTCAGATTTTCCTGATAAGATCTCTGGGAGAAGCCAAAAGTTACTTGCCTGACATGGTTTAGACAGAGAGGTTTGCTGATAACTTTTAATGAAAATATACTTGTGATCTCATGTTGAAATTATTAAACTCTCCTTGAAGGTTACCAAAGTGATTAACAGGAAAATGCACAACGGATCTTGGCACTGTGTATGACAAAAAAAAAAAAAACAAAACACAACTCCAGGCTTGGTTTCCCTCCTTCTGGGATAATTCCTCCTCCTCCAAGTAATAGGTGAAGACATTTAACATAGATCAGATATCAATGTCACAGTAAATTTGAGGTACATGGGGCCAAGTTCTGTGTTAATGTAGAAGTGATCGTGACTAGTTTGCATTAAAATCTTGCCAAAGGCATCCAGAATGTGGTGATTAACAGAGAAGTCATTTTTCTCCAGTTTATAAATAGAAATGCAGCACCAAGATGTGTATTTGAGGCTTATTCAGAGGTGAGTCCCCCAATATCTGTAATATCTCAGATCCTGCTAATTTGCCCTTGCTGCTGACATGCTTTGCAGTATCCCTTGGGTTGTGGGCTCCCTGGGGAGGTGCTGGCCCTGGGAGCAGCAGGGAGGGAAGGATTAAACAATGAACAGCATCCCTGAGACAGCTGAGTCAGGCCCTGGTTGTGGTTAACCCTCTCCCTGGCTAAGGCAGTTCCATGATGTGTCATTCCCTGTGCTGGGCTGCAGGGAGCACGGCCCCTCCTCTCCCCACACCTGAGCAGGTGTGTTGGTTTCTCTGTGTCCTTCACTCCTGCTGCCTTTAGTCCTCTGGGTATGGCCCCTCCCTTGGCTTGGATTTGTGGGGCCACTGAACAGAGGGGCTGAAATTGCCCTCCCTTGCACTTTGCCTTGTTCTCCCTCTCCAATTTCCCTCCCTTTTCTTGTGGCTTGAGTCCTGTTGGCCTTGTCCTGCCCCAAAATATGAGTCGTGCTTCCCAAGGAAGAATTTGGTGTATTTTCCTCCATGTATTTTCCTCCAGCACCTTTTCTTCCCCTTAGCAAGGCCTTGGTGGCTTTTGCTGAAGCTCAAATGCTGAATGTCCTTTGGTTGGGGTTTTTCACAGGCCACACTGATTCAGACCATGTCAAATCCTGAGGTTTTATTGTGCAACAATAAACCCTATAGATTTTCTTTACAGATTCCTCTTTTCCTCTTGGGCTCTGGCAGCAGGAGCAGAGGTGTAGGGACAATGGAATGGGAGGTGTCTTTACTACCCAGGCTATTGGGGGCTTTACCTACATGTAAAATTTAGGCTTATAAAAACAAAGATTGTAAATAAAGTGTTCTTAGTCCTGAGGATTGTAGAGAAAAGCTTGAAAACCGTGGCTAAAGTTCTTCCCAAAAGCTCAGAAGCCTGACAGCAACAAGGAAGAATTCCACATTTCCTCTGCAAATGTGGAAACACCAAGATTTATGAAAATTGGACAGTGCTGTTGCAGAAGGCAACATATTTTGGAGGTATTTTATAAATATTTGCAGGCCTAGTCTATGTGCTGTAAATACACCCTTCAAAAAGACACTTCTCTGCAGTATCTTATCCTAAACCAAGGGAAATTAAGTATAAACAAGGCAGTGCCTTTATTTTGTGTCCATCTAAATAAAAGCACTCATTTCTCTTGTTCCACTTAAGTGACACTGTTTGAGGTGAAGGGAATAATCCTAACCTGTGTCTAGTTCACCAGGTATTGATGCTGTACTGGCATTGTATTTACATTTTCTGATACATAATAAAATACTATCTATATTATATAAATATTAGTGGCATTTCCCTGTCCTTTTCCAGCACTGTAGACTGTAAATTTCTCCAGTATCAGGATAAAAGTTTAGCCTTTTGCATACAAGAAATGAACTATTGCAGGGATAGTTTTCATATTGTGGGGAAATATTTCAGTCAGAGAATAATGCCAAGCAGGCTGTTTATTTTAGAGAAATCTGGTTTATAGCATAGGTTGGAGTTAAAATAACCTTCTGATTTCCTGAATACCATGAATTTATTTCTTTGGTATTCCAAGCATTGTGATTTTCAGAGCTGTGCCAGCATTATTAATTATGATTATTCATGATGCCACTTGGTGCCCTGGTTTAGTTGACATGATGGTGTTTGGTCAAAGGGTGGACTTGATGATCCTGGAGATCTTTTCCAGCCTTGTTGACTCTGATTGTCCTGTGTTAGAGGGTGAGACTCCTTAAATAACATTTCCAGAGCACCCCCCGGGTTTGGCCTGGTCGGGCCGGGTTCTGCCCAGGTGCCAGGCAGGAGTGTGTTCCTGCCGGGAATGCTGTGCCCAGCCAGGCTGTTTGGGAAGGACCCGGTCTGGGATAGAGCAGAGCAGCTCCTTGGCTGTTGTTTTCCACAGCCTTGTTGAATGGGAAGAGCTCAGTTGCCGTGGTGACGAGCCAGCCTCGTTTAGCGGGGCTCCTTCTGGGTAATGCGGTGAGAAAGGGAGGGGATGGCAGATCCGGTTGTTTCGGCTCCCAGGAGTAAACACCGGGATAGAGCGGCTGTGCTTTGGTGGGGACGTGTCAGGAGCTTCTGCCCTGGGCAGGGACGTTGTGCAGCTCATAAATCTGGGATTATCCACGGCTCAGAGCCATCGCCAAGAGCCTCTTCGTGGCCTGCAGTGCTTGAGTTGGAGAGAGACTTTTTGTAAGGGCCTGGAGTGACAGCACAGGGGGAATGGCTTCAGACAGAGCAGGGCTAGATGGGATATTGGGAAGGAATCCTTCCCTGGGAGGGTGGGCAGGCCCTGGCACAGTTTTCCTGGAGAAGCTGTGGCTGCCCCATCCCTGGAAGTGTCCAAGACCAGGTTAGACAGGGCTTGGAGCCACCTGGGCTGGTGGGAGGTGTCCCTGCCATGGCATTGGGTGGGCTTTGAGGTGCCTTCCCACAGCCATTCTGTGAAATAAAGCATGGTGGGGAATGGCTGTTTGGAGCTGAGCTCTTGTTCTGGGCTCCTTGGAGCAGCCAGTGTGGGGATGTAGCTGTGAACATTGAGGAGTAACCTTCAGCTGTGGTGTCCTGTGACAGGAATGTCCTCATTTGCTTCACAAGTGAGGTGGGGAGGGTGTCTTCACACTCCTGAGGAGCAGTGGGCAGGAGCAGGGAATTTTAAAGTGCATGCTATAAATGACAAGCTAAACCTCCAAATGCTGGTAATTGTAGCTCATCTCCTGCACACCCTGAGATCTGAAGTGAAAGGAAATTAGGAGGGCTGTGGAGCAGGAGGAGGGCACAGACCTTGTCTTAACTGTTATCTGGGTACTTGCAAGTTAATGCTATTTTTAAAAAGACCAGTGTTAGTGAAGAGATTGGAGATGGCATTAATGCCCACGAGATAAATGAGGAAACAACTGTAACTCTGAGGAAATCCTCATTTCCTGCTTTCTTAGCTTGTAAAAAATGTGCCTCTTCATAGCATTGGTGACCAGGCTCTGACTTGAGCTGAGAGATGGGTGAGGAAAGTCCTTGCTCTCTCCCCTACTTCCTGCATTATTAAATAAGGAATAAAATACTCATCCTATGAAGAGTTTCCATGGAGCTGGGTTGCTCTAGCCAGATTTTCAGTTGTGTGCTCCATCCTTATGTGACTCTGTGGAGCTGAGATGGATCAGGGTTCAGTTATTCCTTCACACATGGAACTTGGGAGGTGGAAGCAGCCAGGTGTGAATTTTTGTTGTGGTCCTTTTGGCTTTGTCAGGGTAAGCTCACCTTCAAATTGGGAAGGGAAAAGGAAATACTCTTTTCACTTCTGTTATCACACTTAAAACAATAACCTTTACTACTTTTAGAATATTAATTCAGTACCTCAAATACAAGGACATCCAACTTCATTAGAGACTGTGCTTGTCAACAAAAAGAGCCTTTTTGGGTTTTTTTCCCAATATGGAGCAAAATGGGCAGCTCTGTCCTTGGGTGTCTTTCTGTCTGTTGGAATATCTGGTTTGCCTTGGGTCAGCACAACATGGGAAGTTGGGTTCTGTTTCACTCCTGTTCCTGTGTTGTATTCCATACGGGAAAGGCTCCATCCAAAGCAGAGGAGGAGGGAGATTGTTCACAACATGAAGATGTGGGAACATCTGACAAAAACTGCTTGGAGTTTCTCAGTGCTGAATTAAGGCCAGTCACACTTGGAACAGGAGATACCTGGCTCTGGTTTCTGCTCTGTGGGAAGGTGTTCCATGAAGAGCCTTTATCTGAGTGGTCACATAGAACTGAAGGCAGGTTTGGAGTTGCCTGTGGGAAGGGATTAGCATAATTTGTGAGGGGATGGTTTGTCTCTGGTAAAACATCTTGCACAAAGGGTCTCCAGCAGGATGTGTTTGTGTCTCAGGTGTGATACACTCACTTACTGCCTCAAGGTAAGCAATCTCTAAGCACAGTTCTCATTGTAAAGGCATCAGGATTAGGTCTCCCTGCAAGAATATTTCATTTTATAATGCTCAGTGTGATTTTGCAGAGGATTAATTAGCATAACTCAATAAGGCAACTTCTTTGGTCTTCAAATTGGAATTTAAATGGAGAATTATTTTTAATGCTAACCAGTTCTGTATCTATACCAGTTTATGCATTATAAAAGGTGTTTGTGTGGAGGTGTTTCTCCTTCAATATGGCACAGTAAATTCCTTTCCTTTTTCTGAGGGTTTAGTTCAGCCAAAAATGCTGAGCCAGTAAAACCTCTCTGAGCACTCACCTGCTGCATTTCCACTGTTTGGATGTGCAGTTTGCAGAGGGCCTGTAGAACATCCAGCATCCATTACAGATCAGGATTGCTTTGACATCACTTGGATTTTTGTTTGCTGTGGGTTTTTTTTCCTGGTTTGAAACTCATTAATTTTCATTTCAGTTCCCATTCTGAGTTGCCAGCAGTAACTGGCAGCTGGAATTCTGTTTTCATGCTATTTTCAATTATGAGTAGTTTTAGGTCCTTGCTGAAGTGTAGTATTGAACCTGCAAAGGTAATTATACCTATTTTAATTTTATTAATAGTGTTTACAAGGGATCATTGCAGTAAATCAGCTTTCCCCTTTTTGTCAGCTGTGTTTTTGTGTGATATTGTGTAACACTCCCTGAAATGCTGATGCCTTTTAAATAACTTGGCTTGGTTTGAGAAAGGGAGAGAGCACAGAAAACAACAGAACTGGGGGAGTTTCCTTATTGAAAGATGCTTTTTATGGCTCCTAAATAAAAACAGGAGGGGAAGGCATGGCAGGAGAATAGCAAAGCCCAGACACAGAGTTCAGGTGCTAACCCTGTGTTGTTTCCCTGCAGGAAGTCCTGGCTGAGCAAGGTGGGCAGTCCCAGCTCCCGCATCGACCGCACCAACTTCTCCAACGAAAAGGAGATCCCCAAGCTCGACTTCTCGGGGTTTAGCACCAGATACTGACCCAGGGGACACCCCAGAGCACAGCCCTGACACTTCTGCTCCGTGGTGTGTCCTGGGCCTCCAGCCACTGTCACAAGTGCACTAGACAGAAACATAAATGCTCCCTGTTCCCATGAAGTAAGAATTCCTAGTTTTGCTGTGCTGGGCATCTCACACCAGGAATGTCAACATTTAGCATCTAAAATGCTAATATCTAATTTATTGCAGCTTGGAAGACAGATAAATGTTTAAGTGTCAGTGGTATCTGTGCACAGTGAGGCTTGTTACATACCACCAGATGGTACCTGGTCTTTACACTGTGACTCATATTTTAGATTCAAAATAATAAATTTATGTGTTGCAGTTTGTAACCTCACCAAAAATAATTAATTGAAGAGCTGTTACATTGAGGGATTTATTGTAACAACTCTGTGCATAGATGATGCTCTTTGGGGTAATTAAAGTGTAATGGTAACTTGAAATAAATGTAAACTGCCTCAAACTGGGATTATCTGGCCAGCTCTGGTTTAAAATTGTCCATAATAATGCAGATAAATCTTGGAACCTGATGATGAAATGTGTGGCCTCTCACTCACCCTGTTTTTTCCCTGCCTACCTCCAGCTCACATCCACATAGTGACTGTAAAGGATGTTTTGGTCTCTTTGCTTTGTTGAAGTTCTCACTGGAATTGAAGATCTCTGTGGGGTTCCTTGTGGGTGTTTTGCTCCTGGTGAAGGCTGTGTGGGAACCTGGTCCCTCCTGCTGCTCCTCCTCCTGTCCCTGCAGGAAATGCTGGGCCAGCCTGTGCAGCAGCAGCTCCAGTTCCCACATCAGGGTTCTCTCCACGGGCCCCTCAGGGTCAGTCAGGGCTGGGCTGACCCTCACCCTCCCTGCTGCAGCCCCTGGGGCAGGGTTAGGACACCCCAGCAGACTCCATGAGGGTCCTGAGGCTGGAACTCCCCCTGTCTGCTCTGTCCCCCTTCCTAGGGCAGGTGGTGCCAACTCAGGCAGCTTCACCAAGTCTGCACTTCATGGGTTTAATGTCAGAAAGGACACTCCCCTGCCCTTCTCCATCTGTGCAAGGTGTGCATAGGAAGGTATTTCTACTTACAACTAGGCTGACTTTCTTTGTTTCCTTGTGCATTAAGCAGCAAAATCTCTTCTCCAGAATTGGCAGGAGTTACTCTTAAATTGTGCTGTGCTTACAATCACCCCTTGTCAAAGTCATGGTCAGTGACTCTTGTTCAGCTCATGGTAAATGGCAAAGTTCAAGTACAGCAGGAGCTCAATAGCTGTTCCATCCTCTGGGAAAGCTCTTTCCTGCCCAACAAAAGGAGTTTAATATTTTCCTTGGAGCAACCTGGCACAAGACACTCCTTTGGTCAAAGATTTCTCCAGTCAAGTTGGTTTGCTCATATTTTGGGCAGCAAGGGAAAAGGAAGGCAGAGAACAAAGGGGGCATTAGATAGGGAGGAAGAGCAGCCAGAGATGGAATTGTTTGTCTGTGTTGGCAGGGGTGGGGCTGGGTGCTCAGAAGGACCGGGGAGTTTTACCCTGACTCCCCCAGAAAGGTAAGGCTTGAGGAGGGGGAAGCAGCCACTTAAAGTGCTTGTTTTTGGGGGGAGAAAATGTGTGAATAGAGAACTTTGGGGGGGGAAAAACATTTTGAATTTGTTAGAGCACCACCCCAAGGATTGAAGTGCCTTCCCTAACCAAGGAGGCTTTGCTGAGCAAATAAGCATTGCATGATGTGTGTGAATGTTTCCCAGAAACTGAGCAGGATTTCCAGAGGCAAAGGGAATGAGTATCACATTCCATACCTTCAGAGTTCTAGGAAGTCTTAGGGCCCCAGTTGTCCTCTGTAGAATCTGGTTTGTTGGGGGCATTTCTGTGTTGTTTTCACATGTTGCCTGTTATTGCAACTAGCAAAGCCTTGGCTTGCTCTGTGTGCATTAATCTCCTCATTTCATCTCATCCTCAGATTGTTGCAGAGTCCTGAGCCCCAGAGCAGCCCATTTGTGGAAGTTCAGTGTGTGCAGAACACAGAGCAGTGTCTCTAGATTTAATGAAAGCAGCATTGGTTGTGAGGAGCCAAAGGATTCCAGTGGTAAGACAGCAAAAAACCAAGAGCAGTTGGTACTCAGACATCAGAACTGAGCTGAGACCTTGTTCCTGTTCTATCCATATTAATATCACTTTATTATGACTGTAGATAGCCCTTAATTTCAGTTTTTACTTAGCTTTCAAAATGCAATGCAGCAAGAACAAATGTCTGGGCAGCTTCATCCTTGCTGTGTGGAAATAGTTTCTACCAAATAGTTTCTATCTAAACAGAAATAGTTTCTATCTATAATTCCTATTCTACAAATAGTTTTTAATCTAAAAAGAAGTTGAGACTTCTGGAAGTCTGTTCCCACTGTTTCCAAGTTGTTTGTGAATTCTGCACAATGCTCACTCTTGAGGGAAAATGTTATGCCTGACTTGTACTCTACTGTAATTTAAGAAAGTTCACCCCATTAAACCTAAAGACCAGAGGTGTTAATTAAAATTAGAGGGTAACTCCTAAATAGCAGGCCATTTCAGAAATGTCTGGGTTTGTTTGTATTTGATTAAAGAATAGAAAATTGCATATTCCCAAAGCAATGAGCAGACTGAGAATCCCCAGGATTCTCCTCAGGGATGATGTAATCAGGCATTATGCCTTGTGCTCCATATTTGTGGTGCTGTAATGCAGAACAGGGATGTGCTGCTGCTCCTACTCATTCCTGAGTCTCCATGCAGGGAGAAGCGTGGTGGCATCTCCTGCCATACTTTCTCCTGGGTGACACCAATCTGTCACTTTTTATTTCCTTCATGTCCTCAGGAGCTGCCTTGCTTGGCTTGTTTTCTTCTTAGAAAACTGTGGGCATGTTTGCTGCTGGAATCCTCTTACTAGACAGAGCAGAGTGGATTAGTGAGGAGAGCTCCCTGATTA
>JAJPCS010015731.1:0-32023 GCA_021164005.1 Willisornis vidua nigrigula | reverse complement strand
TGCAGTGCCACAGGGGCAGGCACTGCTGCTGGAGCCTGGCATTGTTATTAAGTCTCATCATTCAGTGGCAACACCATCAACTGGAATCCTGTTGCATTGTTCATTCCTCCAGGCTCCTCTCAATCTGTGTAGTGGTTATAAGCATTGCTATTAGGGGGGTCATTTCTGCCTCAAAACACACTGCAGGGGCTTAAAATAACTGCACTTTCCCCAATCCATTTGATATCAGTACTGACATAATTGGATAAAAAGTACTGATGTGGAAGATCAAAGGGGGAGTGACCTCACTTTTGGTTAAAAGGGCTGCAGAAGTGGGTTGGAAGGTTTGACTAGTCAAAAATCAGGATGGTTTGAATAATTAGGAGGGGACTTATTGTCTTCCACAATTAGGTGATCTCACTGTAAGAGTTAATTTGCCAAAGTGCAAATATGAGTGTTTAAAAGTAGTTTCTGATCAATCATCCCAGAAATCAGTTGTGAGATGTCTTTGTCCTTACCCCAGAAATGAGGAGTTACATTTGAACAGTGTTAATGGGGGAGTGGGAGAAGTTTTGGGCCCAAAATCCAACAAGCAGCTGAGTCTCTGATACAAAGGCACTGTGGGCTCCCCTGTGGCTGTGCAAGTAGCTCCTTGGTGCTGGTTCCTCACTGCTGTGATTCCTGTATTCTGGGAACAGCAAAGGCTTGCAACACTTCTTCCTGCATTTGAGTTGTTCCTGAATGTGGACAATGAGCTGTAAACTCTGGTTTTGAGTCAAAGACACTTGATCAGTGTCAAAAATTCATTTTGTCCATCATAACCTTGTCCTGGTGTGTGTTCCAGAAAAAAGGGACAGTGCCCTGAGGATTTCTGGGACCAGTTCTGGATCTGCCATGCACTATCCCCAGGCTGAATCAGAGGAATACCCAGAATCCCTGGGTTCCTCCAGTAGCTGGAAGGTAACCTGGCATTCCCTGGGAACTGGCAGGGAGATAAAACAAACAATGTAGAGACACAAGTTCTGTGCTGGAGGCACTGACTTGTGTTCCACTGGAGTTGTGCCAGGGCCTTCAGTGGGAACAGTAATTGGTCATGCAACTGGAGGAGCTCGGAGCAGGGAAATGCATTATTAATGCACAGTGTTTGAGCAGGGGGAGACAAGATAGAGGCACTCAGGCAGTTCTTGGTGCTGCCTCTGTGTTTTCCTCATTACAGAAGGATCACTGTGGCTTCAGGAGCATTAGGAAAGCCTGGACTTTCTTGCATGAAGTCTGAAACCAAGGCAGGTACTCCCCATCCCAGACAGGCCAGTAATTCCCAGTGTGCAGTTACAGAGCTGGGGTGCAAAGGTGGGAGCAGAGGCAAGGGCAGCCCTTCCAGGCCTTAATATAATACTAAAAATAAAATCCCAGCTGGGTATAGGGATGGTAAGTAGAGCAGGAAGAGTGCAGGGACCAGAGTTCTAAGAAGATCCACATGGAGAAATGTGCCTGTAATTGTGTTTTTGGAGCTGCACTCAATGGCACCACTGGAAATGAGTCCTTGGGGAGCAGCATAAACACCAAGGGGTAGTGGGGAAGAGAGGCTTGGCACAAGAAAGTCTGTCTTGAAGGAGCTTTTGAGCTTGGGAAGGCCTTCAGAAGGAAAAGGTGAGGAGATGCTTGGAGTATAATACAGAACATTTCTGTGAGCATGACACTTCTGTAAGCTGAGCTGCTGCGAGGAGTTCAGTCACACTGGAGGGGAAATCCTGCTGCCAGGTAGGACAACACAGGGATTCTGTGTCTCCAGACAGCGAGGGGCTCTGCCAGCAGCATCTCTTCCCAGAAATAACTGTCTGCTGTCAGGAAACAGGCAGACAAAAAAACTGCAGAGCACGTTAAAGCTGGTTAATGACCCACAATGTAACTGGCAGAGCAAAAACCCTGTTCCGTTATCAGAGTCTGCTGACACTCTGGAAACAAAGTGATGACTAAATAGCAATGTGTGCTCCAAAGAGGGAGGGATACACCTCGATGAATAGGATTGAGGCACTGCTGATCACAGTTAAGCCACAGCCTGAATGCCATAGTGCTGATTCCTTACATTCATTATGCAGCCAGTATAATCTAGCAGGCAGCAATGTGCCTGTGAGAAGGAGCAAACTATTTCTATTGTTTTAAACTCGGTTGTGGGCACAGACTGATTGACAAGGCCGTGCTTTCTCTTATTTCTGAAATACCACATTGATGTTTGTAACACTTTAGTCTGAAAGTCTGAATTCTTACATGGTACTGTTGAAAGGGACTGTGAAACTCACCTCTGCTGCTTAAATTTTGAGGCGGTCTCAGCACCAAAGGTGCAGGTTAAGTACCCTCAGGTGCTTGATTTGTGATCCAGGGTGTATTTTAATTGAGGGATGTCACTCCCTGTGTGTAAGACACGTTGGTGATGCCTCCACCATCCCTCTCTGGATGGCTGCAGTGTGTGGGTGCTCCCAGCCTCTGTTTCTGTGACCAGTCTTTGTCCTGTGGCATAAATAATAGTTCATTTTCTGGTGTTAATACCCCTCAGAGTACACTGCAGCTCTGCACACAATTATTTGTAGAAATCATGTATGAAATTACAATTTTGTTCTGACTCAGCCATAAAATTTACTCTTTGGGTGGCAGGAAATGTTGCACTCCTGAGCTGCCCTTCAGGGGGAATTCTGTAATGCTTTGGGAGGAAAGGAAAAAGGAACAGGATTAACCACAACTTGTGAAGGTTTTGACTTAGTCAAGGTACATCTAAAGCTCACCCACATTCTGAATGAAGTAACTGAATTGTCCTGAAAATCCTGAGATAAGTCTCTGGTTGCTTTTTTAATTTCCAGAGAGTACTCAGGAAGTGTAGGGAATGAAAGCACATGGGACAGCTGAGAGGGATTTTTTTATATATATCCTTTTTCTTTTTTTCTAAAAGCCACAGCCAGACTTGCATTTTCTCCAACCTGTGTGTGGGGAATGGAGGCACTGAAAGCTGCGGTGGATGAGGCTGTGCTAATTAACACCTGCTTGAGGCAAGTGGCCAGAATTGCGAGTGCTGCTCAGTCCCAAGGGAAGGGCAGGGGTACATTAAGTTGCTTTGTAGCAAAGCCCCCAGAGGAGAGGCTTTTCCAGCGGTATAAAAGAGTTTGCAGAGCCAGAGCCATCCAGATAAAGATGCCACAGAATCATCCATTCTGAACAACTTCAGCAATAATGAGGTGGCTTTGATGCCTTGTCTGCAAAGAAGAAAAGAAAATGGGATTTTCTCTCTGCTGCTGCAGTCCAGGAGGCATTAACTTCTGGAAAGTAGGAGGCTTCACCTTGGGTGCTGGTATTCCCCAAAGGAAAAGATGGGATGGCAGAGGTACAGTATTTAGTGTCAAACAACTGATGTGCCTAATAGGGGAAGTGAGGGGGAAATACCCTCGGAATTTTGAAGAGCTGCTTTAATTGAGGCAGCAAACAACCACGAATGAAAGATCTGCAGCCAAGAGAGAAATACTTGAGGGAGCAACCTCTTTCCTAGTGACCTGAAGCAACCACTGAACTAATGCAATTGAAATAAGGATTCAGGAAAGAAAATAAGTCTTGCTCCCTACTAGAAAAATAGGTAAAAATCAGGATCTTTACCTCTTTGCTCCTGCTGCCACCTCTACTATCATGTACTTTTTGGCTGGATTGGTACATGTAGTACTTGCTGCTCAGTGGTTGTGAACTATTTGGTTATGGTTTTCTGTGTTAGAATTGTTACAGAAAATGTTGCTTTCAGTGATACAAATCCTACCAATTCATGGCTTCACACTTTCCCACTGATTTATTTCTCCTCCAACATCTTTTCTCATGTTTTGCACAGCTGAGCTGTGATCCATCTCTGTGACAGAGATGTTTATTCTTAGTCCAAGATGGAATTTCACACTCCTGTTCCTAGGTTACCATTTTCCTTTACCCAGGACCTGAATATTTGGATGTATGATATTGGCAACGCCAAATTTCAAGTAGAGCAACCAGAAAACCAAAGCACTTTAGGCAGCTCATGCTGTCCTTTAGAAGCTGGTGCTGAGCTGAGAAGTGTAAGGACCATGCACAGGCTGTTCTACACTGAGCTGCCTCCATGATTGTATTCCCCCAGTCCTTTATTGCTTCAGATTAGAGTTGTCATATCCTGGTGGCTAATTCCAAGGCACTCCCCTCTCAGTGTTTTCCAGCTCCCTGGAGTCTGGGGTCAGCTGGAGTTGTATAGCCTGTGAACTCCCAGAAACCTCTGCCCCTCTGGGATTTGCTTCTCCACTCTGTTCAGGCTTTCAGCCCTGACAGAGCTCCCTGTGCAGAGCCCGTGCAGACACAGCCCAGCCTTGGCTGCTGCTCAGTGCTCTGCCCCAGCTCTCCCCTCCCCTGTGGCTGCCCTGCCTGGCTGTGCTGCAGTCAGTCCCTCACAGCCTGGCCCAACCGCCCCACACTCCATTGGATGGTTGGGGGTGATCCTTCCTGACAGTGGAACCCCCTGGGAGTGCATTAGCCAGGCATGCAGAAAGGGGAGTGCCTGTCTGGCATAATAAAACAAACACACAAGTGGAGAAATCACCAGCCAGAGCTGGAGCTGGGGCTGCCCTCCTCATCCATCCTCATCCCACTGTGCTCCAAACCCCTCCCCTCCCTGGTGTGCTCAGTCTCTGCTTTCCCTGAATATGAAAGCTCTTCCATAAAGCTCCAGGAGCCTTTATTTATTTCTTTTCTGCAGGCATCTGGTGGGTTTTCTTCTGTTCAAGTTGCTCTCTTTCATTATGAAGAAAATGTTAATATTAAAGTGAGGTCATGCATGTGCAGGCTTAGGGAAATTGAATCCCTGAGCTGGCCCATCAGTTTAGCTCAGAGTCAAGTAAGTTTAATCCAAGAAAACCAAATTACATGAACCAATCTTATTTCTTCTTCATCCCACTTTACAGTAAACAGTGTTATTAGATCCTGGAACTTCGTTTATCCCTCCCCAACCACCTCTAGCTCCTTCCCTGAAGCCCCCACTAAATCCCTCTCTGACTGCAGCCCACAATCCTTTCAGAGGCAATTGGCTTACAGCAAACAAGTGGGGCCCAGTTTGCCACCTCCCTGCCCTTCTGCCTTCTGAGAAACCCAGAATGACTAAATCCCTCCACAAGGCACCAAGCTTGGCAAGGTGCTTCATTTTTACCTCTTGCTGTAGGTGCAGTAGCCAATTTTCTCCATACCTTCCTAGGCAGTGCCCCCACTTACATTTACAGACACATTTCACTTGGGGTTCTAAACAATTCTGTCATTGAGAGGGCTGAAATCCACCTGTGACCAGGTAAGTGGCTCCAATGACACATTAGGAGCTGTAAATGCAGAGCTCAAAGCCCCCATGCCCCTTAGGTGTGCCTACATTGTCTTTTAAATGTGTGTGTGTGTGGGAAGAAAGGCACAGGAAAATTTGAACTTGTGGCCTTGTCTATTTTACCAGGGAAATCCATTTTCATTTCTGCCCTCCATGAAATTGGTAGATTCCCTTTTTTCTTGAGCTTAAATTTATTGCTGTCTCTTTTCTGGGTAAGTTATATTTCTTAGGAGTAAATGAGCTTTCTGAAGGAAATATGGGCTAAAGTTGTGCAGTCACAAGAGGAGCAGCGTCCAAAAGGGTAATTTAAACCGATGGTGGGTGCTGTGGTTTATGCCACAGAGAAATGTCTCCCAGGCACTGAAGTGGGTCTGGCTGTAGAAACATCCCCCTGGAGATGGGGTTCCTCCTTTGTGGCTCTTTGCTGCTTGGAGCTCAAAGAGGCTGTTAACTGGAAATACGGGAGAATTACTCTGGACGGGTTGTTTTTGAGGCTGAGTGCTCATACAGTACTTGAAGTGTCAGCTCAGCTCCGTGGTGCTGGACACGCTGGGCAGGGCGCAGGGGGTTAAAACCTCCCTGATTCTTTGCAGAGTGACTTCACAGCTGATGCTGCAAGGTGAGAATGGGGAGCCCAAACCGCGGACTGGTGTGTATTGCGCTGGGAGAAACGCCATCCGTCCCTCCATCCAGGCCTTTTATCCCGATCAGTGCCCGTTCTCTCCCCCTGCCTGTGCCCAGTGGCAGGGACGGAGGCTCTGCCCGGCGCTTCGGGGGCGAGCTCCGCACAGCTCCCGCTCCGTGCTCAGAGCAGGGGCATTTCCAGCCGCAGGGATGAGCGAGGGTTGGCACAGGAGGGGCCCTGGAGCCGGTGCCGGCAGACGCCGCCGCACTCTCCTTTCCGCAGCTCTCCTCGCTGGAGCCTGAGGCTTCCCAGCACCGGAGTGCTGCCAGCCAGGTTGGCAGGGATGCGGGCACAGCCTGCTGTCCGTGCCCCGTGTGTCTCCAGGAGCGGGGCAGGCACACCCTCCCTGCCTGAGGAGGGATTCAGGCACACAGCAGTCAGTGTCCAGCTTCACCTGGGGGTCCTGTCCCTCGGGTCTCCTCAGAGCTGGGACTGGTCTGGGGAGCACTGGGGTGTGGGGAGGTTTGTCCCTTACAGGAGCTTTTCCTGTGTGAGCTCTGGAGGGATTTGGGGGCTCCAGGCATGGACTGGCTACTGGTGGGCTCAGCAGAGTGTTAGCAAAAAAACCTCAACCAAACAACAACATAGAAAAAGAAGAGAAAGGATTTGTTCCATAAACCTCAGTGCCCAGCCAGGAGCTGAGGTTGCAATACCAGAGCACTGTTTTGGGACTTGTAATTGAGATGTGGTTGTTTTCTGTAGATACATTTCTCAAAGGTATTTCATCTGTCAGACTGGCTATTTTGTATGTCTTTTCTCTCTTTTTTTTTTTTTTTTTGGATTTAGCTACTCACACTCTGGATAAACAGTTTCACAGAGCTTTCCAAATCCAAAGATGGGGACGTCATACAAATTAATCTTATGAAGGGAGGTATTTCCTGGAAAAGCCTTCTAAAGAATTTTTTTTTTCATTAGTGAGTCCCTCATTACAGGATTAAAAGCTAAGCTACTTCTTCCCTCATTTCTTCCACAAATTAGGTTTTCATAAGACCTTTTATGTGTTTTTCTAAGTACTACAGGTCTTGCCTCTTCTGGCAGAAACAAATGTTAATAACACTAATGACTTTACACTAATTAACTGCTTTTGGGATCTTTTGCTGGGAAAGTTTAGGAATTCCTCCTTTCACAGCTTTTTACTGTCATAGCCTAAGTGTAGTTGGAAATATTCAGGGCCACATAATAAAGGAATGTCACTGACCACTTTGGGTCCAGTGGTCATGCTCAGCTGTGACAAAACATGCACAAGGAAATACAAAAGGTTTGTGCCTCAGATGAAGTGTAGAATTTCTGATATATTCTGAATTCCAGTGCCAAAGGTCATTGGTCTTGCAATCCCTGTCTGAAAAAATGCTGGGCAGTGTCTGATGTTCTTACAAGGGTCTCATCTAAGGAGATAATTTCACCCAGTGAAGAGATTATTATTCATTTAACACTCTAGAACAAGTGGAAAAGAGTAACAGTTAACCTGAACTTTCTAACAATGGTGTTTATATACCTGATTTTCTAGACAGGAGAGCCATGGTCATGCAGTTCAACACTGATTTACAGGCAGTAATTCCTGGCTAACATGAGAACATACAAGTAAAACTAAAACAGGCAAAAACATACAAGATGTTCAAGCAATTGAACTGGAGCAGGTTCAGTGGGGGTGAGGATGAAAATCACAGGGTGGAAGAGCCAAACTGGGGAGAAGAGACCAGTCCAAATGTGGGACAAGAGAACTTGTCTCTTTTTTAAACTCATTCCAAAAGAAACAAAAGTATTTGATAATGTTGTTGCTATTTCTGGTTATGTTATAGGGTGAATGTCCAGGGTCACAGAGGAACTTACAGGATAATATTTGAATAAGACAGACTGGGGTTCTCTTGGCCAAGAGATCATTGACTGCAACTGAGGTGAGGTTTGACTTCCTGAGCAGCAGGCTCTGGCCTGCCAATGTAGGAGTGATCATTAACAGAGAGAACGTGTAATAGCAGAGTTGCTGCAGGAGCACGTTTGTTGGAGGGACTGGGGTGTCCTGTCAGCACTGGGCTCCTGAGGCCTGGAGGAATTGGTATTTATTGCATATATAAATAGGTCTGACCACGGTTAACTTACACACTGAAGGTGTGACTGCACATCAGGGTCACTGGAGGAAGAGCTCTCTTGGCTGAGTCTGATCCAGTCTGTTAACGAGGCGTTTGTTTATAACCAGAATTGGTGTGTGGGTAAAACCAGACTGAAAACTCTGCAAGCCACGATCCCCCTTCCAGCGAGGGCGAGGGCAGCGCTGCCCACCATGAGGGCTGGGTTTGGGTGAGGGACTGGCTTTCCTCGGGGCATGTCCTGGCTGCCCCGGGCCGTGGTTGTGTGCGGAGCCTCCAGACACAGCAATGGGGCCGATGTTTCGGTACAGAATTGTTGCTGCTGGAGACTCAGGTGTGAGCGTTCCTTGGCTCTTTATCACTTGAATATTCTGCGGGAAGAAACTGATGGGTTGCTATGTGAGGCTTTTTTCTTGTTCTTGGAGTTACAGCACACACACAATCCTTCCTTTCTTATCAGAAAACAGCCCTTGGCCCCTTGGAGAGCATTTTTTTCCTAAACATTAACGGTATATCCCACTATTGGTTCTGGTTTATCACTGTAATAAAAGGTCACTCAGCCTCTTGAAATGGCTGAACTGGCTGGCTGAGTGTTTTGTAACTGAGAACTGTTTCCTTTTGTAACTTAAGTACTTAATTGCTTCTAATTGGTTTCTATTGAAATGGAGACTGCTCCAAACGCCAGACCCCAGAGGAAAGGCTGGGGAAGCCCATGGTAACTGCTCATTATTAATGTGTCAGTGGCGTGATGGGAGGTGGCATTGTGGGGCAGCAAGGAGGAAAAGGAGTAGGAGGCCAAGGAGAATATCAGGCAATGATCACAGAGCGAGGGAGGGATTCTGGGAAGGGAAGGATTACCAAGGTAAGTCCTGGCAAGGAGAACCAGCAAAACAGAATTTGATGAGGCATAGAGTCCTCAGCTAACCAGTGTCCAAAGCAGCTGATGGAACCAGTGAAAACCTTGGGAATTAGCAGTTATTAGCACTTGGGAGAGCTGGAATCTCAGAACTAAATCAGGAATAAAACAGTGTTTAAAACTCTTGAACAGGCAACTCAGTCCAGAAAATTGGATCAGTTTTCTGCTTTCAGGATCAACTGTGAGTGGATCATAGTCAGTCATAGTCTCAGTTTGGGAGAACCAAGAAATGAACAATTTCACTGCAACTCTTTATACCACCTGACCTTCATTTCTGTTCTATGACTCAGGAGTAACTAGAAGACAATTAACGTGAATGAGAAGAGAATCAATTTTTGGCATTTGCTGAGCCTTAAACCCAGATTATACCTTGTCCTGGTTTCAGAGCAGTGAGTGATGTCACCCAGGGCCTGCTGACTTCTGAACCAGCACATACTTTCATTTGCTTGGTGTAAACATATGTAAATATTATCAACGAGCAGAGTTCATGAATTGGTGTAAAAGTTCCTTCCTAGTCTGCTTTTGTCTTTCAGCCTAAATACTTATGGCATTTTAATATTGATTATGCACAGGACTTGCCAGCAGAGACTTTGTCTCTCTCCCAAGGAAATGCTGCTTATGTTCACCAGTGGCACAATAATCCCCAATTACATTATGCAGGACTAATTAGCTCCACTGTCAGGCTGCTAAATGAGCCATTGTGTTATTTGGGAGCAAAAGACACCAAAACAAAACAGGTATGAACAATTTCAGTGTTACACCAGGGAAAGGTTTCAAACTGGGATACTGGGGAGAAATCCTTCCCTGTGAGGGTGGGCAGGCCCTGGCACAGGTGCCCAGAGGAGCTGTGGCTGCCCCATCCCTGGGAGTGTCCCAGGCCAGGTTGGATGGGAGTAGGAGCAACCTGGGATAATGGAAGGTGCCCATGGCAGGGGATGGAGCTGGATCATCATTTAAGTCCCTTCCAACCCAAACTGTTCTGAGATTATAGTTGATATGTATGTGGTGTAAAATACCCATCAAATATCTGAATGAGCCTTAGAGCAACCCACAATTAAGATTTGAAGTGAGTTTGGGGCTTCACATAACCATGAATGTCTCTGGGAGGGCAGCATGAGGTGTCAAAGGTGGAGCAGCACTGGCAGGGTTGGGTGCTGTGGGTGCTGTTCTGAGGGGACTCTTTAAAACACAGTAACAGCTGTGAATGTGCAATTTCACCTGAGGAGTCCCACGGGTGTCCTCACCCTCCACTGCACTGAGGAGCCCCCAGAGAAGCGGCTCAGGAGCAGTGGAGGAGTTGGCTTGGCCAGCCCAGCTCAGGCAGCAGCAGCAGCTCACAGGGAGCAGGTGAGACCCCTCCAAGATTTCTGCAGCACTGCATTGTGTGAACTGATCACACTGCACTGGGTTAGCTGATCACACTGCACTGTCTACACTGTCAGAGCTGCTGTCTGCCAGCAGCTTTGTGTTGCATTGCTCACTTCTGTCTGTAGCCAGAAATGGCAAGTACTGTGCACTTTTTCAGATTGCACTTCCTGGGGAACACTTGTCTGCAGAGATTTGTCTCCTTATAGCAGCCTCTATTAAACACCACCCTGCTGATGTCACTCAAGGTGCTTCCCCCTGGCTCTGCCATCCTGTAAACTACATAAACACTGAGTGTCTCTGCTCACAGAGTTCACCTCTCACTGCACCAGCAACAGCTGCTCCTCTGGCAGTTTGAACCAAACCTTTGAGTTACTCTGCAGGGAAATGCTTGTGTTTAAAAGCTCCCCATCTGGAGCTGTGAGGCTGTAAGAGCCTCTCTTCAGCTGGTTTAAGGTAGAGTTACTGGATACTGTTTCTGAGGAGCTCAACTGTCCTGGGCTGTCAGAGGCCAATGTGTCCCCCTCCTGAGTGCTGGCCCTGAGCTGCTGTGTGCCCCTGGCAGCACAGGGAGCACAGAGCCAGTGAAGGGTTCTCTCTCCAGGGCTCAGGGCAGGCAGAACAGTCTCTTGTCCTTCTTTCCAAGCTGTCTCAAAAGCAAATTAATGAGAGCAAGTCTAGACCAATTTTCCCCAAACTGCTCAGACAGGCTCCCTCCCTGTTGCTGGTGTTTTGTCAGCAGAATGCCTGGTGTTTTATTCCCTGCAAGCAGGGCCTTTGGGGAGCCAAGTCTTCCATCAAATCAGACTTAGGTGGGGAAAGCCTCATCCAAAGTGTATCTGTAACAGGTGAGCTGACTGGCTGGAAAGGCAGTAGAGGTGTCCCTTTAGGGCTCTGGCAACACTGTCCTATCACCAGCTCCACTCCAGCTGCTGTGATTTCCATCACAGCTGATTTCTATGAGAAGAATTTGCTGGAGAGCAGCTGCAATCCTGCATTTCTCAACTTCATGTGTATTTATTCTGAGGCAACTGGTTTGGGAGCCAACACCCTGGCTGGCTGTGCCAGGAGGATCAAATGAGCCTGGTGCTGTCACCAGAGGGTGTTCCAGGAGAGCAGGGGCAGGCCTGGAGCCACCAGGGTGTTATGGCTGAACTGCCCTGTCTTCACCTAACAAACTGTCGTGTGGATTGCAGTCTTAATGCCTGGAAACACCCTGAAACAGCAGATTATACTGCAAGAACCTGATGTGTTTTCTCAACTGCCAGTGCAGATACACTTGAAATAAGGATAATACTGCCCTAATGCTCTGAGCTGCTCAGCTTCTGTGGGCTAATTAGTATTATGAAGTGCAGAGTGGGGCTCCCTAATTGGCAACTTCAGAGCAATCTGAGATGTGGAGGGAATAGGGCAGTGATAAAACCCTTTCAAAAACCTTTGGTAATTACAATAATTAAGAGAGGGAGGAAGAAGGGGAGATGTTTCCTTGAACAGAGGGACAGTTTCTTGTCTGCCCTGGTTTAAGGAGGGTTGGGCTGCTTGCTCAGGGCTCTTTCTCTTGAGTAATTGATGAAGCAGATTCACTCTGCAAGACAGAAGCAAAGGTGGTGCTGACTGGGCAGATTTTGGAGCTCCTGAGGTCTCTGTCAGCAAAGGGAGGACAGTGACAGCAGGATAAAATCATTTGTTACTGCAAGAGCTCTCATGTGCTGGCTTTCCTTCCTCTGGTGTGGGAGGGGAAAGAAATGGCAGTTGTTGGCTCCTTTTCCTTGCTAGTGGAGGAGAGGAGCATAGAAAATGAATTGTCATGATACAGACAGGCACAAATCTCTCAGGAAATCAGTGCTCTTGGCTCACGAGGGCATCCCTGCCAGGTGTTGGCACAGAGCAGTGAGCAGGAGACTGTCAGCTCCTGGTACAGGTTTGGATGTCCCCATGTCACCTGGTGCTCAGGTGGCTGCTGCTGCACCCCAACTGCTGTGGGGTTTGAACTGTGTGGGCTGCTTTGCATTGAATCTGTAGCCAAATGGGAGGGACTTGTGAAACTGTGTTATAAGATTTACTCTGTACAGTCCAGCTGGTGTGGCAGAAATCAAAGGCCATGTTTAGAACCATGACAGCTGTGGCTGAACACTGAGGAGAAGGGTGAGAGGGATAATTAGGGAATTATTTTCATTTCTCTCATTCTTTCTGCAGCAAAAGTTAAATAGAGGTAAATAGTGAAATTTAGAAGGATTTTTGGGTGTGGTGGTTGTTTACCTGAAGGATCTTGAAGCCTGTGACAGTCTCCAGTGGGTCACTTTGCCTGACTGAAATGTGTGCTGAAATAATATGTTCCCTTGTGGCAGAAATCTGTTGGGCTCCTCTAGGAAAGATCTTGGCTCTCTTGGCTGTTTGATGTTGGCCTCGTGTCAAGGCAGATGGAAGTGGCCTGTAACAGAATGCTGGATCATCCATCCTTGTCCAAGGAAGGAGAATGCTCTGAACTCCAAGCCCTTCCCACTGGCAATGCCAATTTACTGGTCCTAATATGGCCCTGGCATTGGTCAGTGCTTTTTGGCCATGTGGGAGCCCTTTGTTTGTATCCCTGGGGACTGCAGCACCACCAGTTTGGTACAGTCTGGAGCCCCAAATGGGAGACTGTGGGAAACTTCCATGGAGTACAGAGGGAACCTGTTTGATTGATCTCAGCCCAGCTGTGGAGCAAGTCTCAGTCTACTGAGTTCTGTGTGGCTCACCCAGGTCTGGTTTCCCACTTAGAAAGGTAAGATCATCCCAGATTTCAGAGTATTCCGAGCTGGAAGGGTCCCACAAGGACTGTTGAGCCCAACTCTTAAGTGAAGGGCCCACATGGGGCTGGAACCCACAACCCTGTGGTTATTATTTGCACCATGCTCCAGCCACCTGAGCCCACCCCAGGTCAGCTTTGTAAGGAAACCACTGATCCACTGGAAACAAGGGCGTTTGGGCAGTTAATGCTGATTCCTGGTCTGTGCTCCCTGTGGGAAGCAGCTCCAGCAGTCCTGCTCTCCATGGCACGGTCTGGGCAGCTCAGGTTCTGTGGCAACCCCCATGTCCTCCATTCCCCAACAGTCAGAGAGGGGTCCCCACTGGTCCTGGTGACTGTCTAGCCCAGTGGCAGCAGGCTGGGGCCACGGGGCTGGCCCTGGCTCCCCAGTGGCCCCCCGAGCCCAGGGAGGGGGCCAAGGACAGCCCTGTGCCCTTGTCCCCCCCTGCTCTGAGCCGTGCCCTGCCCAGCTGAGTGTCTGGGCCTCCCAGACAGACACAATGACTCGCCTGTGAGAACCCTGTTCCAATTACATCTTATCATCAAATCATTCTGTTCCATCACCCCACTTAATTAGCCATGGTCTTTGGTATTCCAGCAATGCTCTGCCATGCCAAAAAATGAAAGTATCCTTTGTGTGGTACACACCCAACAACTGCCTGTGCCAGCCAGAGGCACATCAACAACTGTGCCTCCTGCACCGGGGCAGTGTCTGCTGTGAAATGTAATTGCCCACTTCTGGTTTTTCAAACCACACTGATTTAGAGCTCTGGGCACTCAGTTTTCCTTGCAGGAAAAGCAAGCGGGCTGCTCCTCAGCTGTTTGGGGAACATAAACTGATGAGTCACACGAAACCACAACTGAAAGGGTTCCTCGAGTGTGTGAGCTGTTAGTAGGGGCCTTTCTGTTTACAAGTGATGATAAATGCAGGAAGAGAGGACAGGAACACTAATTAACTGCTCGTTAGCCGGGGCTCTGGACTTTAGGAAGGTGTATCAGGTGAGGGTCTGACCTAGTTGTGGCTTGTGTTTGAAAACACCCAAACCCAGGCACATCATCACATCCCACTTGCAACAAGAAAGTGCCTGATTTGGCAACCTGTGCTGTGAATGGCTGGGGTTTTTTCCTCCTTAAATCTGAGCAGTGAATAGTGTGGGTGAAGAGCTCTGTGGCCTGCAGAATCCTGCCTGGAATTGCTCATCAGGAAGTGTCAGCAAGGGATGCATTAGGAATTAGGAATCAGTATAATGGTTGATTCCCTGCTACCCACTGATGCTGAGCCCCATTCTCACTACCAGGGAGAAAGAGGCCACTGACCTACCTGTGACAAGGAACCCTTTTATTCAGTGGCCATAGGAGCTATTTATTAACCCCCCAAAGCCCTGCTCTGCCATCTGAGGCTTTTGTCAGGTGTGAGAAGGCACTCAGCCTATTTTTGTCACACAGCAAATCCTTTTTCCTACTCTGTTTGGGGCTCAGTCCCATCCTTGGATATGAGCTCACTGCTGCCTTTCACTGCCATGGAAATGTTCTATGCCTGAAGGTAGAATTTGGCTGGGATCTGAATAGATGTGTAATCTTCCCTCAGATGGGGATCCAAAGGACACCAACAGGTGCTGGTGAGCACACCCAGCCTGCAGAGATGTTTGTAAGTCCTGCATGGATCTTATATTGAAAATCTGCCTTGGAGAGAACTGGGAGTTCCTGGAGGAACAGGGTGAGGGTTCAGTGCATTTTCTGTATTGCCCATGTAGGACCTTAATCACCACACCAGCCAGAGAGCCCAGCTGGTGGTTCCTGCCTGCTGCAATCACAGCTGGATGTGCTGCTGCCTCTTGCCCTCTGTGTGAAAACCTTTCTGTTCCTGTAATCCCTGGAAGAGTTAATTCCAGAAGCTGTGTTAGAATTCCAGCATTCCCAGGAACCCCTGGCTCTGGTGCCAGCTCTGGGGAAATACCTGTTCCTCTCTGCTGAGCTCTGCTTTCAGTGTGTGGGCCTGTTCCTGGGGTGAGGAGCTGCACAAGTACCCCCATCACTGGTATTTACTGTTACAACACAGCCCCTCCTGGCTTTTCACTTGTCTTCCTTGGGAAGTTACTTGTCTTTGTTTCCCTTCACCATCCTTTGCTGTGTGAGCCCAGCAAAGTGTCTGAACTGGGCTTTCCTTGCATCCTCAGCAGGAATTTGCCTCCCTGATCTCTCTGTCTCCAGATCATTCACCAAAAATCCTCTTTATTTTCCCCTTGTGTTTCAGGCCTGCCGTGGGAGCTCCCCTGAGGCAGGTGAGCTGTCAGTGGTGACAGGGCTGGCATCCTGTGGGCAAATATTCACCATTAAACTTCCCCTCCCTCCCCCTGCTGACACTGCCAATGTGTGAGGATTTCCTGGAGCTCCAGGGGTGAGTTTTGCTTTCTGTAGGCTGTTCTTGTTTAGAGCAGCTGAGACTTTGTCTCGAAGGTATTTTTTTCATGAAATTTTCCTTTCACAGGTACTTCTAAACTGAAAGTGTAGGTCTATTTGAGGGGAAAGGAGGAGTTATAAAAGGCAAGAGGAGGTATAACCTCACGCCTGTGTGAAACACAACCTTGTTCAGAGAAGCTCAGCCTTCTGCAGTGTGTAAATACCTTCCCTGCCCTTGCACTGGGCTCCAGGGATTTGTGCTGGAGAGTGAGTTAAACTGCAGGCAACGACCCGGTGGGGATGATGGATGGGGGATGCTGTGCACACACCCAGAATGTGTCACTTCCAATCTGAAGGGAAGCAATTGTTTCCATATGTTGGCACGTTCGGGGGCTTGGTGTGGAGCCAGTTGTCTGGCTGTGATCAGGCAGCAGCATCTCCAGTGATGGAAGGTTATACCTTGGAAAGGGGGTGCTCACTTCAGGCTGTATTCCTAAAAAGGACACAAACCCTGGGCACTTATCCGGGTTGTAATTTATGGTTCCAGTATGTTTGGACTTTACACAGAGGAAAAAACAGCCCTTTTCTCTATGCATATATGCATAAAAATTCCTTCCTGCCCCCTCTCCCCCAGAGGAATCCAATAAAACAATAGCTGGGCTGGGGTTTGTGCTAACTTGGCTGCATGGGCTGGTGCCTGCTGAGGCTTAGAAGGTTCCCCCTCTTTTAACCAAATTCCTTAGGGGTATTTTAACAGCTACATCCAGTTTTGTTAACTCAGTCCAGTTCTTGTTGCTCAGCTGAAATTCAGGCTGTTGGAACAGCTTCTAGAGATGCTCTGCACCTACCAAACCTCTCTGTTTGGGATTTTGGGTTTGTTGCTTTTTCAAAGTGCCAGACTAGTTGCGTGTTGCTGCACAAATGCATTAATATCCCTCTGAAACTTCAGCAAGAAGATCCCTCCATGCAAGGCCTTGCTAGGTCTGCACTGAGCACAGGTACCCCAGGGAGGGATAAGGAAGAGGCTGCTGGGAGGGGGTATTTTAACATGGTAAGAAGCCACCAATTTAAAATGTTCTTCCAGTTCCCCACCTATCTACAATTCCCTGATTCACCAGTACTGGAGCAAAGCTGCCTGGTGTTGATCTGGCCAGTGAGGGATCCCCTCATCCTTCCTGGAGCTTCCTGGCAGCACAAAACCTGCAGCAGATGTTGTATGTGTGACCCCAACTGAAAAACACCCAGGCAGGTCCTCAGAGAGGCACAGGCTCCTTTCTGTGTGCCAGGCCAGTCCTTTTGGAGTATATAATTCTAAAAATTGCCTTTTTTCCCCCTCCCTAAATGGTGAGTGATCATCAAGCTTTTAATTCTGCAGCCAAAAGCCTCTGGCACTGTGAGAAACAGTGGGCAGAGCCATCCAGGTCCCTGTTCCTTCCTCCAGCTGAGAGCAATGAACACATCCCAGGCTCCTCAGCACACCCATCTCATCAGGGGGAACAGGCTCAATTAGCATTTTAACTCTAGAAATGTTGGTTGGAGTGCCTGGGGGCTGTGTTTGACCACCATGATTATCTTCTCCTGCCAGAGTGGACATGTGTGCAGTGAGATGTTGGGCTGCTGAAGGCCAAGGATGCTCATTTCTTCCCAAGGTGACTTGCAGTGTTGTGAAAGGAAAGCTGAGAGGATAATTGGTTTTTCTTTTCACTCATGTGCATGTCTTTTTGTAAATTTATTGGTACTATTACCTTATTAAGGCTCTTTACTGGAATATTTACATAATATGTTGTGAATAGATAAAATTCTATTCAGAGAAATGAACTGATGACTTTTAATAGATGATTAATTTGCAAGACTAATGTGCTGAAATGTCTGAGGATAGATAATGTGTTCAACAGCTACCAAAGCTTACTTTGGGAGTAATTTTATTGGGAAAATAGTTTTGATCTTTGAGCAGGTGTTTGGATGTTGGGGAAAGAATCCTCAGTACTTGCATGTGAGCCACATGCCCACTCAGAATTCTAGCAATGGTTGGAGCAGTTTGGATTCTGCCTTGTCTGTAAAGGATGGCATTTCCATGCAGCAAAAGCAGAGGCTGGAACTGATCACACTGTTCACTCCCATGGTTGGTGTGAACATATATAAGTATATCCCTCTGTACTCCAGCACAAAGCTGGGATTTCCACATGGCTGGGGGGTTTGCTTCAGTTTCATGTATGGGTTTGGTTATTAATTATCAGGAATCCCACAATTCACAGTTTGACTGAGGCCAGCACTTCTCTGTACAAGGAGTGTCATTCCAGCTGTGGCTCAGGCAGCTGGAGCTCCAGGCCTGCCTGCAGCTCGTGGGGCTCCTGGGCAGCTGCAGAGCCCTGTGAGTGCCCTTCTGCAGGTAATTCCTGAGTCCTGTTTGCATTCCCAGCCCTCAAGGGTGCTGTTCCTGCTGCAGTGGGGCACAGGGAGGCCTGAATCATAGAATCATAGAATGGATTGGGTTGGAAAAGATCTCTGAGATCGTCAAGTCCAACCCTGGGTCCAACTCCAGTCCCTTTACCAGATCATGGCACTCAGTGCCACGGCCAAGCTCAGGTTAAAAACCTCCAGGGATGGGGAATCCACCCCCCTCTCTGGGCAGCCCATTCCAATCCCTGAGCACTCTCTCTGCAAAGAAGTTTTTTCTGCTCTCCAACTTCAATTTCCCCTGGCAGAGCTTGAGCCCATCGTGCCCCCTTGTCCTATTGCTGAGTGCCTGGGAGAAGAGACCAACCCCCACCTGGCCAGAACTTCCCTTCAGGGAGTTCCAGACAGTGCTGAGGTCACCTCTGAGCCTCCTCTTCTCCAGGCTAAACACCCCCTGAGCTGTGACACACCTGCCAGGCCTGCTTTGGAATGACTGACCCCAAACTGCTGCCCTGTCCCACCACTCCTGTCTCCAGTGTGTGGAATGTAGGTCTGCCCGTGCTAATTAACTACTTCAGCATGGTAACTAACGGCCCTGCTAGATGTGTCAATACGAGGCTGACACTCAGCTAACGAGCTGCTCGTGTTAATTACGGCCTCATTGAGCCAGGCAGTTTGTGCAGAGTGGGAGATCCATTTCCCCCTCCTGGTGTGATGGCTCCTTCCCTCCCCTCCTGCTCTGCCTGGAGCCACGGTGACCTTGAGGGACTCGCCTGTTCCCAACCATCTCCTCCCAGATCCTATTTCCTCGGCCACTGTTCTGGCCAAGGGCTTTGTTTTTGTGGTGACAGAGGTTATCACACTGACTGCTGGGCCTGCCCTGGCCTCTGCTGCTCTGTGGGCCCACGGACCCCTCTTTGTGTGTGATGGTGCCTGTTCCCAAAATAAATGTCCTTAAATTAGCAGTTCAGTCACTGGCAGCAGCCTGGCTGTTGCAGCACAGCTTGATGTAGGCCAAGTACGATTTTTATTTTTTTTTGGAGAAAATATGCTCTTTTGAGGTTAATAATTATCTAATTACTTAGTTAATAATAGATATCTCTCCACATATTAATGGGATATCATATATTTTTCAGCAGGACTGGATCCTTTGGCAGGTGAAGGTCTTGGTCCAGCCATGATAAAGCAATAAATCAGCATCTGCCCACATGCTGCTGGTTGTTTCATAGGGATGCCAACTGCCAATTTATTCCAGTTCTGCTTCTCCTTTCTGGGTTGGTTTGAGGGTTTTGTGCCCTGGTGACTCTGACAGCTTTGCAGTGCTGGGCTGTGCAGATGGAAGTGCAGTGGCCTACATTTCCCTGGGCTCAGGGAGACAGCCTGACCCACTTGAACACTGGAACCAGCCCTGCTTTCCCCGTGGCTGGGGGCATGGCCCACCACTGGCACTGCTCTCCTGCTGTGCCTCGAGCTGAACATGCAGGTTCTGGTCACTTTGGAGAATCTGACACAGAGAACTGAAATTGTGCTTCCCATTTGTTTTCTTCCCCTCGTGCCTGGATATGTCACAGTTCAGTGTAATGGGTCAGTCTGTGTTTCATTAAATATTAACAGTGAAAATGATTTGTGCTTGTTTAGAGGGTAATACTGTTGTGCTAATGGATGGGAAATTGCCTGGAAGGCTGCTGGGAAAGGTGAAGTGGCTACTGCTCCTGAAGCAGTGAGTGTGGAGTTTCTAAACTGTCCTGCCAGGGGCATGGGGATGGGAAAAGGTACAAAATCTGTGGGAGAACAAGGAGAAAGATACTGTAATGAGTTATTCAGGCACTACCAAGTGATCCAACAGAGCCTTTCTGCCTTGCACTGCCCTAATTCTTCCAGCCTGGTCTCGTGCTGAGCCCAAAGCCCCGCTCTGAAGCCATTCCAGGAGTGCTGCCCCTCAGCAAAACCTCTGAGATGTGTGAGCCCAGTCAAGTCCCCACTCCTGGGGCCACTTCCCCTTGTGGGGGACGCCGTGGTCTCAAAGCCCCCAGAGCAGTGCAAGAGGAGCAGGTGCCACTGGTGCTCACACAGCCTGTGCTGGCCTTCCTGGCCAGGTGTGAGCGCTCCCTGGCAGGGTCGGGATGTGTGTCCAGGCCCACTGGTGACTCCGGAGATGTTCCAGGCACAGCCCTCCCTCAGCCTCGGTGCAGCGCCAGGGCCCTGCTGACCAGGGAAAGGTAAGACAATGTCCATCCTCTGTGCTTAATGACATCCAGGGAGGGGCAGGGGATGTTTGTCTGGAGCTTCCGACTGTCCCTGGAGTGTGAGGGTTTGTTGTCAGATGCTTTAGATTTGCTAACAGTTCACGTTAATGACCTGCTCTTTTTTATAGTGCTGGGTCACGCTGGCCCCTGTATTTGTGAGTGTTGTAGCACCCGGGCTTCCTGTGGGTGTGATAAACAGAAACCTAATCGTAAATCACATGATCTGCATCGCTGAACAGGGTGTTTATGCTGTGACTTCACCAAACCCCACTGTCTCTGCCTGTGAAAAAGCTGCAATGAGTAAGGTAGGAGCAGGGGTAGTGCACAGCTCTGAGCATTAACTCTTGCCAGGCCCTGGCTCTTAGGAGCCTCTATGTGGTTATGCACTCCATATAAATCAGTGGCTAGAATATACACAAACAGACTCTGAGGGCTTCAGTAAGATCCAAAATGCGAGGCTCGATTGTGAGAAGTGTTTTGGGAGATGCAGGGTGTGCTCGTTGCCTCCTCTGTTCGTTTGAAGCAATCATGCAAAGCAGGCTCCTGTGTGGCTGTGCCGAGCAGCAGCGTGGGGGTGCAGGCAGAAATCCCTGGCCTATAAAGGCAGGGGCTCAGCATCGTCTCCATGGCAACCCTGCGAGCCGGAGATGAAATCTGATATGAATAGTCTGGGGGGGAAGAGCCGTATGCGAGTCACACACTCGGGGAGGGAGGCAGAGTGGTTGTGAACCAGGGCAGGGAGATGCGTTTGCTTTTACTTGTTGCTGCTCTGAGTGTTCCCGCCGTGCTGCTCCCTGAGCACAGCCCAGCCATTATCCCGCGGGCTCCAGCCGCTCGGAGCCGGGCCAGGGGACACGGGGGAGCTGTGCCAGCCCTTGAGCTCATAAATGAACTCAGCACACAGCTGCATCCCCGAGCTGCTCATGTTCCCCTGCCTCATGTCAGCCCTGTGTCCCTCCCAGCGCGGGGGAGCTTTGGAGTGCGCACAGATAAAGTCAGCGAGTGTCGGCGGTTCCTCGGGAGCAGAAACATTCCCCGGGGCTGCAGGGTCATGCTCACAACAAGGGCTGCGCACAGAGAAAGGAAACTCAGAGCAAAGCCCAATGACCTCACCCAGTCTCTTCCTGCAGAATTCCTCGGGGACAGCAGGCTCTGCAAATCACTTATCAAAACCAGACGTCAGAGGACTAGCCAAGGCATACCCCAGAATTCCTGTGGGAGGACACAGAAGTTCAGGCATTTCTCAGACTGTTGGCTGCCCTGCTGGGGAGGAGCCCTTCCCCTCCTGTGGGGACACACTTGGGTGGATACAGGGAGAGGGGCTTTACTACTGCCCATAAACCCACGGAGACCCTGATCCCACCGACAGCAAGGGACGCACAGGCAGCCTGGAGTCGCTCTGGGGTTGTTAATTCTCTTATTTTAATATCAATAACACCAACCACGAGCTGACACCAGCGAGTAGTTGGAGGAACACAATCCTCCTTTGACATGCCAACAGCTGCACCAGGCTTGGATGGCTCCACCCAACTGTTACCGGTGGGATTTCAGTGCCTTCCTGCTGCCATCAGCCCCTCAGTTCTTCCTCTGTAAGATGATTTGTAAGGCAGTGAACACTTCCAGAGCTGCTGCTTAGAAGGCACTGGGATTCATGGAAAGGCTCGAAGCAGCCCCACTCTTCCTTTCTCTGCTTTGCTGGGTGTTGTACCCCAGTGGGTTTATTCCCCCATCCCTTCGGGTGCTGCAATTCCCTGTGCCTGTGGTGGCAGCTGCTGATAAATGGGAGCCATTGTTGCTTCCGTAGGAAACAATGACAGCCAAGAGGGACAACTTGCAGCAGTCCACAGGAATGCCAAAATAATATGTCACTGCTCTCCACAGCTAATGAAGACAAACGCTCCAAGCAGGGCTTTTGAGGGAGAAGAGAATGCTTTTGCCTACAATTTAAGTCTGTTTTTTCCCTCATCCTGAAGGACATTAAACAAGGTAACAGGGATTTTCTCTGGGCTTTCCCTCCAGACTAAGAAAACAATTGTTCAAGAGGCTGAAGGACAAGTTTTATTGGTATTTCTTAATTATTTTTCCTTGCACCTTTCACTGGCATTCCCAACAGATTTTCTCATGTATTCCTCCTTTTTAACTCAAAAAGAAAACACACCCCTATACAACGTGCTGTGATAATTCTTCATTTTTTCTTACTTGCTTTCTGTGGCTGGAGTTTTTTTAATGTGAAGTGGCAGCAGCTCAGTGTTATATTTAATGAGATATTTATATAACACACACAGATCCCATCACTGTGCTAATTTACTGCTGGGCTTTGCAAAGACCAGTTTTAGTCCTTATTCCTCTAGGCATCCCGTGGGGCTCCCCTGTGCCACGTGCTTTCTGGCAGGTTTGGCACCAGGCTCCAGAGCTCTGGTCACCAGCTGAGGTGTTGGGTTCCTGTGCACCCCCATGAGCTGCTCTGCTCCTTCAGCCTCAGAAATGGACTCTGGGAGTCGTTCCCAGCAGCAAATTTTGGTTCCAAAGGGAGCTGAAAGGCAGGAATTCTGTAGGAGAGCTCTAGCAGGAGGCTCCCAAACCTTCTTTGTCAGATTTTGACATGAGTGTGGGCTATTATTAGGAAATGAGTGTGATATGGAAGAGATGGGTCTTGTTTTATATCACTTTCTCTCTATTTTAATCAGAGACTTCGTGAGCCAGAGACTAAAAACCACATTGTCAAGTCTTTGAAATGTGCTGACATTTTAGGGCTTGTGATGGTGGGTACCAAAGCCAGGAGTTCCCAGTGTTGCTGCCCAGAATGTGCCCTTGAGTCTTCAGAGTGTTTGCTGCCTTTCTGTGACATTTGGAGGCATTGTTGGGAGCTCAGCCATGGGGAATTTCCTTGGGAGCTGTGCTACCCAGAGTGTCTGGCTCACTGGTCTGTGAGCTACAAAATGCTGTGAGGCACCAACAGAGGATAAAAGCACTTGTTACATTCTCACAGGTCACCAACCAACCCCCAGCCACCCAAACAGGCTCAGGGAGGAGGTGCAGGCTGAACAGGCAGTCCTGCCTTTTGCTGGTCAGTGAGGTGTCTGTGGGTTTTAATATAAATACAAGAGAAGTGTCAGGGAACATAATTTTTTTTTCCTCTGTCCTTAGAGAGATGGTTCAGATGGTGGGTAAGGATCAGTTAGACGTGTGTGTGTGCTGTTCAGAGCTCAGCCATGGAATTCCTTTGGGAGCTGCTCAGTGTGTTTGGGTGGTTGGGCTGTCACTTTGGGATGTGGCTTTCCCACCTCTTTGCACACCTGGGCGGGCAGAGTTGTGTGAAAAGAAACGTGGGGGCAGGTGCCATGATGTGCAGGAACCCCCAGCCCAGGCAAGCTGGAGGTGGTTTGCTGTTCATGCCTTGCATTTGTGCTGTGGAACAAGGACAGAGAATGATGAGCAAAGTTATTGTCCCTGTAGAATGATTTAGGAAAATTGGTGGGGTTTAGACTACCTGGATATGCAGGCAAATTTTGGAAACCCCTTACAATTAAGTTGTAATGGCACAACCCTGTCACTGCTCAGCCTGAACCTGCAGTTGCACTCTGGTGCTTCACGAGGACGTGTCCACTGCAGTTCCATCCTTGCCCAGTGCAGGAGCTGAGCCACAGGAGCTGAAGGAGGTGCCACTGTGGCTTACAGCAGCCTCCTCAGCCAGCCCCGGGCTGGGGACGGGGTCCTGCCCCGGGCTGGTCACCAAACGGCGTTGCTGTTTGCCGGCTGTGCTGGCTGTTCCTTGGGCCCCGGGGGCAGCTCTACCTCTCCGTTCCGTGTGGCTCCTCCTGGAGAGCAGAGGGGGCAGCCTGAGGTTGCACCATCCAAACCTCACCTTCCAGGCCAGCTTGGCCAGTAATGCCTCCCTTTCCTGTGCCCTGTCCCGTTATTGTGGCTGCGGGGGATCAGCACCTTGAACAAAGCAGCAGCCGCTGCGAGCAACAGGGCACACTTTGAAATCAAAATAATTAGTGGGGGGCCAGGAAGTCTTCCCCAGCCCATCGGTGGCCCTGGGGTGGGCTGAAGAGCAGGGCGGTGCTGCCCACAGGATCCAGCCCTGAGACGGCACTTTGTGCCGCGGTTGTCTCAGCGCCGAGGCGTTCCCCGGGGCAGGTTAAGGGAACTGCAGAGTCAGGGGGTCCAGCCCGACCCAAGGAGCGCAGCCCCCGGGGAACACACATCCCCCTGGGCTGGGAGTGTGGCAGCAGCACAAATGCAGCCTTTGGAAGAGGCCCTGCCCTGCCACCGCGGCTCTTTGGCGCAGATCAGCAGGGATTAGGCTGTGACCCATGGAAGTTCCTACTAGAACTCCTCTCTGAATGCAACTGCTGTCACTGCACATGGGAGGGGAAGTGGTTTGTGCAACCACAGAGTGTCTGTGAAACACTGTGGTTTGAACCACGGGTGAAAGTGGGGAATATCTGATCTGAAGGGAGTGAACACCAAATGTAGTGGTTAAAATGTTGGGAGTTTGATCTAGGAAACCACCCTGCTGAGTAAGTGCTGGTGTCCTGATCACTGTCCTGCCCAGGATTTTATTCAAATACAGCAGTAACTAAAGACAGGTTTACTGGGAGCTCTGTGGGTGGTCTGGACCCCCTTCATAGCATATGTCAGTGCAGTTGTCCCTGTGGTCTTCCCTCTGCCTCCAATCCACCTCCACTTGTCCTCCAAAATGACATTTTTCACTGTGAAGCCTATTTGGCAGTACTTGAGAGGAGGTGTGAGAGCAATGGGATCATTAAAAATGCTAATCTTAATTTGGTTTGTTTCTAGTGACTCAGAAGAACGTGTAGAAGCCAAGCAGCAGTTGAGAAGGTGTGTGGGGAAGGTGAGCATCTCACACAGGTTTGGCACTGATCTTCTCAGCCTCCTTGCCTGGACCAGACTGCCTGGAAACACCTGTGGACAGTGGAATGTCTCTGGTATGTGCAGCTGACACACTGGGCTCAGCTCTCTGAGCTGCTCTTGTGCAGGAGATGACACAGAGAAGACACCAAAACATTTATTCACTGCACATGTCCATTAAAACATTGACAGACCAGCAAGGCAGAACGTGGGCAGTGTTCATCCCACTGCTGAGCACCCAGATCAGTGTAAAAAAGAACCTGTTTCCACACTGTTTCATTGGGAACTTTTGGAGCTGTTAATTATTTAAGGCTGAGAATCAAAATAATTCCAGCCATGCAAAATTACAGAAAAATAGCCTTGTTTAAACAATTATTAGTGCATGCTTTTACAGTGCTTTTTGCACATTTGGGTGCTTTGCTGAGCCATGAACTGTTTTCATTGAGCAATTGCTACTCCTGTCACTGAAATGGGTCCATACACCATTTATATTAACCTTGTACATAAACATTGCAAAGGCAAGATATCCTGAGAGTATCCCCATGGCTTTGTCTTCAGACAGAGGAGTTTCTCAGGCCCTTGGGAGCAAGTTATTCTGCAAGCTTTGGTGCTCCACACTGGAAAGAGAGGAAGGAGTTTGCTCAAATGGAACGCTGGGCTTTGGGCATTCAGCTGGGCCTTGGGAGAGCTGTGTTTGGTCCCTGGCTCTGAGCTCCCCATCCACAGGGGACAGTGAGCCACACACTTTGATGAGCATCAGCCCTTCCTCTGCAAGGATGCTGCACTCCTGCTGTGTGGGATCAGCAGCTAAGCTGCCAAGGCACCACAATAACTGGGGCTAGCCATGCCCAGCTCTAATTGTGTACTGCAGATTTGCTGCTGTGCTAAATGCCCAACAGAGCCCAAGCCCAGATCCCAGGAAGAGTGTGTGGATGCTGGAGCACTGCCTGAGCCAGTGCCTGCTGATCTCCTTGGTGACAGGAGCTTGTGTCACTAATTGGTGCCTGCGTCTGCAGCGCGGGGATGACGCAGGTGGGCTGGGGTTTGGGACGAGGCTGGGGTTGAGCAATTGCAGCTCAAGGGATTTGGTGAAGAATTTGGTGAGAAAGGACAGTTGGGTGTGTTCAGAGGGTTTAATGAAAGGCTAATACAGATACCTGTGTTTGTTCACACAGACCTGTTGTCTGGGGAGTTCCTCTGAAGGGGAGCCCTCAGGCTGCAGGATTAATGTAAGAACTCAGTTTGGTAAATCATCTTTTCTGTGCCCAAATCATTGGTAGAAAACAAGTCTTTTGGTGAAGGCTTGTGTACAGCTCAGGTACACATGCCTGTGACTTTTATGTGCTGGAGAATCCATCCTTTGAGGAGGAACTTGCCCTGTGTCCCATGAATGGCTTTGCTGCTCTCCTGGTAGCAAGTTAAAATCGTGAGTCAGCTAATTGAGCTTGAAAAGCAGTTTAATCCTATTACAGCACAGAAGGCACCGTCTTTTTGTTGTTCTGGCAGTAGTGCTGGTTCATGCACTATTCCCAGACGTCAAGAAGCATGTTTGTAAGCAGTCTGTCTCCTCTAAAAACTGTGGATCCACAACAGAGCAATGAGTAGTACACATTGCAGTGCTTGTCACTGGGACTCCCAAATCCCTTTGCCTGTGCCTTGGTTCTTCACCATTTGCCCAGACCTTGATGCAGATGGTTTGCCAAGATGTTTGGCTGGGATTCTTCCCTCACACACTATACCTGTGGCAAACACCTGGAGGAGAAGCAGCAAGTACCAAGAATGCATTCAGAAAGAACAGCAACCCCTTGCTTCGGAAAGGAAAGCTGTGAGGGTCAGGTTGGGATGGTGAGGGGTTATTAGGGAAAATAATAAGGAAGCAGCTGGCCTTTCAAGAAATGTCTGGGCATGGAGAGTTCCTGGAGTGAGAAGCCTTTAGGGCTGTGGCACAGAGCTCTGCTGTGGCCTCGTGGTCCTGCTTGTTGCCTCTGGAGAAACAAGTTTGTGAGCTCGTTATTCCACAGCAAAACTCTCTTTAGTACCTGTGAGTGTTCCATGCTTGCTGTGGGAACTCTGGGGTTGGCTGCTTTCCAGTGCTCCTGCTCTCCTGGGCTGTGTGACCTTCCAAGGAGAAACAGTCCAAGCTGGATTGTTCTGTGGACAAAGGCCTGTTCCTGTGGTGTGGGACTCTGTGTGCCACAGGATGATCAGCCACTTCACTGACCTCACTTCCTTCACTTTCCTAAGGGCTTTAAAGCACAGCCCAACAAGAGGGGCAGCACAAGCCTGCTGATTTAATCCCCACTCCACCCCCCAGTACCCTGCTGAAGCAGGGACATGCAGGTAATGGATATTTTATTCCAGTGCTTTGTGCATATTGAGCAATATATTCCCTACTTCTGTGTCAGAGCTTGGAAGGGCAATCCATTTTTAATGAGCTGTACCAGGCACAGCTAATGTAGAACCTTAATTTTAGGTACAGAGTTTGGTTTTGTGCAGGAGGGAAGGCTGTAAATTGCTGTGGGGAGTTGGGCTGACACGAGCAGAGTGTGGTCAGTGGTGGCTCAGGAACCCACACACAGGTCAAGGAGCTGCTGCTGCTGCTGCCTGAGTCCCAGCCCAAGGGACATACATAATGTAACAGCCTGTTCCAGCTGACCCATTCCAGAGCCTCTTAAAGGCTCAGTTCCCTGCAGGCAAGGACTAAAAATAAGTCATCTGAAAGGGGTACTAGCTCAGCTAATTAGCAGAGGAGCAGAGCCCTCCCTGCTGCACTGGTAACTGCTGTGGCTGCTGTGCCCCAGCCCAGCTGAGGGTGCAGCTGCTGGGGTGGAGGAGGAGCTCTCTGGCCTGGGTTCCAGCCTCTTTGGCCAAGTCCCCAGGCCTTGGTGCCCTGGTGGTGCCCAGCTGGCGCAGACCTGGCCTGGGTCCTGAGGAGAGAGGCCATGTCAGTGACAGCAAAGGTCCCAGGCCCACCCTGCCTGGGTGGTGGTCTGAGGCTGCCATGGCCACACTGCTGGCCCTGCATCCCAGGGAGTTCTGGGCACACACAGGAGGGAACACACTGCCAGGCAACCAGACAGAGACAGAAATGCACTGAGGAACTTTCCCCAGCTTCCTTTTCTGTTGGATCCCCTTCTTTACCTACTCTGCTCACTGCAAAGCCACAGCTCCCCTTCCATGCTCTGCACTGCTAATTTGGGGTGCAGTGTAGCCATTTTTTTGGTTTCCCCTAATTCTGTTTTTGTTCTATTTTTTATTATTCTTTTCCAGCAGTCAAGGAGAACTGTCGAGCACGACATTCATGCTGATTGCAGGTGGCAGAGCAATACCAGTAAGGCCTTTGTGCCCCAGGAAATCACCAGGGCCCTTTATGGCTGCTGACTATTCATCTAGAAGCACCTTTTTGGAATGTTCTCCTTCCCCTGCCAGTTGTTTATTCATGCATCCACAATGAGGAGCAATTGAAGGTGAGCTTACTCTTGCACTTGTAATATGTTAAAATTAAAGAGCTGTGCTTCCAAGAATTGCACTCTCCTTCCCCAAACAGAAAAAGACAGGACAGACCTGAGCAAAGTGCACCAGGAGGTATGATATGAACCTCACTCAGCTCACATAATTAAATACAGGGATCCACAAGATCAAAGGGCACCTGGGTAAATTAAAAGAAAAGCCTACATGGAATGGATCCATCTCTTGAGCAGCTTCATGTGGATTGGAATGATGTGAAGCTTTATCAGTCAAGGCCAAGATGAATATTGGCTGGGACTTCACTGTTTGGGCCGAGTGGACTTCTGGTTGGTGTTGAACCCAAAAACTGTTTCACAGACTGACAGCAGTGACATGAAGTGGGAGCTGTCCCATAGGAAGTGACTGTCAGAGGCAGTGAGAGCCTTTCCATCAGCAGTGAGTGACACTGGGGGGAAGGTGTGTCCCCAGGATGTGTGTCTGAGCCAGGCAGGAGCCCCACGGGGAGGGAGTGACACTCTGGGTGCATGGGCAGGTACAGCAGGGGGGAACTGGGGACTTTGAGCAGCACTGAAACAGATCCAAGCTAGAGGAACAGGTGCAGGAAAAGACAGTGAATTCCTGGGAGCACTGGGGCATGGACAAACCCAAACCTGGGGCAGGTGGGAGTGACTCACGTGGGCGTCAGTGGGAGCTGAAGCTGCTGGGACTCGTGCAGAGCTGGGCCAGTTTAGCAGGAATTATTTTCCAGGGCACCAGTGAGAGCCTCTCTACTTGCCCAGGGAGTGTTTTTCAGTGCATGAAGGCTCTTGTTCCTGTTCTTGAGATTCCCCACAATGCCAGCAGAGTTCAAGGCACTTCAGCATCCACCAGAACAGCTCTTGAGCTTCAAGGAGAGGAGGAGCTGAGGCCAATAGGCAGAGTTTAGAGGAACAACATACTTGACTTTGCTATCATAAATTATCCCACATCCTTCCTACGGCACAAACTGCCATCCCAGTTTATCTGCAGGGTAAACTCATGTCCATAATCACTGAGTGCTTATGCCCTGCTTTGCTGAGCCCTGCACTGGTTCAGAAGTCATGGGGTAAGTAACACTCCTGGAGTCAGGTGAGAGGATGGTACCTCATTCACACTTCAATGTCTGCATTGCTCCTCCAGGTCACAGCTCCTTTACAGCAGGTTGATGGTGTCTGGGGAGGGAAACAGGAGGGATCTGAAGGCCTGGGTCTGTGTGCTGAGCTCTTTCTATGGCAATTAAACAATCACATCACTTGGGGTTAGGTGAGACCTTTGAGAACCTTCTCTTCAGAAGCACTGCTAGCTTTGCTGCCTTGCCCTGTTCCCAGTGTCCCTTGGAGTGTCCTGCTGTCCAGCCTCTGGTGCCACCCTGCAGGAGCATCTGGCTTGGCCACAGTGTGAGCAGCCTGAAGGTCTGTGCTGGGTCTGCCCTAACAGTGTCAGGAGATTTGTAACATACAGAACTGCAGTCAGCAACGAGCAGAGGTTCCCATGCAAGGAGTGGGAATGTTAAGATTGGCAACACTTTGTGCAATTGAGATGATAAATTGATTACTAAGGCGTGCTGCTAACTTAAAGCAAATTAACTTTCAGTGTTTGGCCAGGCCTGGCTGGTCTCAGAGGAGCTGTGTGTCCATCCCAGCATCCTTGACCCCTCGGCCCAAGTGGGAGCAGGGAGGGGTCACTGCATCCCTCCAAATGCTGCAGGCACTCACATGCACCTTTCTATGTGCTGGCAGGACATCTTATTGCAATTACTTTGGAGGGACTAGGAGGGGTTTGGGAGGCTCCAAACAGTCAGGAAAACAACAGAGAAAATGGGGAGTGGAGATCTCTCAGCTGTGTGCTCAGTGCTTGGTGCTTGCCCGTGACTGGTGATTTATTGTGCCTAAAAACCAAAGCTTTGGATTCCAGCTCAGTCACACACAGGTCCAATCCACACAGGACACACACACTGGGGGAGCCCACACACTGTTCCACCTCTCATTTAGGATCCAAGGCCTGCTTTCAATTCCCAGCCCATTTTCCATCACCTTTGCTGTTTCTTACATAGCCATAGAGGGGTTTTGTTGCTCAACAGGCTGCATGGAGGTTAAACAGCATTTACATTCACTTCTTTCTCTTATGACTGTTAGAATAACTCTGTCTCCTCCATTAGACAATGCTTAGGTATTAATTGCAGGTTGATTAGTTTGCTCAGGAGCGTTCCTTGTTTGCAGAGCTGAGCTGTGCATCTCAGGAGGTGATAAATAAATGTGCTCATCCCAGGAAATGTCAGTGATGGGCTTCCAGTGATGTGCTTTCTCCAGAAAAGGGAAGGCAGAACAGTTGGTTTTGGTTAAGGAAAATCCCTTCCAGCATCGCTGGAGGTGGACAAAGAGCAGTTTGGGGTGAGTGTAAGAATACCCAGAAGAACTTTTGATGTGGCAGAGCATTTCCCAAACAGAGCTGCAAGAGAGGGGATCACCTGGTGGGATTCATTGCCTGGGATGTCCTGGAGGTGACAGTTGAGTGGGAATGGCTGCAGCAGGTTTTGGTTGTTCACCAAAAACTGTACCTGGTTGAGCATCTCAGAACCACTCAGAGAAGTCGTGCACAGTTTGTCTTGAGACCCCACTGTCTCCCAGGAGCTTTGGTTGCTGAGAAGACATATTATAGAGAGTTGAGGTGTCTGTGCCAGTACCTGACACAGGTACAGAGTCTGAGAGTCCCAGTTCCCCTTTTCCAGCAGCTGGTGAATGTCAGATTTGAACCCTTCATACCAAAGCATCATGCCTGTGGTGTCAGGCTTGGGTTAAACTTAGGACTTCAACTTTGAACAAAAGCACTTTAGCTCTTCCTCACAGCCAAGTGTGTCCTGTATTATGTGAGTTTATTACAGATGGCTTAAACCTTCCTGACCTGCTGGTTAGGAAGGCAGTTACCACAGGTGTGTGGTTTGTCCCTTCTGTGGAAGTGACCTGGATTTAGACACTGTAAACCCTCAATAACCCCCCCATCCTGCAGGGAGAGGCTTGTTAGAGGGCACCTGTGGGCACAGACAGAAATCCTTCCTCCAACTCCTGCTCCAGGGACAAAATCTGCGAGGTATGAAGTGCAGGGAACACCATTTCCTGCCCTCTCACTGCTCCCCAGTGTGGGAGGTGAAGGGAGAGGGCAGAGTGAGCTTAGCTGGCATGGAGGGAAGGAGGCAGCACTTTGAGGGATGTATCAGTGCAAGGGTGAGGTCTGGTGTGTGGAATTGAGGAGATCAGTGTGACTGCAACAGGTTTCATGGAGCCTGAGTGTGACTGGGGAAACGGAGAGATGGGAAGCCAAATGATGGGGATTGATGTGAAGCTCAGTGAGTGTTAGTTGTGAGCAGCAAAACCCAGCAAAGAGATGAGAAATGGAGTTAAGAGCAGAAAGGAAAAGTGAGTGTCTGCTGGTTGCTATTAGGGATG
>JAJPCS010015723.1:0-18512 GCA_021164005.1 Willisornis vidua nigrigula | reverse complement strand
TGGCCAGGTGGGGGTTGGTCTCTTCTCCCAGGCACTCAGCAATAGGACAAGGGGGCACGATGGGCTCAAGCTCTGCCAGGGGAAATTGAAGTTGGAGATCAGAAAGAAATTCTTTGCAGAGAGAGTGCTCAGGCATTGGAATGGGCTGCCCAGAGAGGGGGTGGATTCCCCATCCCTGCAGGTTTTTAACCTGAGCTTGGCCGTGGCACTGAGTGCCATGATCTGGTAAAGGGACTGGAGCTGGACCAAGGGTTGGACTTGATGATCTCAGAGGTCTTTTCCAACCCATCCATTCTATGATTCTGTGATCTCAGAGTGTAGAAACAACAGAGAATAGCAATTATTGCCACATGGATTTGAACAGGGGAACTTTTCACTTTGATGATCCAAATGAACTGGAGAAAAAAAATTTTATAGAGTCACAGAGTGGTTTGTGTTGGAAAGGTCCTCAAAGTTCATCTCATTCCAACCCCTGCCATGGACAGGGACACCTCCCACTAGACCAGTGAGGGGCCATTTGCAAGACAATGTGCTTTCCTTGGGAAAAATCATCTGAGAGAAGCCGTGTTAGGTCGATCAAATATTTCATCTGAGCAGAAGGGAGCAGATTTATGATGTCTGAGTCATTTAATTAATTTTTATTTACAGTTCAGATCCGTGCAATCTCAAAGCATAAAGTCAAAAGAATCATTTCAAGTACATAAAAGCAATATATCTCAGGGCATCCAAAATGAAACACTTTACATTTCCTTCCTTCCCCATTTTTGGCTTGAAACATCCATCTTTCAAGCAAATGTATTAACAGATTAAAAGAGAAAGCTCATGGCTTCTTCATGGTGTTATTTTTTTCCCTTGGGTATGTCCTTAACAGTCTCTTTGGTCTTCTGGAGAGCCCTTTGTTCAGCACAAAAGGTGAGCATTGATCTCATCAACAGGGCAGGAACAGTCTGGGAAATGAGGGTGAAGGAGACCTGGTGGTTCCCACCACTGACTCATGGTCAAGCCACAGCTAAAGAGCCTGTGCTGCCTCTCCTGGGTAAGAGTCCAGGAGACCAACATCTCCTGTCTAGCTCACCAACACACAAACCCAAACCATCACCACTTCCAAAATCAGCTCTTTTCCTATTAAATACTCCTAAAGTTGGCAAAGTCAATACTTTCTTTCCCCAGGGAAGCTGTGGCTGCCCCATCCCGGGAAGTGTCCAAGGCCAGGCTGGACAGGGCTTGGAGCAACCTGGGCTGGTGGAAGGTGTCCCTGCCCATGGCAGGAGATGGAACAAGATGACCTTTGAGGTCCCTTCCAACCCAAACCCTTCTGTGATTCTGTGGCTATTTGGGCGGGTGCTGTGAACAGAAAGGTGAGCTCTGCCCTCCAGAGCAAGTTGGTTTATCAGACACCAACCCCAACCTGAACTCAGGACGTAACAAACTTCCACTTTCCCAGAGGCCATTTGGCTCCAGGTAATTTGGGATAATGGAGGAGTTCTTGGCACTTCACCACCATTTCATCCAAGGATCCTCCTTCATTCTGGGCTCTCACAGCCCTGCAGGGAGCCTTTGACAGTGTCATCCCAGATATTCAGAGCTGGCAAGGGCAGCTGGGGGGATGGCAGAGATTGTCTGCAGTGAGTTCCTTGACCCTTCCCTTTGAAAAGCTCCCTTGCACCAGTGTTAAAAATAGGAGAGTGCTAAATGGCCTTTATGGAGATGAAATGGCCCCCTAGAGCAGCACATCCAAGCTCTTGGCTCATCAGGGCCCTCTGGCTTGTGATCCTAAGCAGGAGGGAGAGGAGTTAAAGCTTCTTTGAGAAGTTCTCTTAGAAGAATGAAGACAGACCAGCAGCCTCCGGAGAGTCGTGCAGAGGCAGACACAGAGAGATGATGTTTCAATTTTTAAATAGCTCTGGTTGATTGGGTCAGGCCCTGTTTAATGACACAGACTGATGGTCACTCGAGTTAGGGTTGATTTTTCTTGAAGATTCCAGCACTAGTCATTATGGGATGAGGTAATTATGGGGCAGGTTCATTAGCCCACAAATTGGTTCAGGTCTCCTCCTTTCACATCCTTGAGTGGGATGGAGAGAACTTGTCTACATGACCTTCTGCTCATGATCTTTCTGTTTCAAATGATAGGAGGGTGTAAAAAAAAAGGCCCCATCGTGGAGCTCAGATTTATACAGAAGAAATGGAGTAGTATTAGAAAAATGAAAAAAAAAATTGATCACAAGTCACCAGTGAAGAGGCAGAAAAGGCTTTCCTGGCAGGGAGTTGGTGGGAAATTCCAGCTGCCCAGTGACACCAGTTGTTCCCCAGCTGCACATGAAAAAAATGGACTGAGATTCTCCCCCACTGAGCCCCAGGCACTGAGAAACAGCAGCAAACCTGACACAGGAGAGCTCCATCAGCCTGTACCAGGGTCTGGAGTGTTTCCTCTCCTTTCATCAGCAAAACCCCTACCAGGAGATGTTCCTAAAAGCACCTAAGGACAGGGTGAAATGTGTTTGCAACAAAGCATGACCACAACAATCTGTTATTTGCTCCAGAAGAACGAACTGCAGAAGTGGGAGCCTGTTCAGAGACCTGACAAGCAACAGAGCTCTTGGAAATCACTCTCATGTCCAGGGCAAAGTCATCCAGAGATGTTCTCCAGCCACACTCCCACCCTCCAACACTTCCACAAAACCAATTAAAGGGCTAAAAACTTGCCAGGGCCTGGAGTCCTGGTGTATTTTTGGTTCAAAAGGGACACTTTGAAGGACTTTGGGGCACAAAGGACTAGAAAGCCTTATACAGAGGTACAAAGGATTAGCTCATGGGACAGTAATTATTTTGAAGAAAGGACCTTAATTTGAAGTTACCAGGGTTCAAGATATTTCATTATCCAGCCTGCACCCCACTGGCAATGATATCATTTCAAAGTGATGGATTCAAATTTAAGCAAGTGATGCTGGAATGGGACAGAGAATACACTTGTGAAGTTTTATGAGCATAAAGGGGGGGGGAAAAGTCATTAGAAAGAGAGAAAATATTGGAGCTGTCAGTCTGGCTCTCCCTGTTGCTGAGGGAATAATTCTGCAGGGTGCAGGGGCCCTGAGATGGCACAATGGGCCTTGCTGGGTGCCCTGAGATGGCACAATAACCAGCAATGTTGTGCCATCCCACCTCCTACACATGGATTGTGTGAAGGGAACAGCCTTGCCCTGAGTGGTGACAATGGGGAAGGACAAGGGGAGCACAATGGGACAGGAGGGCCCATCTCTTTGCAGGGGAGAAACACAACACACTTCTATTTTCACCCCTTGAACTGACTGTGGGACTCCTGAGCAGCCACTGGGACCTCTGCCAACAGCTGCACCCACCAAGCCAGTTGGGAGCTGGGAATTTTGTGCTGCAAAAGACTTTGAGACCCATCTGAAAGCCACTGAGGTCAGCACTGACAGTGCTGAGGAACTGCCACCTCCAGCAAACTGCTGAAATATCAACACCTCTGCCCTTCCCACTGGGGAAAGGAAAAGCTCTCTCCAAAGGTTCATGTGACACCTGGAAGTGAAGAAGCACAAGGGGATGGAAAGGGGTCACCAGAGACTGCAGGAAGGATGGACATAAGTTCTATGGGGAGAGGCTGAGGGAGCTGGGGGTGTTCAGCCTGGAGAAGAGGAGGCTCAGAGGTGACCTCAGCACTCTCTACAACTCCCTGAAGGGATGTTGTACCCTGGTGGGGGTTGGTCTCTTCTCTCAGGCAACCAACAGAACAAGAGGGGCTTGAACTCTGCCAGGGGAGGGTTAGGTTGGATATTAGGAAGAAGTTCTTTACAGAGAGAGTGCTCAGGCATTGGAATGGGCTGCCCAGAGAGGGGTTGGATTCCCCATCCCTGGAGGTTTTTAAGCTGAGACTGGATGTGGCACTTGATCTGGTAATCAAAGTGGCCATGATCTGGTGATCACAGTGGGGTTGGATCAAGGGTTGGACTTGATGATCTCATAGGTCTCTTCCAACCCAACTGATTCTATGATTCTATGATTCTATGACATCCTGAAAAATCTCCTTTGTACACAGGAACATTTTGGAGATGGGAACAAGGAGGATCCCTGGGAGCTCCCTCACCTTCTCATGTCTCTCATCTTCCTGCAGAATCTGCCACACCAAAAGCCTGGGAGTTGCAGCAGCAGCAGAGCCCAAACCATCACAACAACTTCAGAAGGGCTGAATAAAGGGAAGGAGGAGTAAAATATCCATGTGGATTTGCAGCAGAATTAAATTCCTCTGTCAGTCACACAAATCCACCCAGGTCATCCAGGGTTTGCATCTCCCCTCTGGAGCAGGAAGCAGCCAAGGATTAACACAAAACAACCCCAATTTGCAGGATCACATGGCTGAGAATGTGTTGCCTCTCCAAAAAAAAAGTCTCCAAGCCTGCATTAGACTTGCTGCTAAAACAATGCAAAGAACATGATCCCACCTCAGCAAGAATAGAAAAAAGGGGAGCTATTTATTCCTAACGATTTCATTCCAGGAAAACGAGTTTGGAATATACACTTAACATTTCAGGCAGCTCTTCCTCTGCCTGCTGAGCACTTCAGCTTGAAACAAATATAAACGTAATTTCATTTTACATCCACCAACAAAATGCAAATTACCAGAGCAATAGTCTGGAGTCCTCAGCCTTTATCTCATCTGTATCCCAGTTTCCCCCCCTTGCAAGCAATGAATGTCTGCTCATGGATTTGCTTTTTTTTCCCCCAAAAATAAGTTATGCCACATTGTGTTGCTTTCCTGCTATATAAATAATGTTCACTTAACAGTGAATGCATCAGAGAACTCTGTTTCTATTGAGTTGTCATTGCCAGAAATATTCTTCTTTTGGGGAGAAATTTTCCATTCTTGGTCTGGGCTGAGAAACACTTTTTCTCCCCACTTGTTTCTATCTTTTCTGGATCTCTCGCTCTTATTTTTAATTTGGAAGTAACAGCAAGATCTCCCTGTAAGAAATGCAGGGAAAGCACAGACTTTTCCCCAACCTGTAATTAAGGCTTAATTTGGAGACTGTTTATAACCCATCTGGCAAACAGTTGAGTTTCTGTGAGAAGGGCAGAAGATGAAGGTGCATCTTTCATTTCATCAGGAATGGCACAGGGAGGAGGAGGGGAAGAGAAAGAGTCCTCAAAACTTCCGAAGTTTTCACAATGTGGCATCTGGAAAAGCAAAACACTGATGGGGATCAGCATCTCCTGTGGGACTGCAGGGAGGGGGCAATGCCAGCCCACCCCATCTCCTCTCGCAGGTGCCACGTACCCAGTTTGGTCCTGCTGAAACAAAGGGGTCCGCCTTGGAGTCCCAGGACATGAGTCCACCTCAGTTCTGCCCCAGATGAGACTCTGGGAGGCCTCTTTTCAGGCAGTTCCCAGCTCCTGACCAGGGGTGTAACCTCAGGGCTGAAGGAGGGGAGAGGTGCAGAGAGGCAGAAAGTCTTCCCTTACTTTATTGACTTTTGTCCTTTTTAAGTGTTTAGACAATTTGCACTTTTGGACAACTGAAATAAAACCAGTTTCACAAAGAGTTTTATTCAAAGTTTTCATCAGGTTTTTTTGTGTTTTCCCTCCACAACTCAAACTCAACATGGACACCAAGTGGCTTTTGTCAGCTTAAACAAACCTGAGAAATCCTCCCCATGACACAAAGACACTCCCTGCTTAGGATTGTTTTCTCCCTTCTCCTCCTGGAAGGAGTGCAGGATCTGGGCCAGCAGCTCCATCCACTTTCCAAGTCCTAAAAATAAACAGCGTTTCTTCCTTGCCCCTTTCTCTTCACAAGATCTCAGATGTTAAATATTCAAAAAAGCCACATATAGAAATCTGATTCATCTAATTATTCTTGGACATTTTCCTCCTAGAGCACATATACACCAAGTGAAGAAATAATACCACGAAGTTTCTCTCCTCCACAGTGCAGCTCTATCCCCAGCACCTTTAAAAAGCCCTTTCCACTGCCAGATGGCAAACAGGGCTCAAAGATGGGCTGAGTGGTGGAAGGTTCAAGATGAGCCTTCAGTGCAAGCTGCATAAACTGTCATCTTGGAGCTGAAAAGTCCACTAAGATGTTCTTTGCCACCATCACCTACGTGGTTTTGCCTTCCTGTGTGTGTCTGTGCATCATGAGGTGAGAAGTACATGAAGTTACCAACAGGTTCAAAGGCAAACACTCCCACTCCTTTTTATTGTTTGTAGTTTTCTGCTTTGAGCTGAAGTTTTCTGGGTGTCTGGGAGTTCTTCAGTAATTGATGGAGTGGCAGAGCCCTGTCCTAAATCAAGGAGGGATGTCAGAAAACTCCAGTGACTTAATGAGAAGCCCTAAAAAACTTTAATTGTGGATTGGTGAGAACTTGCCAGGGATTGAGCCCCTCCAGGAGAAACGAGCCTGTCACTGTTCCCAAAACCAGTGGGAAAGTATCGAGTGAAAATTAATGGTTACTTTTGTCCTTTGTGTTCCTATCCCTCCCTTTGCACTGTAAATTAAGAACCATCCCAGTCCCCCTCACTGGGGAGTTGTGCAATGGGGTGGATGTTTGTGTGAGGCTCTTGGGCTGGAGCCATGAGGTCCATAAAAAAAGAGGCCTGGAAGGAAATGAAGATTCCCATCGTCAGCCCACGGCTGGAATAAGGCTGGAAATAACACTCAGGGCTGTGCATTGAACAAAAGGGATGGTAAATGAGATCAATGCCAGCCCTTCTGCCACCTCAAACAAAGCTGGAGCCCAGTGGAGAAGCGTGGGGGTGATCAAAGAGCAGCTCAGTGCAGGACCTGCTGCCACACAGGGCCAATGCCAACATTACCAGAGAAGAGCAATGAGGCTGGAGAAGGGACTGGAGCACAAGTGCTGTGGGGAGAGGCTGAGGGAGCTGGGGGTGTTCAGCCTGGAGAAGAGGAGGCTCAGAGGTGACCTCAGCACTGTCTGGAACTGCCTGAAGGGAAGTTCTGGCCAGGTGGGGGTTGGTCTCTTCTCCCAGGCACTCAGCAATAGGACAAGGGGGCACAATGGGCTCAAGCTCTGCCAGGAGAAATTGAAGTTGGAGATCAGAAAAAACTTCTTTGCAGAGAGAGTGCTCAGGCATTGGAATGGGCTGCCCAGAGAGGGGGTGGATTCCCCATTCTTGGAGGTTTTTCAACTGAGCTTGGCCGTGGCACTGAGTGCCATGATCTGGTAAAGGGACTGGAGTTGGACCAAGGGTTGGACTTGATGATCTCAGAGGTCTTTTCCAACCCAATTCATTCCATGATTCTGTCATTCTATGGTCACCCCATTTCCAACTGGGCAGAAAAGGGTTTGGGGCACCCAGTCAAGTCAGTCTGAGGATGGAGCAGGTGCCTGGAGGGATGGCTCTGCTCCAGGGATTATCCCCACTGAGCATTTCTGTGCTCCCAGCAAGGTCTTCTCCACCCCACTCGTGCACAGGGCAAGGCAGACCAGAAGCTGCACCTCACAGGAGCAAAGCCCTGAGAGCAGAGGGAGGTGCTACATCACCCATCATGGATCCACAATGGACATCTGTGAAAGGCCCCAGGGACAGCAGTGCTGGAGGGGTGAACTGGTTGGTTGGCAGATCCAGGAGCCCACCTGCACCCTGGGGGCACAGCAGGTACCACCCCACGGGCACCTGAGCTGATGTTCACCCACTCTGTGCACTCCATCCTGGGCCTCTCACCCACCCTCTCCACTGGTGAGCACAAGCAAGGGTGTCCCACCAGGGCTGGGCAGGGCAGGGTGGCTCAGGGCAGCCCAGCCCCTCAGGAAATGAAGACCTAGAACATTCCCCCTGTACTTGGTGCTCCAGTTCTGAGCCCCTCACTCAGGACTTTGAGGGGCTGGAGAAGGGAAGGGTCCTGTGAGGAGCAGCTGAGGGAATTGGGGTTGCTTAGTCTGGAGAAAAGGAGACTCAGGAGGGACCTTATGGCCCTCTACAGCTCCCTGAGAGGAGGGGGGAGCCAGGGGGGAGCCAGGGGGGATCAGGCTCTGCTCCAGGGAACAGGGACAGGAGGAGAGGACACAGCCTCAGGTGGTGCCAGGAGAGGTTCAGGTTGGACATCAGAAGGAGTTTCTCCCTGGAAAGGGCAATTAAACATTGGAAGGGGTTGCCCAGGGAGGTTTGGAGTCCCCATCCCTGGAGGTGCCCAAGGCAGGATTGGCCGGGGCACTCAGTGCTCTGGGCTGGGGGACAAGGTGGGCATCGGGCACAGGGTGGGCTCAATCTCAGAGGTGTTTTCCAACCTTAATGATCCCCTGATACATCAGAACAACTCCAGTGACCACAACTTCGGGGTGCAACCCTAGGATTAGCCTAAGCAGGTTCAAGTTCAGCTTCTGCAGGCTGGGCCATCACTCCATAGCAGCAAGCACAGGGCAACCAGGGAGACTCATTGTCAGAGAAGACATTTCATCCAAAGGCTGCATCCCTAGGGATGCTCTGACTCTCTGCTGGTCCCCATCTGCCCAGGGACTGAGGAGCACAGCAACAGGAGAGAAATGGTTTGCTGGGTAGTTGTTACTGAATTCCCACACACAAATTCCCCTCTAGAATCAAGCAAACCACAATATTTCAGCAACTCAAGCCAAGTTTGCCAAAACCTTTCCTTGAAGAAAAGGAACGTGGAGAACATTTTGGATGCCAACATTGTATAATTGAAACCTTTAGATTATTTTCTACTTGGAAGGATGTCACAGTTTAATTTCCTCAATAAATCTGAGGTTAAAAAATTGAAGTTGAGAACATTAAAAGCTCAGAATCATCTTAATCCAGATTAGATAAAAAGGTTACTCTTTTCACCCAATTGTGTTGCCTTTGAATCTGTTTTTCATCTCAAACTCGGTTCTTTCAGGGCTTTTACACGGCGTGAAACAATTTCCTTGCTTTTTAAACACTACAAACAGGCTGAAATAACAGTGATTTGCACTAACAAAGCAGTTGGGCCACGTGCATTTCTATACCTCTCAGACAGCTAAATTTAATGAGTTAATTATGTGAGGAGAAGGGGGGAAACTGTAAGAAAAGCTGCACCTGGCAGTGCCCAGCCATGTCTCCTTGCCCTCTGAACAGTCCCTGCACCCTTTCATTCACCTGCTGGAACAGCTTGTCACGTCTCAGCCTGAACATTTTGTCCCCATCTTAAATCTATGTCTGAAAAACCACAATAAGTCCAGAAAAAAAAAAGGGAAAAAAAAAGAAAAAAGCTGAGAGATTTAATTACTTTTATCCCTGTCTGAGAGGCTCTTTCAAGTATAGCCAGGGTTCCTGGAATTGCAGTGCCAGTGCCAGGGAGAAAATGAACAGCTAGAGACGGGCTAAAAAAATCCGCGGCTCCCGCGTGTGAGCCCGAAACGCAGCGCGATTCCAGGAATGCTGCGCTGGGAAACCTGGCAGGGGCCGCTCCCCGGCAATGCCCTCCCCGAGGTGCCACCCATCCCGAGTCGGGCACTCAGAGATGCCCTCACACGCTCACAGCCCCCGCGATTCAAAGGAGGCTGCGCCTGGAAACCTCTGGGTGGGGCCGCTCCCCGGCAATGCCCTCCCCGAGTTGCCCCTCAGAGCCACTCAGAGGTGCCCTCACATTCACTCAGCCCCCGCGATTCCAAGGAGGCTGCGCTGGGAAGCCTGGCAGGGGCCGCTCCCCGGCAATGCCTTCCCCGAGGTGCCATCCGAGGTGCCACCCATCCCGAGGTGGGCACTCAGAGATGCCCTCACACGCACACAGTCCCTGCGATTCCAGGAACACTGCGCTGGGAAGCCTGGCAGGGGCCGCTCCCCAGCAATGCCCTCGCCGAGGTGCCCCCGGAGGTGCCACCAACCCCGAGTCGGGCACCCAGAGATGCCCTCATCCACACAGAGCCCCTGCGATTCCAAGGAGTCTGTGCTGGGAAACCTCTGGCTGGGGCCGCTCCCTGGCAATGCACTCCCCGAGGTGCCATCCGAGGTGCCACCCACCCCGAGTCGGGCACTCAGAGATGCCCTCACACACACACAGTCCCTGTGATTCCAAGAAGGCTAAGCTGGGAAGCCTCTCTCCAGAAACGCCCAACCCATCGCTGCCCTCCGAGGTGCCCCCACCCCGAGTCGGGCACTCAGAGGTGCCCTCACACGCACACAGCCCGGAGGGTGCCAAGCAGCAAGCCCTGGGTTTTGCAGTGCTGAATTCGCGTTAATCTGAGCGCAGGGCGGGACAAGGAGCGGAGCATCCCCCGGCACTGCCCAACACCGGGCATCGCCCTGGCAGTGGCACAGCCCGCTGGCCTCTCCAGGTGTAAAAGCAAAGCCCTGAACGTTCCCGTGGTGATTTCCATCGAGTCACCTTCCCAGAGGCTGCGGCAGCCAAGGGTGCCAAGCCCCGGCTCTGCGCAGGCTGCACCGGAGACGGGCAGTGCCAAGGGAGGGCAGCGAGTCCTGGAGCTCTCATGCCATTCCAGACTTCAGCCCGGGGATGCTGAGGGTGATGACACAGTGGCTGAAGCCCTTGCCCAGGAAGCAGTTCTGTTGAAGGGAGACAGCTCAGCAGTTTTCTACCTGTGGCCTTCCCTTGGATGGTTCTTTTTAGCTGAGTCTGGTGAGTCCTTCAGTCAAAGCACATTGAGCAAAACTTGTCCCACTCTGCTCTGCACTGGGGTGGCCTCACCTGCAATGGTGGGGCAGTTTGGTGGAACACAATGGAAGGGAGAGATTGAGCCATTGGAGAGTGTCCAAAGGAGGGACATGGAGATGGGGAAGGGCCTGGAGAGGCACCGTTTGAGGGCACTGAGGGCACTTGGTGTGTTCAGCTGGAGAAGAGGAGACTGAGGGGAGACCTCAGTGCAGGGACAACTTCCTGGGCAGGGGCAGAGGAGGGGCAGGCACTGAGTTCTGCTCTGTGGGGACCAGGGATAGCACCCAGGGAATGGCTGGAGCTGTGTCAGGGCAGGGACAGCACCCAGGGAATGGCTGGAGCTGTGCCAGGGCAGGGTCAGGTTGGATCTCAGGAAAAGGCTCTTCCCCCAGGGGGTGGTGGGCACTGACCAGGCTTCCCAGGGCAGTGGGCACGGCCTCAAGGCTGCCAGAGCTCCAGGAGCATTTTGATGATGTCCAATGTCACAACTCCTGGGGATGGGCCTGTGCAGGGCTGAGGGTTGGACTCGATGATCCTGGTGAGTCCCTTCCAACCCAGCACATTCTGTGTTTCTATGACCTCTGCTGATGTTTTAAAGATTTTATTTGTGGGCTTGGTTTTGCTCAAGCCCCTCATTTGTAGAGAGCAGACCCAGGCAGGGAGGAGCCCCCAGAACAGCCCCAAATGTCTTCCAGACAAGGGGCAGTTCTCAACACCTGCAGCCTTGCCCTGCACCTCCCAGACACCCCTGCACTGCCTGGCACAGGGGTGCCAACACCACAGGACTGAGTCCCTCAGGCCTCTTGGCTGCAGCTGAGCTGCCCACACAGCCTTTGGGAACACTGGCACGAGGAGCTGCATTTCACACTTCTCTTGCCTTTCTACAAACATTCCTGCAAAAAGAGAGCCTGGAGTCTCAAAGTACAACAGAAAGTGCCCAGCAGAGACCAACACCAAGGCCTTGTCCCTGCCCTGGGCAAGTTGCTCTGTCCTTCTCCTCTGCTTTTTTCACACCAATGCACTGTGGCCTCTACTGGCTCCTTGCCAACCCCACCTCCATCCATCCATCCATCCATCCATCCATCCATCCATCCATCCATCCATCCATCCATCCATCCATCCATCCATCCATCCATCCTTTCCAATGCCACAAGGCTTCAGGTTGAGCTTTTTCAATATGTTCCCAGCTCCATGCATGGTTCCTACACCAGCAGCAGTGCCAAAGCAGTGCCAGCACTGCCAGCCATGAGCCACATGGGGAGGCAAGGGGCTCTGTGCCACTCCAGCACAGCCCTGAGCAGTGTGGGCACCCATCAAATCACTCCTTCCCAGTCCCCCCATTACACAATCTCCTCAGCAGCCTCAGAAGGTGCCCATGTGGGTCACCTTTCCATGCCATTCCCACTGCAAGGACACCAAGCCTCACTCCATCACTGTCTCCTTTCCATGGATAAGGATGTTCTTTCACAAACCACTCTGTAGTTTAAGAACCTCTCAGCCATGGACAGAAAGTTCTTTCTCGTGCTCCTCTCATGTCTGTAGACCTGGAGTCTGGGATTTCAGACTGGAGCTGGGACAGTTCTACCTGAAGCCTCCTGGCATTAGGATGGATGGATGGATTGGGGTGGGGCTGGGAAGGAGCCTGTGGTGGCCACAGTGACTTGGAGTGAAGGAAGCACAGGAGAGGGACAGAGCAACTTCCCCAGGGCAGAGACAAGGCCTTGGGGTGTCTCTACTGGACATTTTCCACCCTAATTGGAGACTCCTGGCTCCTTTTTCACAGGAATGTTTGTGTGATGGGAAGGGATGTGTGAAATCCATTGGACATATGCTAAGCTCATGGGCACAGTGCAGTGCCAGCTGCAAGGAGCACCAGACACCCAGGAGGTGGCAGAACCTGCTGTGCAGCCAGTGCTGGGCGAGCCAGGCCTGAAGGAGCTCCCACAGCTCCCAGTGGGAATTTCAGCCAAGCACCCCAGCATCACCCAGAGCAGGGCAAGGGAACTACTCCCTCCCAATCCCTGGCAGTGGGTTTGCAGTGTGGTGTGACACTGACCACTCACTCCTGAACAGTGTCTGCAGGGCTGAGAACATCCCAGCTCAGGTCTGGTCCATGCAATGGGGGGAAGGTGGAGAGGAGGAAAAGGCTGCAGCTCCAAGGGCCCTGTTTTGCAAAGTCACTTTGCATGATCCCATCCATATTTCAGCACATCTCCAACTGAGCCCCATTAATGTAATTGATTTTTAATGGCATTCTCAAAGAAACCCTGGGAAGATTTTAACAGGCTATTAGGTAGAAATTAAGCCTCACCCAAACCTTCTCCCCCCAGGAAAAAATATTCAAAAGATCCAGGGGAGCTGTTTCATTCCTGCATGGAAGGGCAAGGAGGTGCTGCTGTAACCTGGGGAAAAGGGGCACTAATTGCCCATTTTCCACCCCACACACTGTTCCCACCCTGCTAGAGACCAGACATTTGTAGTTACAAGGGAAGGTCTTCTCATCTTTCCCACACAAGCAAGACCAGAGGGCAGTCCTGGAGAGATCAGAACCAGAAGTACTGTTTGATGGCCTGGAGGTCTTCCAGGTTTCACAAAGAAAAATAAAGTGCAAGTCCTGCTTGCTTTTGATCTCTGGGCATTGGAGGCATCAGGTGGTTGCTCAGGTCTGGCCTTTGAAACCCAAATTGGTGACCCTGGCCATGGTCACCATCGTTGGCCAGCAGTGCTGCTGTCCTGGGGAGGCTCGTGCAGCCTCATCCTTCTCCAGGGCAAAGAGGCACCAGGAAAACACTTTTCCCTTCCACTCATTCCCTACATGCACCATGAGCCTCATCTTTTCAAACTCTGCCCATGTTTCCAGCAACTCAAAGCCAGGACATTATCCTGAAGATTGACTTAAAATCTTAGAATGGATTGAGGTGGAAAAGACCTCCAAGATCATCAAGTCCAACCCTTGGGCCAACTCCAGTCCCTTTACCAGATCATGGCACTCAGTGCCACGGCCAAGCTCAGCTGAAAAACCTCCAGGGATGGGGAATCCACCCCCTCTCTGGGCAGCCCATTCCAATGCCTGAGCACTCTCTCTGCAAAGAAGTTTTTTCTGCTCTCCAACTTCAATTTCCCCTGGCAGAGCTTGAGCCCATCGTGCCCCCTTGTCCTATTGCTGAGTGCCTGGGAGAAGAGACCAACCCCCACCTGGCCAGAACTTCCCTTCAGGCAGTTCCAGACAGTGCTGAGGTCACCTCTGAGCCTCCTCTTCTCCAGGCTGAACACCCCCAGCTCCCTCAGCCTCTCCCCACAGCACTTGTGCTCCAGTCCCTTCTCCAGCCTCGTTGCTCTTCTCTGGCCCCGCTCCAGCCCCTCAATATCTTTCCTGACCTGAGGGGCCCAGAACTGAACACAACACTCAAGGTGTGGCCTCCCCAATGCAGAGTCCAGGGGAAGGGTCACTGCCCTGGGCCTGCTCACCATGGAGGACATTCCTCCTTCTCCTCCCAGCTCCTTCTGCTCCAGCAAAGGTGGAGCCTCTCATTTTTATCCCGTGGCAATTCTTGGGGCCATTCTGACTGGAGGCCTGGCACCTCCCCCAGCGGTGCCCCCCTCCCTGGGGCTCAGGGTGGCACACACCCACGGCTGCAGCTCCCGGCGTGTGGCACGGCGCCGCTTTAGCACATTCCCCGTGGAACACGAACACCGTGCAAGAGGCTCCCACTCACTGTGAGGGAGCACATTATGCCTTTGCCATCCCTGCTTCTGATTCAAATTCTCCTCCTGCTTGGTTTCAACTTATTTTTGCTTCTTTGGAGACATTTTAAACTCCCTTTTTCCAGTGCTGTCAGCCAACCTCGTTCACTAGGATGGCACAAAGTTGAGTACAAGAATTATCTGCATGTTTCAAGAGGTAGAAATGTGGACACAAAGAGAAAAGGAAAGGCCTAAAATCCTTTATTATCAAATTATATGGGCAGAAATGAAAAGGAGGACCTCCAAAATCCTAGTCCATTGCTCAGTGTGCTGGACAAGAGAACCAGAACTGTATTATCCTGGTTCTGCCTCAGACAGAGACCACAGTCTCGTGTTCTTTCCCACCTCCCAGTTAGAGCAGGGAAATTGGATCATGCTGAGCTTCCTTGGTCCTTTACACCTCTTGGGAAAGTCAGGGGTTACCATAATTCTGTACCTGTTATAATTAGCTATAATGTAACTGGGAGTGAAAAAGCAATCAGTGTTCTTTTAATAAGAGACTTGGGGCACCATGGAATGGTTTGGTCTTTTCCACAACTGGTAGCCAAGGTGAGTATTTCCAACCCCTCTTATATTGTACCCAACCCATTTAAGGACTGGACGTGGCACTGAGTGCCATGATCTGGTGATCAAGGGTTGGACTTGATGATCTCAGAAGTCTCTTCCAACCCAACTGATTCTATCATTCTATGATTATAGAAAAATAAAAAAGTTCAGGATTCATCCAGCCAGTCCAGGCCAGGAGATAAGTTTGGTCACAGAATTTCAGGAATTTGAGGTGTTTCTGCCCAGGAAGTGGGGAAATAAGGCCAAGATTTGGCATCAGAAGACAAGAAAAGTAACATTTTTCATTTCAGCACATGTTTCTCAGGATGGAGATAATCTGAATAGATCTATGATGAGGTTATAGGTGTTGTCAGCTAAAAGGTTTTGGGCTGATGCAGCATCACTTACTTGGAGCACAGGGACATGAGCTTCGGAAAAGAATGGGATTAAAAAGAAATTTAGGGAATTTGCTGGATTCTAATCTTTGTCCTGCAGCCAGAGCAGCCTGGGTGCAACAGTCCTTGTCTTTATCAAGCCAAGATTTCATCTCATCTTGTCTCCAGACCTACTTCTGAAGACCACCAAGAGAGGTGCTCCCCACCTCCCAGCAGCCAGCACTGCCCATGTGTCCACGGTGCGGGAATAACTCGCTGCAGCTCTTGGCTCCTGTCCCTCCCCCAGTGCTGGAGGCCAGAAAAGCAGCAGAGATTTGTCTTTGGCACTGGGAGGGAGGTTTGTTAATCCTCCTGCCCAGCAGGAGAGCTTTCATGCCTGACTTCTGGCATCTGGACATGCTTTCAGGTCTGCCTGAAGCCTCATTGAGGACAGGGCCACCCTCTGATGAGATAATTTCACCTGCCAGAACCTTCTCTCATGTTCCAAACCCTGCAAAGGGTGGAGAACACGGCTGAGGAGGGCAAAGCAAGGCCAGGGGGATGTTCCACCTGCTCTGATGGTGCCAGACCTGACTCCTCTACAACACTAGGACTCTTCTATCCAGGTGACATCTACACTACTACAAACCACCTTTCCACTTTAAATGGTTCACTTTAAATGAGTGACAATTCCCAAACCCCAGTCATAGAATCATAGAATGGATTGGGTTGGAAAAGACCTCTGAGATCATCAAGTCCAACCCTTGGGCCAACTCCAGTCCCTTTACCAGATCATGGCACTCAGTGCCACGGCCAAGCTCAGCTGAAAAACCTCCAGGGATGGGGAATCCACCCCCTCTCTGGGCAGCCCATTCCAATGCCTGAGCACTCTCTCTGCAAAGAAGTTTTTTCTGATATCCAACTTTTCTGATATCCAACTGATACCCAACCTTTGCCTGAAGCTCAGCCTTGCAGGTTTGGAGGACCCTCAACACTGGAGTGTTGAAGCTTCTCTCCAGGCTTCAGCAGCCCCTGCAGGAAGATGTTTGACCTTTCAATCAGACATTAAGCCCTGAAGTGCCCCCACTCCCATCGATGTTTCATGTATGACCCCCCCCAAGCTGAGCTCTGAACATCCTGCTGCATTTCCCAGGTCAGGCTGGAACAGATTTCTGCTCCAGAGTCGTGGCTCCAACATGATCCAGGAGAAATGACAAGATAAAGAAAGGACAATTATGAAACAGCCTGGTCACATTGCCACCCAACTCATTGCAGGGAGCACCAGGGAAAGGGCCTAATCATCTCCTTCAAAAACCCATTTCCTCTCTGGTGAACCTGCAGATGATCTCAAGCCTCCTTTGGTCTCAAGATCCAGACCAGACCATTCCAGCTGAAGGAAAATTCTTGTGATGATTTCCATGAGTTAATTACATTTCCATTAGTAAAGAAGTTCTAAAACTTCAATTTCTTCCCTGATGCTTTTTGAATCCTGCCAAAATAGACAGGGAAACATGATTTCCTCTCTGCTTGTCCTTATCTGTCTTGCCCTGATGAGACTTTACTCTTAATTTTAACTCTCTCAGCCTTTTCATTTCTCCCTAAATGGACATTTCTTCAACCCTTTAATCATTTTCACAGCCTTCATCCTAAGCTCCCATGGCCAAACTTTATTTAAGGAGGCTGGTTCAGGATGTTTGAGATGGGGAACTAAACCAAAAGAAAGTTCAATTTTTCAGTCTTCTTTTTAATTGCAAAAGAGGCTGAGAGCTCCAATTTAAGTTCTTTTAAGCCCTCTTTGAACCAGAAACAAACTCCATCCCACTAAGTACTTCTGGTTATCAGTTTAGTTTGAGAGTTCTTCAGCCCAGGGACATTTTGTAGCTGCAAAAGTCTCAGTCTCCTCCAAGCAGCTCATTTCTGTCCTTCACTTCTACACCATCCCATGGACCATCAACACACTCCTAAAGGCTTGGTTTGACTCTGGGAGCTTCTTGTTCTGCAGACCCTTACAGGGAGTTTTGACACGTGATGAGGCAGAGGAGGCTGAGCCAACTTTAGCCCCTCTCTAGAAAAATCCACAAGGACCAACCCTCAAACAGCTTTATGGCCTGAGAGTCACACTGAGAGTCACCTCTTTGGAGACCCCCAAATCCAATTTTTATTCCCAATCTCTCCTCCTAATCCTCTCCCTGCTTAAATCCCACAGAGTTCAACATGAACTGAGCCAACAGCTGAACCCACTGTTGCCTAAACCCTTGGGTTTAACTCAGGGGTGACCTGAACTTCTTGCTCCAGAGGGAGGCTTTTAAAACCTACTTGGATCACAAGAACCACCTACAGACACACACCCAGCCCTGAGCCAGCTCCTGAAACCAAGACAACTCCAGCACTGGTGGAGTGAAATATCCCCCAGAAAAGCCTGACCTGTTTCCTGAGTGCTCCACCCTGAGATCAGTGAGCAAAGGAGTTTATTTCATTTATTAATCCAAAAAACATGCCCACCAACATGCAGAAAAATGGGCAATTTCTGTGCCAGCCACCAATGTAGCTAATGCTGCCCATGCCAGGGATCTCTCATGGGGGTTTGAAGGGCATTGCTTGGGTGGCCAAGTTCCTTTGGGAGGATCAGGGAACCTTGCAAACCCTCCAGATCCTGATAGGTTTGATGTGTGCCACGTGCAGGAAGGAGGATGTCCCAGCCTGAGCTTCCAGACCTCCCCTGGGCATGAAAAGTGGCCTTGCTGGGCAGTCAGGAGTCACCCCGTGCAGTCACCCTGCAGCCACTCATTCCCAACCCATCCCTCCATCCCAGGCCACTCACATCCTTCAGCACAGAGAAGGTCCAAGACAGTGGAAGTTAAGCAAAGAAATCTGACTTTGTGGTGGAAAAGCATTTCCAGGTACCCACAAATGGTTGACCCAAGGGCTTGGGTTACCTACAGAGAGACCTGGAGTCACAAATCCTGCTGGTTCCACTTCCAGCCTTGCCCTGGCCAGAACATCCCACACACCTTCTTAGTGGTTCAGCAAGAACAAAAGGGAAAATCAGTTTCCCAAATCCACTCTGATTTCCTGATGTTTTCAGAGAGAAAGTCAGTGGTCCCAGAGCACCCAAAACCTTTGGGCTGAGATGTAGATCCAAGAATGTGTGTGCAAATATGGCACTGTTGGCTCTCAGGATTAGAATATCATTAAAATTAAGCTGATTTCCTGAATCCTCA
>JAJPCS010015718.1:49142-66823 GCA_021164005.1 Willisornis vidua nigrigula | reverse complement strand
CCCCCCCGTGTCCTCTATTTCCCGTGTCCCTCTGTGTCCATCCTGCCCCCCCTCCATGTCCCTGGTGTCCCCTCCGTGTCCCCTGTGCCTCCCTGGTGTCCTCTGCACACCCCATGTCCCCTGCCCCCCCCCATGTGTCCCCCCACCCTCGTGGCTGATCCCCCCAGTCCAGGACCCCCACCCTCGTGACATGCCACAGGGGGTCCCCACTGTCCCGAGACCCCACTTTAGGGTGCAGTGGGACAGGATCAGCCCCGCGAGCCCCCCTGGAGCCCCCCAGGGTCAGGGGTGCCTTGGCCCCAACACCCCCTGTCCCCAACTGTCACCCAGCTAGTGCCACCTCTCCGTGGGGTGCCCAGGCCACCCTGGGGTGCTGCACCCCCACAAGGCCACTGCACAGCCAGGTGTGTCCCCAAATCAGCAGGAGGGGTGGGGGACATCCCCCACCCCACCCCCAGTCCCACACCTCCAACCCCAGTCAGGGCTCTGGTGAAGGGAACCTCTGCCCCAAAAACAGGACAGGGGGGCAGAGCTGGGGGAGCTGGGGTGCACTGGAGGGGACTGGGACACACTGGGGAGGACTGGGATGCACTGGGGGAACTGGGATGCACTGAGGGGAACTGGGATGCACTGGGGGGGACTGGGACACACTGAGGGGACTGGGGTGCACTGGGGGGAGCCGGGGGGCCCCGGGGGGGGACTGGGACACACTGGGGGGGACTGGGATGAACTGCTGGAGACTGGACACATTGGGTGGGACTGGGCCGCACTGGGTGGAATTGGGCCACACTGGGGGGAACTGGGATGTGCTGGGGGGAACTGGGATGCGCTGGGGGGGACTGGGACACACTGGGGGGGACTGGGATGCACTGGGGGTGACTGGGATGCCCTGGAGGGAACTGGGATGCGCTGGGGGGGACTAGGACACACTGGGGGGAACTGGGACACACTGGGGAGGACTGGAATGCGCTGGGGGGACTGGGATGTGCTGAGGGGGACTGGGATGCACGGGGGGGGGACTGAGACATGCAAAAGGGGGTCAGGAATATGCCAAGGGGGATCCAAGCCACACTGGGAGGATTCAGAACATGCTGGGGGGATCTGGGAGACACTGTGGGGGAGGACTGGGATACGCTGGGGGAACAGTGGGATCCAGGACATGCCAAGACACATTGAGAAGGACCAGGACACATCGGGGGGTCAAACACACACTGCGGGGCACTGGGACACATTGGGTATGAGTGGGACACACTGGGAAGGACTGGCACACACTGTAGACCCTCACAGGGAAAGAAACTGTGTGCAATCCCCCCAAAGTTCGGCAGCAGGATGGGGGGCTGCCCTTCCCAAGGCAGGGGTAGCCGGGGGGGCCGAAGGGGCAGCCCCCCGCCTCCGTCCCGCTCTGTTCTGGGGGTTGGGGGGCTCCTGGCTGCCCATTCCCTCCCTCCCTCCGCGTCCTCCCTCCCTTTCTCTCCCTTTCCTGTAACTTAAGCTTTTGTTGTGAGCAGGAGACCCGGGCTGCCGTGAAAAGAGGGGGCCCCACCGCCTTTCAGAGCGTAATTGAAACCATTGCGGCTCCTGGCCGAGGGGGAAGGGCAGGGGGGGCTCCAAAATCAAAGCCTGGGGTGCGGGGGGAGAACGGGACACACGATGCTCGCGGTGCCCCCTCCCCGGCAGGACGTGCCGGGTGTCACCGAGGCGGTGGCGGAACACGGGGGGCTCCCCGGGGCGGGGAGGGGTCTGGGCTGGCCGGGGGTCCGCTTGGGATGGGGTGAGGCGGGTGGGATTGGGATTGGGGTGGGAGCCGGGGCCGGGTGTCCCAGGGGTGCTGCCTTTGGTGTGCCCGGGGGTCCCGGGCAGGGGGGGCTGCGGCGACGGGGCTGGCACGATGCCGGCGGCGGGGGCTGAGCCCGGAGCGCGGCCAGCACTGCCTCCCGGGCCCATCCCACTCCCAATCCCGGGCCCATCCCGCTCCCATCCCGCTCCCAACCCGGCTCTGTGGCTGCTCTGGCCACAGCTCCCCTCAGCCCTTTGGGGCAGAGTCCAGCGTGGGTGACCCCACTGTGTCCCCAGGCCCGCCAGGGGTAGGGACAGGGGGGTGCAGGGCTGTCTGCACAGCCACGTGGATCTTGGCTTTCTGAAAGCTTCAAACTTTGGCTTCATTCCATGGGGAAAGGGCCCTCCCTGTGTCCTCTGCACGCCCCCCCAACGCCAGTCCCCTGGGCCTCCCCTGTCTTCTGCCCTCCATGTCCCCTGCCCCACTGTGTCCCCTGTGCCTCTCATGTCCCCTGCCCCAGGGGGAGTCACTTCCAGAGGGGATGATGGGGGCTGGCCCCATGTTCCCTGCCCTCCTGGGTGCTGGTGGCTCAGGACAGGGGCCCCCAGCACCCATGGAATGGTCCCACTTGGAGCGGGTGCTGAGCCCTCCTGGGGAGGGGAAAACCTGGAGCAGACCCTCCAGCCAGCCCCAGAAGGAACACCTGGGGGGGCTCAGGGTGTCAGGGGACACCCCAGGAAGGCAGTCAGTGGGTCTTGCCTGCTCAGGGGTGTCCCCTTACAGGGACATTCAGGATGGCCAGGGAATCCCTTCAGCCCTACTTGTCCCTGTCCCCAGGTTCCCAGGTCAATCCCCAGGCCCTGACAGGGACATGCTTAGTGGGACAGGGTCCTTTCCCCTTCCCAAAAGCTTCCATGGGGGTCTGGGATTAGTGTCCTGAGTGGAGGGGACCCTGTGAAGACAGGGAGCCACCCTGGCACCCAGCAGGAGGGGGTGGGTGCTGCCAGCAGCCCAGGTTGGGCTGTACTGGCAATATGGGGCCAAACCCAGCTCTCCCCTGACTCCCCCTCCCAGGAGAAGCTGCTCAGGGTGGGGAACCCAGAAGTCCTGATCCCCCCACTGCTCTGCTCTCACTTCATCCCATAAGGACGGGGGGTGGGCACTTGGTGCTCCCAGTCTCTGCACCCTGCACCCAGGGGTCCCCAGGGGGCGGCTGGTGGCTCCAGTGTCCCCAGTGGAGCAGGACATTGTCCCCACACAGCCCCTCTCCCTGGGACTCCTCCAGCATCAGAGGGTGCCAGGGCAATTGGGGGTCCTCTCTGCATCCATCAGGGCCAGAGATGGGGAACACAGCTGGGAGCATCCAGGTCCTGTTCCTGGACCCCCAAAAGCACCCCCAATCCAGCCACAGGCTGATGGCCCCTCTCTGAGCCTCCTCCCCTGGGACAGGCATCCTGGGGGTGACACTGAGGGTGGCACCACATGTGGGCTGGTGCCAGCACTGCTCTGGAGGGCAATACTGGGTGGAGGGGAGCACAGAGAGCACCATCTTGCACAATGTGTCCTTTAGGGATGGCCCAGAGGAGGGTGAAGCAGGGAGGGGCTGTGACAAGCGATGCCAGGCGGGCTGGGCACCCCGAGGGTCCCCCAGGAGCACAGAGGAAGGGAAGGGCCCCCCGGCCCTGCCCTCGGCTTTGTTTCACACTTAAGAGCCTCTAATTAAAACCAGGCACAAAGGCCCGGGCTGGCAGCGGGCGCGAGGTGCCAGCGGGGATGGGGGGCTGTCACCAAGGGAACAGGGAGGGACATGGGGTCCCTGGCACGGCCCCCTGCACCCAGGGCGTGAGCAGGCACATATGTGCACACAGACATGTGTGTGTACACACAGGCACACACACGGAGCACTCACAGAAGGAGTGAGTGTGGGGACATGGGAGCGGGGCTGGGGATCGGGGCAGACTGGGGGCTCCCCGTGTTGGGGCTGTGTGTGTGATAGCTCTGCTGGCACGTGTGTGTGAGTGTGTATGTGTGTGTGTGAGTGTGAGAGTGTGTGTGTGAGTGAGTGTGTGTATGTGTGTGTGTGAGTGTGAGAGTGTGTGTGTGTGTGAGAGTGTGTGTGTGTGTGTGTGTGAGTGTGTGAGAGTGTGTGTGTGAGTGTGAGAGAGTGTGTGTGTGAGAGTGTGTGTGTGAGTGTGTGAGAGTTTGTGTGAGTGTGTGTGTGTGTCTGTGTGTGAGTGTGTGTGTGTGTCTGTGTGTGAGTTTGTGTGTGAGTTTGTGTGTGTGTGTGTGAGAGAGAGAGTGTGTGTGTGTGTGTGTGTGTGTGTGTGTGAGAGTGTGTGTGTGAGTTTGTGTGTGTGTGTGAGTTTGTGTGTGTGTGTGTGCGCGCGCCTGTGTTTGCAGCTTTGCCTTGGGTTAGGGAAGGCAGGACCCAGTGCTCAAGCCTGGTTTGTACTGGTCTAAACTGGTCTAATGGTCTGCTATGGCTCCATGGGGTAGGAGGGGTCTGTGATCTGCACTGGTCAGGTGGGATGGAAGGGGCAAGCTGAGTCCTGGGGGCACCTGTGGGGTGGGCTGTGGGGCGGGCTGTGGGGCGAACTGAGCACTGGGGTACCTGTAGGGTGGGCTGGGGTGAGCTAAGCACTGGGGTACGCTAAGCACTGGGGTACCCACATGGTAAGCCAAACTTTGGGATACCTATGGGGTGAACTGAGCCCCGGGGTACCTGTGGAGTGGGCTGTGGGGTGCCCCCAGCCCCATAGTACCCACGGGGTGAGCCAAGCCCTTGGGTACCCATAGGGTGGGCTGTGGGGCAAGTTGAGCCCTGGGGTACCCATGGGGTGAGCCGTGGGGTGCCCAAGCCCTGGGGCAGCCTGGCAGGCAGCGGACACAGTGTTAGCCAAGCACTGGCACCCAGAGGGTCCCCGGGCTGGGACTGGGGGGTTGGTGGGCAACCCCAGAGGCAGCTGTGAGGGGCTGGGGGGGATGAGCCCCCACCTCAACACGGGTCCAACTGCCTGGGCACCCTGGTGTCCCCCAAACCGCACCCAGTGCCCTGGGGCACAGAGCCCACCGCGGCGGGCGCGGGGCAAAGCGGCTTAAGCACACCTTGACCTTGCTGGCAGGGGAGGGATCCCCTCGGCTTGTCCGACACGTCCCCCGCCAGCGCCGGCATTGAGAGCGCGCGAGCCGCGCGCGGAGGGGCCGCCATGAAAAGGCAGCTTAGGCATCTCCTGCTGCGAGAGATGGATTAGGGGCTTCGGGGAGGCCTGGGGACAGCAGGCACTGCGGCACAGCCAGCACAGCGTGGCCACTGTGGCACAGCCACCGCGGCACTGCAACAACGGCACTGCCACCATGGCACTGCCACCATGGCACTGCCACTGCGGCACTGCCACCATAGCACTGCAACAACGGCACTGCCACCACGGCACTGCCACCACGGCACTGCCACTGCAGCATTGCAACAACGGCACTGCCACCATGGCACTGCCACCATAGCACTGCAACAATGGCACTGCCACCACGGCACAGCCGCCATGGCACAGCCACTGCGGCACTGCAACAACGGCACTGCCACCATAGCACTGCAACAACGGCACTGCCACCACGGCACTGCCACCACAGCATTGCAACAACGGCACTGCCACCATGGCACTGCCACCATAGCAATGCCACTGCGGCACTGCCACCATGGCATTGCCACCGCAGCACTGCAACAATGGCACTGCCACCATGGCACAGCCACTGTGACTCTGCCACCACAGCACGGCCACCACGGCACAGCCACCACGGCACAGCCACCATGGCACAGCCACTGTGACTCTGCCACCACAGCACAGCCACCACGGCACTGTCACCGCGGCACAGCCACCATGGCACAGCCACCACAGCACAGCCACTGTGGCACTGCCACCATGGCACAGCCACCGCGGCACAGCCACCACAGCCTCGTCACCACGGCACTGCCACTGCTGGGGACATTGTCTGAGCACTGCCAGGGCTGGGGCAGCCACAGCTTCTCTGGGCACCCTGTGCCAGGGCCTGCCCATCCTCCCAGGGGAGAATTCTGTAAATCCAACCTAAATTTCCCCTCTTTCAGTTTGAACACATTCTCCCTTGCCCTACCACTCCAGTTCCTGATGAACAGTCCCTCCCTCTCTGCCCCTTCAGATCCTGGGAAGGTGCCCTGAGGTCTCTATGAAACCTTCCCTTCTCCAGGCTGAACAGCCCCAGCTCCCCCAGCTTGTCTCCATAGGGGAGGTGCTCCAGTCCCCTTATCCACTTCACGGCCTCCTCTGGACTTGTTCCAACAGTTCCACATCCTTCTTATGTTGGGGGCACCAGTGCTGGATGTAGCATTCCAAGTGGGGTCTCATGAGAGCAGAGCAGAGGGGAAGAAATTCAGAACCGTGCTGGCAGTCAGACCACAGGACCAGGGTGGGCACGGTGGGCACCATCCTGGTGGGACATGGCACAATCCTGCTGGGACACTGTACCATTCCACTTGGCCACAGGGGGCCCCAAATCAGAGCATGGAAAGTGCCAGGGGCTGTCCTGGCTGGGAAGGACCCCCGGGGTTGGCAGCCCCAGCCCCCCTGCAGGTCCCCCTGGCCCGGTCGCAGCTGTTGCTGTCAGGGCTTGGGTATTTTTAGAGCCACCCAGGGACCATTTCTGCCCATGGAGTGGGTGAGGGGTGTGTGTGTGTGTGGGGGGGGGGTGGGGGTGGGCCACAGGTTTCCCTTTTTGGTCTGATTTAGGGCAGGAAATGCCCTGTTTGTCCCCAGGGAAGCGCCCCAGAGGTGGCAATGGGTCACATGGGGTGTGGAGACCCTGTATTGGAGGGGATGGGGGTGGTCTGGCCATCTCTGCTCTGGGTTGAGGTCTGTGTTCCCAAGGTGGTGACAGTGACGCCTCAGGGGCAGCCCAGCCCCCTGGGTGCCCCCCAGGGCTGCTCCTGGTGTGTGGGGTTGTCCCTGTGCTGGAGGTGGAGCAGGGACTGGGTGCCCCCCTGGCCATCCCTCCTGGTCCCAGGAACAGCTGTGCCCCCAGCCGGTGGCAGGGACCCTGCCAGCACCAGGCATGTGACAGGAGGTGACAGAGCTGCTATTTATACCTGCCTGTGTCAGGGCTGGGTGTGAGGACACCAGTGAGCCCGTGCCATGGGCCCAGGATGGCTCTCAGTGTCCCCTGGGCTGTCCCACAGCACCACCCAACCCCCCTGCAGGGGGGAGGGGCTCAGTGTGGCCAGGAGGGCCCTCCATGCTGTCACATGGCCATTCCAACTGTCCCCAGCTCACTGGGGACACTGAGCCACCCCTGTGCCCAGTGGGAACACAGAACTGTGCTTGATGGGGACATTGAGTTGTCCCTGTGCCCAATGGGGACAGAGTTGTCCCCATGCCCAAAGAGGACCCTGAACTGTCCCTGTGCCCAGGGGAACACTGAGCTGTCCCTGTGCCCAGAGGAACACTGAGCTGTCCCTGTGCCCAGCTCCTCCAGGTTAGTGGGCAGTGGGGGGCCAAGGGGGACACTGTGCTGTCCCCCCAGCAGCCACAGGTCCTGGTGGGTGCATGTCCCCAGCAGGCAAAGGGCCTTGGCCCTTCATTCCTGGCCTCCTTCCTGCTCACCCAGCAGGAAGGTATGGGCTGTGCCCCCCAAAAGCTGCTTCACATGAGAAAGGGCCTCCCAGGCACACAGAGAGGGGTCTCCCCCTGCCCAGACACGCACTGGCGGTCTGGGGTCCCTTGGCCTGGGCACACTGTGCCCCTCAGGCCCCAGGACTGATCCCTCAGCTCCTTGCTCACCCCTGTGGCACCAAGGGAAACTGAGGCAGGGGGAGAGGCCTTGAGCAGCACTGAGGGCCCCCAACCCCAGGGTGCCCCCTCCTCCCCAGCTCAGCAACCCTGGGTGCCAGGCCCCCTCATCCAAAGCTGAGGCAGGCAGGGCTGGGTGCCCCACACCCAGGGGTGATGATGAGTACCAGCTCCCTGCACCTGGCAGGGTGTGGGAGACACTGAGAAGGGGCATAAGCCATGAGCAGCCCTGGGTCCTGCTGGGGGAGCTGCCACCCTCCCCAGAGGTGTGGGGCACCCACTCCCTGCTCCAGGGCTCATCCCACACACCTCCTTGCAGGGCCTCCTGTGGCTCAGCACCCCAGGGTGGGTGGGGGTTCAGGGAAAGGGGGGAGGTCTCAGTGCCCACCACGAGCTCCCTGTCGTGGGCACAGCCCCAGCACTGGTCCCAAGGTGCCCACCCAGGACCCAGGGGTGGGCTTGGCTGCAGGACACTTGGGTCCCTTTGACCAAACCACCCACAGGGCTGCTCCCCATGGCATGGTGGGCCTCCATGGTCAAGGGTCCTGGGTCCAATCCTGCCCACCTGGACCCAACTGGGAGCTCTGGTAGGACAAGGAGGGGACAGTGCCCTCTGAAAACACAGCTGGAAGGAGAAGGGCTGCTCCCCACCCTGCCCCAGCTTCTCCACAGGGCCACGCTGCAGGGCAGTCCTGGGGCACAGGGGACAGGGAGAGACCAGGACCTGAGAAGGAGGGACAGAGCCCTGGCAGCTCTGGGCTGGCAGCAGCCCCTCACTCAGGCAGGTGGCACCACTGACCTGACCTGGGACAAGGTGGACACTGGGAGTTTGTGGGGAGCAGAGCACAGACAGGCACTGAATCTACAGTTCTTCCTTAGGGCAACAATTTGAGCACGTTTCTGCCCAGCAAAGCCCTCACAGCACCCTGTGCTGCAGAGGCCCCAGCTCTCAGCCACAGGGTCCCCAGCACACAGTGACAGGATTAGAATCATAAAGGGATTGGGATGGACCTTAAAGATCATCCAGTTCCACATCCCCTGCCATGGGCAGGGACACCTCCCACCAGCCCAGGTGCTCAAGGCCTTGCCCAGCCTGGCCTTGGACAATCCCAGGGTTGGGGCAGCCACAACTTCCGTTTCCTGGGAGGTTTTCCTTTGCAGGGGGGGGGATTTCCTGAGGGCATTTCGGCAGGGCTGCTGAGCTGGGGCAGCGGGATGAGCACAGCATTCCCTCCTGCAAAGTGAGGGGCAGATGTTCCATGCAGGAGCTCTGGCAGCCCATCCTGGCAGCCCAGCCCAGCCCATCCCATCCCATCCCATCCCATCCCATCCCATCCCATCCCATCCCATCCCATCCCATCCCATCCCATCCCATCCCGGCTCAGCCTGGCCCAGCCTGGCTCAGCCCGGCCCAGCCCAGCCTGGCTCAGCACAACCAGAGCGCTCCAGGACCCACAACCTGGCTGGCACAGGTGTGCCAGGCACAGGTGTGTCCTCAGGGCAGGTGTGTCTGGCACAGGTGTGCCCTCAGGGCAGGTGTGGTGGCACAGGCAGGCTCGGGGCACACGCCGGGCACAGCCCCGAGCCCGAGCCGCTCCCCGGGCAGGCAGCAGAGGGCAGCAGGGCCCGGCGGCTGCGGGAGAGGAATGAATGGAGAGACAGATGGGACCCGTTCTTCCTGCTGTCAGGGCGGGCCGGGGACAGACACAGGCACGGCAGGGACAGCTGGTGACAGCTGTGCTGGGGGGGAGGGCACAGCCCCGTCTGCCAGGGGGTCCTGCACACCCAGCCCTGACCCCGGATCCGGACCCCAAACCCAACCCCAGTCCATGATCCCAGCCCCAGCCCCGGACCCCAAACCCACACCCTGACCCCAGATTCAGACCCAGACCCCAAACCCAACCCCAGACCCCAAACCCACACCCTGATCCCAGCCCCAGATCCAGTCCCCAAACCCCAACCCCAGCCCCAGATCCGGGCCCCAACCCCAGACCCCAACCCCAGATCCAGACCCCAAACCCAGCCCCAGATCCCGACCCCAGTTCTCAAACCCACACCCTGACCCCAGCTCCCAGCCCCACAGACCCCAATCCAAGCCCAGACTTCAGCCTGTCCCCAAGCATGGCCCCAGCCTCAGATCCCTGATTTCAGCCCCCAGATCCGGACTCCAAACCCCAAACCCAGCCCCTGACCCCAGCCCCAGATCTGGCCCCCAAATCCAGCCCCAGATCCAGACCCCAGCCCTCCAACCCCAGATCCTGACCCCAGCCCCCAATCCCAACCCCAGACTTCAGCCTGTCCCCAAGCCCAGCCCCAGCCCCAGATCCCTGATCTCAGCCCCCAAACCCAGTCCAGACCCAGTCCCAAACCCAATCCCAGCGCCAGCCTCCAAATCCAACCCACACGCAGATCCCAAATCCACACCCAGACCTCAGCTCCTGTTCCTAAACCCAGCACAGCCGCAGATCCCAAATCCAGCTCCAGCCCCCTGGCACTGCCCTGGGCACTGCTCCTGTGCCTCCACGTGCCAGGCTTGGTGCTGGGCACCACCGCAGGGCTGGCCCCAGGGTGCCACCACCCACCGCAGGGCTGGCCCCGGGCTCCACCATCCACATCAGGGCTCAGCCCCTCCCCGTTGCCCTCACTCCCATCCCAGTTTCCCTCACTTCCATCCCAGTTTCCCTCACTCCCATCCCAATTTCCCTCACTCCCATCCCAGTTTCTCTCATTCCCATCCTAATTTCTCTCATTCCCATCCCAGTTTCCCTCACTCCCATCCCAGTTTCCCTCACTCCCATCCCAGTTTCCCTCACTCCCATCCCAGTTTCTCTCACTCCCATCCCAGTTTCCCTCACTCCCATCCCAGTTTCCCTCATTCCCCCTCCCGGGTCTCTCCGGGCTCACTTTGCGCATGCGCCGCCTCAGTACCCGCAACACCGCCAAGGGGGCGGTGACGATCCCGACCTCCTATTGGCTCTGGCTGCCATCAATCAAGTGCTGAGACACTCCCATTTGCTGCAGGCCGGGAGGGCGGGAAGACTCGTGTTCCTATTGGCTGGCAGAGCCATCACTCAAGAGCAGAGGCAGCCCCATTGGCTGAGGGCCGAGGGGGCGGGGAGGCCGAAGGGAGGTTCGCGCTCTGCGTTCCTCCCCCCCTGGGTGGAGCCCTGGCCTGTGTGACGGTTTTGCGCACGCGCACCGCGGGGAGAGGGCGGGGCGGGGAGAGGGCGGGGCGGGGCGGGCTGCCTCGCGCTGCCTCGCGCTGCGCCGGACCTCGCGTTCCCATTGGCTGCCCGGGAGCGCGCGTGCCGCAGCCCGCGCCCTCATTGGCTGCCCGGGGGCGCGCGTGCCGCAGCCCGCGCCCTCATTGGGCTAAAGACCGGGAGCGCACACCGGCGCGCATGCGCACAGCGCTCCGGCCCGCGCCTCCAACCGCTCAGCGAGGCCCGGCGGGCGCGGCCGGCGGTGCGAGGGCCCTCCCCTCCCCTCCCCTCCCCTCCCCTCCCCTCCCTTTCCCCCGCTGTCCCCTTCATTGTCCCCGCCGTCCCCTGTGACGGGGCGGAGAAGGGCTTTTCCCGGCACGGCAGCCCCGCTGTTGCCGCTGTCCCCGCCGTGAGGGGCGGCCCGCCGGTCACGTGGGCGCGGTGCGCATGCGCGGCGGGCGGGGGCGGAGGCGGCGGCGGCGGCCGGAGCGGGGCCGGGCCGGGCCGGGCCGCGCGAAATGGCGGACAGGTTCTCCCGCTTCAACGAGGACAGGGACTTCCAGGTACTTCCCTCCCGCCGCCCAGGCACACCCAGGGCCGGCCCGGGCCGTTCCGCTCGTCCTCTTGGCCGGAGCTTTGTGCGCGGGGCCCGGCGCTGAGCCGCGGCGGGGAGCGGCACGGAGGGGAGCGCGGGGGGCCGGGGGCGGCTGCCAAGGTGACCCGGAGGCTGAGGGGGAGCAGCGGGCGGGCCTGTCGGGCGGCGGCGGCGAGGGGGCGAGGCGGTGGGGCCACCCGGCGAGGGACCCGCCTGCCCCCGGTGACAGCACTGACCGGCCCTCGGGGAGGGGGCGGGGCACTCCTCGGGGTCGGGACAACCTGCAGGACCCCTGGTGTCGTGACAACCCACACGGCTCCCGTTGAGGGGATAGCCCGCATCCCGGTGAGGGATCGGATCACACCCCCCACCCCGGTGAGGGGACCGACTGCCCCCGGTGAGGGGGCCCCACTCTCCCGGTGAGGGCTCGAACTCACCCCCAGGGAAGGCTCAGACCCACCCCCGGTGAAGGGGACACACCCCCGAGACCTTCATGTCGCTGTCCCATCTGCCAGCGACCCCCTTCCCTTCTCCGTGGAAAACGCCTCTCCCTCCTCACCTCACCCCAGCCGAAAACATCAGTGTCTCAACGTAACTAACGCCACCGCCGCCGCTGCGTTAAAAGGAGGGTTTAAATAAACAATGGGAAAATTAACGTTGACTCATTAAGCCTGAACAATGAGATGTTGTTCTCTGACTTGGGCCCGGGAGAGTCTCCGGGTTAGCGAGGAAGACAAAAGGGGCGAGGATGAGGCGGCTCGGGGGGCTGTGCAGGGGCTGGTCGGTGTTCGGGAGCTCGGAGCTGGGATGGGGCTGCTCATCCACGCTCAGACCTTTCAGATAAAGGTCTGGGAGGGTTTTTATAGCGCCGAGTTGCGTAATTCTGCTTAATCTGGCATTAAGGTGCAGCCTCGGAAGCAGCCAGGACATCCAGGAGGGACTAATTTACGGTGCTTCTGGATGTTCTAAGCGATGCACGCCTTAAAAATTGCTGTTGGACTGTGTTGGAAACGCACAAACCCCGCGTGTCAGTGGTCTCTGTGTACATGGCCTGGTGCGTGGATGGAGGTTTGGGTCCTGCCACGGCCCCAGACACGGGCTGGTTTGCATCCTTTATTTCCTTAAAGGAAGGAATGAGCCGTAATTAACACTGAAATGGCCCGATCTGGCTTTGAAGTTTGTGTTTCAGGAAGTGCAGCGAGCCAGGTCTTGGGTTTAGAACGCATTTCTCCGGATAATTTGGGAGGGGGGAGATGGGGAACCTGAACCAAGTGGGGTACCCAGGGAAAGGGTGAGCTCTGTGTCCACGTGTGCCTTTGGGTGTCTTTGCTCCTGTCCCTTTGTGGGGCAGGAAGAATAATTGTAGTGGCAAAACCTGTTAGTGTGTCGTGCTCAGAGCACGCAGAGGGAACGGGTGGTGATGTCAGGGAGCAAACAGGGCGCTTTTCTCTTCCTGAAATTCTAGAGCACCTGGAGACAACAACCCAGTCACAACCCCGGGTTCCCCTGACTCTGGGAAAGGGCACTGTTTTAAAGTGGGATTTATCAGTGCCAAAGACCAGGCTTTTGTTGTCTTTCCCATAGACGAGAGTGAAAAATAAAGAGGTAGGGTTTGGGTTTGTGGGAGGGTCACTGCTCTGTTCTCCTCTCCCTGAAAATGTGCCAGGGAGGAGACAGACATTTTATTTTGTGTGTTAGAGCTTCGTTTGAGGGAAAAGTGGGATCGGCCCCCTGGGAAGAGCAGTTTGGAGTTGGTGAGGCCTGCAGAGGATTGAAGGTGAGAACAGTGAGCTGGGAGAGAGCCGATCCAAGGGGGATTGGGCAAGGTCATGCTGAGTTGTGGGAAGCTCCAGGTTCTGTGGACAGGTGGGCAGTCTAATGATTTTTATGAAATATTTTGATGGAAGAAGGCTTTTTGATGAAGAAAAAGGAAAAATAAGGTTCAAAGTCACTTTCAGAGAAGACTCTCTGACTTTTTTTCTCTATATTTAGATGAGATAGAACAGAGGTTTGGAATAAAGGAAATATTCATTGTGCCAGCAGGGCTGCTGTGGCCACAGGTAAAAACACAGGTCTGTGCCCCCGGAAAATCCTGCCTCAAAATACAGCAGAAATAAGACTCTGCTCATGCAAGTCACGAGTTTGGGTGCAGCTCCCTCTCAGGAGTGTTCTCTCAGTGTCGGGATGGCCTTTTCACTCAGTTGCTCAGCAGGTGGAAGTTGTGTCTCTGCAGGGGTGTGACTGTCGGTGTGACCCCCACGGCCCTGCCAGGCCCGCCAGACCCAGATGGGCTCTGGAATTACACGGCTTGGAGAGGGATGGGGGTGGTGTGGGAGGGCAGGGAGGTGCAGGGGACTCTCAGATCTCCTTCTGGGGTGAGCTGCTTGTGCTCTCAAAGTGAAAGGGGGTGTTGTAACTGTGTGGAGAGACAGAGAAACAAAAGGTTGGGAGTAAAGAGTGTGGGTCAAAGGAACCTTTTAGCTGCTTGGAATAAAGGCAGATGCCTTGGGATCAGTGCTGTGGGGAATGGAAGAGTCTCTGGGTGGAATAAAAGCGCCTTTTAGAGTTCTCATTATTGTTATCAGCCACCAAAAAGCTTCTGGTTGGGAGGATCCGTTGGCAGGAGGGCGAGTCAGAGCTGATGTGGGCAAGGCCGAGCTGGCAGTGCAGGGTTGGCAGAGGGGATGCTCAGGGTACTGAGCTCCTGATGTGCTGGAGAAAAGTGGATTAAAGGTTAGAGAGCCTGTGAGAGCTGCTCTCCCTCCCCTGTGCCTGGCTGAAGGAAGATCAGGGAAGACAGGAATGGAAACAAACAGCACCGGAGAGAAATCTGTTCAGGAAGGAGGGACCTCAATCAGCTGAGAAGGAGAAGGTATGACATGGCTGAAGGGCACGAGAAGGTGCTGAGGGAGAAGGGTTGGGGGGCAGAGGGATCTGCTGAGAACTGGAGAGATGAGGGTGGGTGGGGAACCTTCCCATAAGTGCAGCCAGAGCAGAGTGATGGGCCTGAAGAGGAGCTGCAGGAGGAGGGGAGATGCTCTCATGGAGCTGGGTAACCCTGTGGGAAAGGGTGGCTCGTGTGAGGATAAGGAAGTCGTACGCCCCCAAGGGTAAAGATGGGGGTGTGGGGGAGAAGAGAAATTATTCTGACCCATCTCTGCGGTCAGTGAAAGGAACCTCCAACCTAAGGCAGGTTTGGAAGTTGCAATTGCCAAAGGAGCAGGAATGGCACAGGAGGATGTCACTGCAGGGAGCTGATTAACTGCTTTGGGGGGCTTCTTACAGGACTGTCTGGCTGTTGCCGTGCTCTGTAGCTGTAGGGGCTGCTCTGAAGGCAGATCCTCTTCCCTTTTTGCTGTGAGCCCTCAAACCTCAGAGAAACTCAAGGGAAAGCCCCTGGTTCTGGCGGGGTTTTGAAGGTGCTGACCCTGAGGGCAGCCCAGTGAAAGGCCTTGGGCTGTGCTCTGCCTGTCGCACGGAGCTTGTCCCGGTGACACCGGCACAGCTCTGCCTGTCCCACGGAGCTTGTCCCGGTGACACCGGCACAGCTCTGCCTGTCCCACGGAGCTTGTCCCGGTGACACCGGCACAGCTCTGCCTGTGGCAGGGAGATGGATCACTGTAGGAGGGATATCCCTGACCTTCCTTCCCTTGCCTCTCTGGAGGCTCTGCTGAGTGGCTCACCCAGGGAAATCCAAACCTTTTCCCATTTTCCCTACAAGAAAGGTAATTTTGAGTGGGATGCTGACAAGCTTAGCCCTTTGGACGAGGAATCTGTCGCTTGTCTGTCCCACTGTCCCCTTGACTGTTCCCTGGCAGAGACAAACAGAAACCAGTTTAACTTCAAGGAATTATGAACAGTAGCTGTATATTATGCTAACAGAATATTTTAGAAACATTAATAAAAGTTGTGTGAGCACATGAGGCTGCTGCAATGAGTAAATACACATTTTAGTGCTACTTTTGTGTTTGCAGTGATTTTATTCTTTAGATTAGCTGTACAAACTCAAAGAATAAATATTATGGATGTCTCTATGTCAGTGAAACCCAGCAGAGCTCCCACTTACTCCCAGATGTTGAGGAAATGTTTTCTCGCAGCACTTCTCTCTCCTTTCCATTGTTGAAGCAGAAATATTCCCAGCCATATGTGTCTCTGTGTACAATAATTTCCTCTTCCTACGTACATGGCACTTGCTGGCATCATTAGCCAGACGGAACACAGGCTGTTCTGTCTCTGGGTTTGGTCGTGTTGTGTAGTCTGCACAATGGAGCAGCACTTCCACCCAGCAGGAATGCTGCTTTTCCCAACTGCCTGGAAGCAGAGCCAGCACCTTGGCTCTGCCATTCCTGCTTATTCCAAGGAGCCAGGTGTGTTTTTTCCCTCCACAAAGGATTTGAGGAGCCAGCCCAGCACATCACCCTGCTGCTCCCAGCACACTGAGCCGAGTGCTGCTGGCAGGGGGATTTCGTGCTGTTTAATTGGCAGAGAGTCAGGGCTGAGTTTGCTCCCAGGCAGCTTTGCTGGCCAGCTGGGCCGGCTGCGAGGAGGGTTCGAACTCCCACTCACCTCCAGGTGCTGCCCGAGGGAAGGGCAGGTGGTTTCCGTGTCCTTCAGCAGGGGATGTGGCACTGGCGGCTCTCTCTGCGCCACAAGGAGATAAATGGGGTCATTTTCTCTCGCCTGCCTTGACTAATTGGGAGAAGAAAAACTTAATGTGGGGGAACGAGGATTGGAGTCTCTGCAGAACGTGTTACGCTGAGCTCCCAGCAGATCCAGGATCCTGGAGTGTGAATTTGCCTTTGGCAGGAGTAGCTGCAAGCACTTTTCCTCGGGCAGCCTCTTCCATGGGGTGTTTCTAATTGACAAATTAATCTGAGATTTTAAAAAATCTGTTAGTGTTGTTTAGAGATGCTCGTTTATCCTTATGTTGGGGTTGTGTTTCTGGTGTGGGCCCAGCACGGGGAGAATATGGCTCTGACCTCCTTGGCAGGACGTTCTGAGCTCTCAGTTGGCCAAGCTGGAACAGCACAACTGTGACTGATTTTTTTTTTTAACCTCCCTGTTTGAGTGGGGAAGGGAGGAGCAGACTGGGGGAAACTGTTAGAAAGTACATCCAGAGGTATTGGTTCCAGTTTTAGAGCACCACAGCAGGGGCTGAACTTCAGTGTGCATTTCTGGCACTCAGGTGCTAAGTTATTTCATACAGACCTTCTGTCCTGTCTTGCTTGTGCTTCTCCCCACTCTGTGCTGTCGCTTCCCTTGTGATGGATGTTCTCCAGTGCAGAGGCAAAGGAATGGGAAAGGAAACACTTTGTTCTGCAGCCCCACAAAGGGTGTCTGAGCTGTCTCAGGTGCTGCTGAGTCACCCCCTCCAAAACAAAACCCACCCCCTGTCTGGGGATGTAGAGCCTCAGGAGTTCATCTGATAAAAAGCACCACTGCAGTCCTTGGGCAGCACTGCCTCAGCCTACAGAGCCTTTTTTCCTACCACACACTCTTAAACCTGTAGCAATTCTTGGTACTTTCCCCCTTCAAGCAGCTCTATGGGCAACTCATTTGAGATTTTGGCTGTTCACAGTTTTAAAGCCAGAAATTGATATTAGGATGCCATTTAAATATCCAGGGATCCCTTAGCCCTCAATTCCCATCATTTGATCCAGTTCTGAGTCCAGGAGTTCATGTCTGGCTGCGGTATCTCTCTCTTGAAGGCAACTGGTGATGGGGAACATTTTACTTGCTAGATTGTTCTGGTAGTTTGGCCACTAAAACATTCATTTTCCTCAATTTTTCTTCTAGATTTTATTATTTTCAGCTTTTAATTATGTTGCTTCTGTTATGGCCTTCTCTGCTATGCCAAAGCACACACTACTATACTGTGCTGTCTCCCCTTATGTGAGGGCACACACAGCATTTCTGCTCAGTGGTAGCTGCTTCTGAGAGCCTTAACAGGCTGATCTCTGAAGTCTGTCATTGTGGGGCATTTTCCCTTGGTGTTGTTACAGATTTCTGCATCTTAAATTCTCCATGCTTGTGACTAGAAAACTAGCACGGAGGAGTCCAGAGCAGACTGTTGTCTGTATAACATACAGAGATAACCATCTTTTTTACCACTTTATTCCTATTTGCTGTTCCTTTGTTGCACACCCTTGGCTGTATTTTTATCCTTTGTGCCCTTGTGTTGCGTGAGGAGGTGTTGGTTGGGGTTGCTGCTGCCTGCTGGGCCGTGTCTGTGCCGGGCCCGTGTCCGTGCTGGGCACAGCCCCGTGCTAGGCTGTGTCTGTGCTGGGCCAGGC
>JAJPCS010015718.1:27033-49132 GCA_021164005.1 Willisornis vidua nigrigula | reverse complement strand
GTGCTGGGCACAGCCCCGTGCTAGGCTGTGTCTGTGCTGGGCCAGGCCTGTGCTGGGTTTGTGCTGGACCCAGCCCCGGGCTGGGTTTGTGCCGGGGCCGTGTCCGTGCCGGGGCCGTGTCTGTCCAGGGCTCTGGGAAAGCAGCCGTGGTGTCGGGGACTCGTACCCGGGTCGGGTTGCTCTGTGCAAACACATCCTGCTCTCAGCCTTTGTCGGGCTCCCCGAGCTGCAGGCTGAGCTGGCAGGTGCTCTCTGTCCTCTGGTCATTGATAAAAGTGTTGAATGGAGTTTGAATCCGGTTAAGGTGCTCCTGTCTGCTGTGGTCACACACTGGAGGGAGTGGCTGGGGCATCCAGAGGGTCCTGGACAGGCTGGAGAGGAGGGTCTGTGTGAGCATCACAAACTGTGACAGGGCCAAGTGCAGGTCCTGCACCGGGGCGAGGCAGTCCCAGGCACTGTGGGAGGACGGATTGGACACAGCCCTGAGGACAAGGATTTGGGATGCTGCTTGATGAGCAGTTCAACATGGCCCAGCAATGTGCTCTGGCATCCCAGACACCCTCCCTGTGCTGGGCTAACCCCACAGTGTGGGCAGCAGGGCAGGGGAGGGTTCTGCCACCCTGCTCCCTCAGGTGAGACCCACCTGCAGAGCTGCCCCAGCCCTGGGGCCCAGGGAAGGTCGTGGAGCTGTTGGGGTGAGTCCAGAGGAGGCCATGGAGATGCTCCAAGGGCTTGAGCCCCCCTGCTCTGGAGCCAGGCTGGGAGAGCTGGGGGGGTCACCTGGAGAAGAGAAGGCTCTAAGGAGACCTGAGAGTCCCTTCCAGAGCCTAAAGGGGCTCCAGGAGAGCTGGAGAGGGACTGGGGACAAGGGATGGAGGGACAGGACACAGGGAATGGCTTTCCACTGCCAGAGGGCAGGGATAGATGGGATATGGGGAAGGAATTCCTGGCTGGGAGGGTGGGCAGGCCCTGGCACAGGTGCCCAGGGAAGCTGTGGCTGCCCCATCCCTGGGAGTGTCCAAGGCCAGGTTGGACAGGGCTTGGAGCACCCTGGGCTGCTGGGAGGTGGGAATTAGATGGTCTTTAAGGTCCTTTCCAAGCCATTCCACGTTTCTGTGGTTGTCTGGAAGTCCTGCCCAACCATGCACAGGTGGGTGCTGGAAGCTGCAGCACCTTCTGCACTGAGGTGTGTTAAAAAATGGCAAAGAGAAAATTGGGCGGGTGAGGCCAGTGCTGATGCTCCTGGGAGGAGCTGCTGAAGGACTGCAGAGCATCCCTGAGTGCTGGAACAGATCCCCAGCTGGTGAATGTGCAGCAGAGAGAATCTGGAAGACGTGGAATTGTTCTTGATTGGTGCCAAATTATGCAAAGCGCGGACCTGCCTCTGGCTCCCACTCTTTGTGGTACAAGCTGTTTATCTGTAAAACGTGTTTTTATTTGGACAGCTCTAAGTGGGTGTTCATATGCACGTTTTGCTGGTTTAAACCAGATCTGGTGAGTGGTTTTTCAGTGGTTTTGGACTTAACAGGTAGAGCTTTGCCATCAGAATTAATTTTTAGTTTGGTAAACAAAAGGTACCATCAACATCTCAATGTGCAATTCCAAGGTGCTTCTTTCAAACCGTGCCAATTTAAATTCATCTCCGAGTCTCAAGTGATTGCTTTTGTTGTATTGACTTGAGAGGATTTTCTCAGAATAATTGATGTGTGTGTCTGCCGAAAATGAGGTTTTGCTGCAGCTCTCACAAGATGTTGACTGTAAATACTCAGCTGTTTTGGGGGGGTGCAGATGTGCTGTGTCCGTGCTTCCCCCTTGTGTTGCTTATTTACAGGGAAGGGACTGGGAAAAGCGCTTTGTAACATGGGGCAGGCAGTGGGAAGGACTTGTTTGGGAATGTTTCACCTCTGTGTGCTTGGGAAAGGATCACTGATTATTTTTTTGTGTGTGTCTTTACAGACATTGCAGGGAACAACAGGAAGAAGGATGGTTTTGTTCTGGGAAGCATTAACAAAGGCTTTCCAGATGTCAGTACAGAATTGCTTTTGTATTGCTTTTTTGAGCTTTGAGAACCCACACGGCCTTCAAAATTACCCAGGAAAGTTTCCAGGGTTCCATGGAGCCACCTTCGAGGTGCATGTGGGTCTTGGACATGTATTTTCTCCTGGGTGCGTAGTGAACATTCAAGAAATGATCTAAGCTCCACTTTCCTGGAATTGTTTTTTCGTTCTCTGGATGGATTTCTAAACATCAACACGGTTGTCTGCACCAATGAGGTTTTGGAGCAACTCCATCCTGTGGAGTCATCAGGTCCTGCTGAGCTGGAAAGGGCAGCAGGAATTGCTGCTGTGACCTGTAGTCAGTGTGTGGAGGGCTGTGTGGGTCCTGCAGGGGTGTTACAAACCTGGATGTGGGTTTAACACCTTTGCTCTCCCTGTGTTGGCTGAAATTTGCTGGTGGGGTCGGTGTGATGTCAGAGATACTCCACAAATAACCAAAATCAGAGGTAGCCCTGGCAGACCTTGTCTCTCGTCCCTCTCATAATTGCTCCGTGCCTGGAGTGGGGTTTTATTCTCCTGGGTGTCCTTCATGTCCTTCTCAGCTGCAGGTGGTGGTTTGGGGAAGTGAAACTGGAAGGTCTGCAAACAGCTGCCTGAGCCAGAAGGGTTTGTAAGAACAGAACTAAATACAAACTGAGATGAAAACCGATGGTTTGCTGAAATTCCTGGGTCAGGGAAGAGTCTGGTGTTCCATCGTGTCCTCACAGAGCAATTCCTGTCTCGGCTGTGGCCCTGGAGCTGCCCAGGCAGTGCTCACATGGGTGTGCTGGGTGTTTCCAGGAGTGCCAGGAGCCAGCTTGGGAAAGGGCTTGGATGTTCAGGTGCCTTATCCTTCTAAAGACCTTGTAAAAAACCAAAATTGTTTATTTAGCAGGATATTTGCTGCTGGAATCCCCGAGTTTCTGTCCCCCTGCTCGGGAAGGTGCCTGTGTGTGCAGGGAGGGAGGATTTTGGCTCTGGCTTTTGTGCTCAGGTGCTGCTTCAGTTCCCTGAGCTCAGTCCCTGCATCTGTGCTGAGCCATCCCAGGGGGGCTGCAGGAATGTCAGCTCTGCTTCCCAGCCCCGGGAGCAAAATATTCCAGGATCTGTAACTCAGGGGGGCACGATGGGCTCAAGCTCTGCCAGGGGAAATTGAAGTTGGAGATGAGAAAGAAATTCTTTGCAGAGAGAGTGCTCAGGCATTGGAATGGGCTGCCCAGAGAGGGGGTGGATTCCCCATCCCTGGAGGGTTTTAAGATGAGCTTGGCCGTGGCACTGAGTGCCCTGATCTGGTAAAGGGACTGGAGTTGGCCCAAGGGTTGGACTTGATGATCTCAGAGGGCTTTTCCAACCCAATCCATTCTGTGATTCTATGGATGTGGCACTGAGTGAGAATCCAACATGTCTTGATCCAACCCCACTGTGATCACCAGCCCAGGGCACGGAGTGCCCTGGGCTGGTGATCACAGTGGGGTTGGATCAAGTGTTGGACTTGATGATCTTGGAGGTCTTTTCCAACCCAATCCATTCTGTGATTAACACAGTGTGCCCTGACTGTCCACACTGGAAAATGGCCTTTTTTTGAGGGTATTTGCTTCATTTTTGGATATTCCTGGTGTCTCAGCTGCTGGTTCACAGCCTGATGCCTGCAGGGCTTTTGGGAATGGGGAGTGGGCTTGGTTTAATGTTTTCAAGTGGTACTTATGGGTAACAACCCTAAATTTCATGGCTTGACTTTAATATTTTTAAAGTTTATTGATTGAAATGATGGATAAATAGGATATGCAAAGTGGTGCCGATTTGCTTTAGTGTTTTAAAATTCCATTTTCCCAAGTAAATGCAATATAAATGCGATTTTTGGAGTCTTTTTCTGATACTCTCCCAGCATAAAACTAATGTTTGACTGTCTGAGGAAGCACACTGTGCTCTTTTCAAGTGCAGTTAAGCAATCACGATCACGCTGAGCTCTTTTCCAGTGCATTTAAGAAACAATAACAGTGAGTATAGTAAAGCTTTTCTGCAAAATTACTTTCTTTGGGTTGTTATCGGTGTGTTCACACCAACCAGCCTTGAGTGAGCCCGGCCTGAAATCCAGAGGGGACAGAAATAGATTGTTTGTGCTGTGACGTCTCAGCATTCTGGCTGCTCCCTCCCCGGCCATCCCTGGTTAATGCTCCCAGCCACAGCCACAGGGCTTTGTGCCAGAATTTTCTCCTCTTTCCCTCCCTTGTAGGCGTTGTCGCTGTGGGTTGTGGAGCAGGCAGTGCTTTCCCAAGGCCTTCCCATTCTGGGCTCTTCCTGCCCGACTTGTGTTGCGTTTGTAACTCACATCATCCCCTTCGGTGCTGGTGATGGCCAGGCTGGTGTGGCTGAAGGGAAGGGATTGGAGTGGGAGGGGACTTATGCTTATTTTGCTTCTTATTTTACTTAGGACTTATGCTTATTTTGCTTATGCTTATTAATTAATGTTATTAATTGATACACCTATCATAGAATTTGCTTGGTAGTATAGAATTCACTGTATAACATACAGCAAAACTCCCAAGGTACAGACCTGTCCTTGAAGGTGCCACACCGAGAGGCCCCAGAGCCACTCGAACCAATTAAAACAGCCTGGATACCCCATGAAATGGAGATAAATCAGAAAATATGTCAAAAGAACCAGATAAGTAGAGAAATTCGCCAATTAGTTGCCAACAAGTCTGGTTTGAAGCAGTTTTGAGCAAAAAGTAAAAAGTTCACAGGAGGAAGACACCTGACTTCATCCCCAAAGACCACCAGAGACCCTGCCCTGAATTCCCAGGAGGAAAAGCACAGGCAGGAGTGGCACGGGGCGGAGAAAATGGAAATCAGTTCTTGAAACTCATTATAATAACCCTGCCCTCTCTAAGAGAATAATGTTTATACATGAAGAAATAATAAATATGTATAACTTGCTTGCATATAAACCAGTTATTAACTCGGCCAGGTGTGCAGGTTTTTGGAGGAGCTTCCCCCATGTGCCCAGGCCTGGAATAAACACAGCTCTCTATAACCTTATCAGATATTGGGTCTTCTTTCCTCAAAACAGGAGCATCCCGAAGGGAAACCCTCTGCTCCCTCCCCACTCTCCTGCTCTCTGTTGGGGCCTGTGCCCATCTCAGGCCCAGCTGCCCGGCTGGAGCCTTCGGAGAGAATGCACAGAGAACTTGGGGCTGTTCATAAAAGAGAGCACAATTCCCAGTGCTTGGAATGTGCTCTGCGTGCCGACATCTCAGTGCCCTCCGTGCTCGGGCACATCGCACAGAGCAGGCCGGTCATTCAGACCAGGGAGCTCCGATGGCCTCGGAGCTGCTGAAGTGACTCATCGTTCTTTCCGCTTTGTCTTGGGGATGCTTTAGGGGACTTCTGTGAGAAATGCTCACATTTTACCAATAGAATTTAGAGGGGACAAAGTCGTCAAAGCAAAGCTAAACTTTTATTTAGCAGATTCGGCCGAACTGGGTGTGTCCCTCTCTGGCCAAGGAGACAGACCCAGAACAGAAAAACCCAGAACTTTTTATACCCTCTCCTGGCCGAAAGGGCCCTGCCCCCCCTTCCTGTTGGCTGGGAATTGGGGGCTCACGGTCTGGCCCGGTTCGCCCGCCTGTCCAAGACCCCCCACCCCCTCCAAAGACGGGAAAAACCATTAGAAACTAATTACCCCTTAACTACTCCGTTACAGTTCTTTTAGCTTCAGCAAAACCCTAATTCTGTTTCTAACACTTAGAAATGCAGGCGGTGCTCAGGAATTGCTCTGGGTTTGATACACCCTTTGGGGTGGGAGAGGAAGCAGATTTTCTTCTGCCTTGTCGTTGTGCAGATGCTTTTAACAGGTTTCCTTCCCAGTAATTCCTGTGCTTTGTCTTTGCCCACCTTCCCGAAAAGTGTAGGGAGGAGAGTGAATTCTGTGGTGCTAAACTTTGATAAATGGGCCTCAATCAACAATTCATTTCACGTTCATTGAATCATTTATTGGCAACAATTCTTGCCACTAATGATTTTGGGATGAAAGTTTGATTAAGTGCCTAATTTTTTTTAATGGTACCGACTGGGTCTCACTTAAAACATTTGGGACCTTGTAAGTGGAAAAGCAGCAGCAACACTCATCCCCTGAGCTGTGAATTGTCCCAGGAAATGCAGTGGCTTCACGAGGTTTATTCTGGGACAAAATGGCATTTTTGGGCTGGGGCTCTGAGGTGTGTCCAGTGCAAATAAGGGAGGGAGATCAGGGGTCTGAGGTCCTGCGTGGAGGCAGCTTTGGTTGGTTGGTTGGTTTTTCCAGTCCTGTGTTCAGAACTCGCTGGTTCAGTGTGAGAGCTCCAGGACTTCAGGCTGGGCCAAGAGCTTCGAGCAAGGATCAAACAGAGAAAGTGGAGGAGAGAGCAGAGAACATGTGACTGTGAGTAAGCAGAGTGGGGAGTGAGCCAAAGTTCAGATGATATTACACAAAAAATTACAGGGCACGAACATGTTGGCTCCTGGAGAGAAGTGCAGGGAGGAGCCAAGGGGTGTGTGAGGAGTGTTTGGGTGTTGAGGGCTTGTCCTTGCTTCTCATGAAGCAGCAAAATACATTGAATTTCAGTGTGGTTGGAGTGAAGCACCAGAGCCGGCAGCACAAAGTGAGAGCAGTAAATGCTGCTGAAGTGGAAGCTTCTCGTCTAATTTGCTCTGGTATTTTAGGGTGGATGGAGGAGGGAGTGTCTGTGAGAAAGGGACAGTGCAACACATCTTGTTTCACAAAGCAGAAGTGAGAGAGTCTGACAGAGGCAGCTGATGGGATATGGAGGGCAGAGCAGGAGGGGAGGAGGGCACTGAGGTCAGCCCCAAAATCCTTGTCCACAGGAGCAGGTGGGAGCTTTGCCTTTGGGGCAGCAGGGCTGGGGTTTTACTGGGTATCTCTAACAGTCACACAGGAAGCAGTTTGGGGATATGAACAGTGTGGGTTTAATGCAGCTGCTGTTTCATTGCCTGGTATTCATTTTGTAGGGATTGATCCTTCTCTTCACTTCCCCTCTGAAGAGAGGGAATCATTCCTCAAGTTTGCAGAAGACACAGATCCAAATCATTTTGAAATGTGGTCTGTGCTTGTGGTTTGTGTTTGCCAGAAATGTAGTTTATTCTCCACGTTCAGCATTTAGAACATAATTAATTGTTAGATTTAAATGTTAAAGTGTTTTGCCTTCCTCTGATTCATTGTCTTAAGGTACAGCAAAACAGAAATGTGACATGGATCCATTTGATGTGCCAGGTTGAAGGATTGTAAAAAAGAGGGAAAACAGATGGAATTCCCCCCAGGCTGTTCCTTATTCATCTCCAGGGGTGAGGAAGCCAAGGGGCAGACTGTGCTGCCTCCAGCCCCGCAATTCCCAGCTCAGAAGGATGCCCAGGATGGCAGAGGCATTGCCTTAATGAGCTGTTAGAGCCATAGAACCATTTTTCTCCTCCCTCCCCAGGCACCACCAGCCTGAACACCCCCATAAATCCCACCTCACTGTGACCATTGGATTCTCCACTTGCCTTTGTCCAGCACGAGCCATTTTATGGTGGAAGGAAAATATTCCTTTATCATTTGTTTTACGTCTTGGTACATAAAGAGCAGTCTCTGTGATGACTGTTGATTTCAGCTCAGTTTGGACACTTAGTTGTTCTGCAGCCTCGAGTTGCCAAGCCTGGAACAGGCACAGGTTGTCAGCATTTCCATGGGGCCTTTTCTCCTGTGCTTGGTGGCATTTGTGTGCCCAGGAATTCCAGGTGACAGACAGGCTTGTCCCAGCCTCTGTGGGGAACTCTGGTGCTGGTATTGCTGCTGTTTGTAAGAACAAGCAACCCATCCCCACTTGTGACCAGGAACAGGAGAGATCAAGTGCATAATAAACCCCCCAAAATATAAATACATAAAACAACCACCAAAATACATGGAGTGGGTAGTGGTGGGATCACCACAACTTGGGCAGAGTGGTTTATTTGCTCTCCAATTCTTGGCCGTGGCACAGGGAGTGCTCAGCCCTTTGTGTAGTTTCTGGGAGGAGATGTTGTTTCAAGCACTGAAAAAGCCAGTTGTGAAGCCTCAGAGCAGCAAGACCTGCTGCTCTCGAACTGGGATTGACCCTTGCCTGGGTGAAAACACCTTCCATTGTCTTGGCAGGCAGTGCTCCAGAGGAGCAGGGAGCAGGCAGGAATATTTGGCCTGTTCCAGGTAATTCAGTGACCTGTTCTGAGCTTCCTGCAGGCAGGGAGCAAAGGGAGGTGTCTGGTTTGTGCTGAGACGGTTTCAAGTGTTAATTACTGCTACGTGGGTTTAATTTTTAAGTGGATGAAGTTTAGTGCTGTGCTTTTGCCAGTGTGAGCAGCATGTGCACTCCTGGCTGTGCTTGTTCTCTTGGGCACTGGTTTTTGGGAGGCTGGGCCGTGTCCCTTGGCCACTGGGGCAGGTTCTGTGGTGTCTGCTCTGTGCTGGGCTCCCAGACTCACACCCTTCCCCTGCACTCAGCACTGGTGAGTGTCGTGTTCAGTTCTGGACCCCTGAGTTGAGGCAAGAGATTGAGGGGCTGGAGCGGGGCCAGAGAAGAGCAACGAGGCTGGAGAAGGGACTGGAGCACAAGTGCTGTGGGGAGAGGCTGAGGGAGCTGGGGGTGTTCAGCCTGGAGAAGAGGAGGCTCAGAGGTGACCTCAGCACTGTCTGGAACTGCCTGAAGGGAAGTTGTGGCCAGGTGGGGGTTGGTCTCTTCTCCCAGGCACTCAGCAATAGGCCAAGGGGGCACGATGGGCTCAAGCTCTGCCAGGGGAAATTGAAGTTGGAGATGAGAAAGAAATTCTTTGCAGAGAGAGTGCTCAGGCATTGGAATGGGCTGCCCAGAGAGGGGGTGGATTCCCCATCCCTGGAGGTTTTTCAGCTGAGCTTGGCCGTGGCCCTGAGTGCCCTGATCTGGTAAAGGGACTGGAGTTGGACCAAGGGTTGGACTTGATGATCTTGGAGGTCTTTTCCAACCCAATCCATTCTATGATTCTGTGATCACTCTTGTGCACGGTGTGTCCATCCACTCTCCTGCCTCTGAGCATTATTAGCTCTTTAAAGCAGCTCAGCAACTTCTCCTGCATGGTGAGTTTGCATTCAGCTTGTTCCTTGAAGGCTGTCCAAAAAAAAAAGTCTGGGAGTGGATTGGTGCCTGCAGCTTAAGCCCCACATGTGCTGCGGAGGGGCCGTGGGAAAGCCGATGGCTGGGAGAGCAGAGCGTGGCTGGGGTGAATTCCTCACACCACTGGGAACTCCACATGATGGGTGGGCTGGAAGTTGGGGCACCAGCATCAAAGCTTGTTGTCTTGGCACCAGGTTTTAGTCAAGATGGTCTCTTGCAGATTGGCATTGCTGGATATGAACACTCCTCCCTGAGGATTTTTGGAGGCTGGTGCCTGGCTCGGATATTCCACTGTCAGTCCTTTGCAGCAGCAGTTTGCTCTTGGACGTGCTTCCAGAAACATTCTTGCAGAGGGAGAAGTTGGTGCTGGTAGAAAGGAGGAGGGTGACAACGTGTTTCTGTTGGCAGTGGTGCTGTGTGTTCCTGCTCCAAGGGATTGTGGAGCTGGGATGCAAATCAAACCTGCTGGAAGTCTGGAGTGCACAGAGCAGCCAGAGGGTCCAGTGGCACTGCGGGGTCTGGGCCAGGAATGGGGGTGGCAGCCAAGGATTCCATTCCTGGGGTTCTTGTGATGCTGAGCAGAGCCTGGGAATGGAGGAGAGCTCACTGAAACAACCCCCTTCAATGACTTTTGGGCTCATCCCAGCTGCAGAAATCTCCTCTTTCCTTCTGGATTTATAACTAGAAAGTCTGAGTTTTTCCTTTCCAGGTCTGTGCTGGTGTGGGTTTGTTACATCATGGGCCTGTTGAGCTGCCAAAATTGGTTCACCGTGTTTGCAGTCTCAGGAATTTGAGGTTACAGAAACCTCGAAAACTTTGACAGAGCAGAGATGTTTATTTTTCCTGGAATGGCCCTTCCCTGGTGTGTTCCAGCACCAACGGCTGTCCTGGAGGACAGGGCTGCCATTGCCTTCCCAGCTCAGGAATCCCGTACCCTCCAAATCCAGCCAAAAATGTGGGAAGATCCAACTCTGCCGTGGGGGATGGTGGGGGTGTCTGTTTGGGTCAAACCTGATGGCTGTGCAGTGTGTTGGGGGATCACTCCCATGGACTGATCCCTTCCAGATCCCTGTGCAGCTGCCTGGATTTGTGGGAAGGGCTGCTCCAAACCTTGGACAAGCACTGTGGGCACAGGCACAGGTTTGCTGCGGTACCCCTGGGGGCTTCGTTGCTTTAAGGTGTGTGAAATCAGGTTTATCCTGGAGCAGTTTGGGGTTCCTGCTGCAGAAACCCTTTGTGGTGGTGGGAGGGTCAGTTCCTGCTGCTCCTTGTCCTGGGTGGTTTCCAGGCTGGCACTGCTGCTCCTGCTCTGTGTTTTCAGACTTTCTGAAGAAAAAAATCCCAGAAGGATTGTCAATGTAAATGTGTGATATCTTGCCAATTTTGATAATTTATTATTATCATCAAGTTGACTTTGTTTTTAGGTTTTTTTCCCTTATAGCCAATATACTGAATTGAGCTTGTATTCAATAACTTTCTTTCTTATGAAAATTATATAAAATACATCCCTGCAGGCAGACCTGACTGTCAACCCCCCGCTGCTGGCAGTGTGTGCTGTGCTGTGGAGCTGACCCTTGTTCTCTCTTGCAGGGCAATCACTTTGATCAGTATGAAGAGGGGCACCTGGAGATAGAGCAGGCGTCTCTAGACAAGCCTATCGAATCGGTAAGGCCCCGCGGACCAGCACCCCCTCCCACCCCGAGCGGGCCCTGGTCGGATGGTACTTGATGTGAATGCAGTCCAATCCCAGAGGAGAGGGCACCTGCTTGGCAGGCAGGGGTCATTTTTGGTGGTAAATTGCATGCTGAGCTTAAGTGGGCCTGGGAGTTAATCCTGAAGTAGTTCTAAATCCGTAGGTGAGTTTAAAACTGAGTTCAACACGATATTTCAGGATTTAAAATAATACATTCATTCATAGATGTTTATTTTGAGTTTTTATGCTTTACTTTGAAGAATCAGTTTAATTCATACGCAAACCTGATGAATAGTGTAGCAGAATGTATTTTGCTCCTTTTTAGTTAATATTTTTGGAACACTACTGGTGTGTTAAAGTGTTAGAACGACACTTGGCAGGATGGAGAGAGGGCTCAGTGTCAGTCCAGCAGTCCTTCCCCACAGAGCTGAAACTGCCCTGGACCTTTCTCAAAAGTTGCTTTATCCTGAATTAGGTGTGGACACTCCAGCCATAAGATGGGGGAAAATTAAATATTGTTTAGTTTTTACCTTTTTAAGCTTTTTGGAGCTAAACCCCCCCCACACACACACACTTTTTGATGCTTTTTTCAAAGCATGTTCTGCTGGTTTTAGGCCCAGTAGCTTGTTCAGACTAAGCTGAGCTTGTTCAGCCTAAACTGAACTCAAGCTTGGCACTTAGCTAAAGCTAAATTCCAGTTTCTTGCAGAAACAAGAAAACTTGTAGTGAATAATCCAGGGACACTTAATGGTGTTCTGATTAAACCCAGATTTTTGTTAAGAAAGTACCAGTGAAGTGTGTTGTTCCCCTATAAGTTATTAAAGCTCTCTAGAGTTTCTCCCCCTTAGTGAGCACTGAGCAGGCACTGTTAGGAAAAGCTCAGGATCTCTTTCTCGTTGGTGTTGTGTGTGTTTGTGTGCGTGTTAGATGTTTACCAAAAAAATTTACCCAACTTGGGGTGTTCGACGTTTTTCTTCCGCAGCAGTTGGCCCATATTAGCTAAGCAGCCATGATCTGGTTTGTATTGCACGGTCTGCCTTTTTTAATTTCTTCTCTAGGGTTTCCTTTCCCCCTTCTTATTTCTGTTCTTCTGGTCCAGTGAACACTGCATATAGTACCTACTGTCTCAATGTGCTGGCATGATGCTAGATTTAGGCATGGCAGTAAGTGATGACGCATGAGGTAATGCTGCAGAGATGGGAATTCCTGCTCAAAGCTCTCCTGAGCGCTTCAATCTTTCCTGGGGATTTTAATTGAAATGCCAAGCTGCATTCCTGATGGAAATGTGGTGGGAAGTACTCTTGGTAGCTACTCTGGGCCATGCTGGGAATTAGAATTTCAAAATACTCACATGCTGCTTGCAGACTACACTGGTTACCTGATTTCCAAAAGGGTTTTCCCAAAGAAAGGACTAGAAGAGGTCACAGATCCCATCTCTGGTGTTCCAAAGGGAGTGATGCCAACGGAAGTGTGTGAACCACAGTCAGGTAGCTGGGCCCAGCAGGGCAGTCAGAATCACAGAATCAGCTGGGTTGGAAGAGACCTCCGAGACCATCAAGTCCAAACCTTGATCCAACCCCACTGGGATCACCAGATCATGGCACTCAGTGCCACATCCAGTCTCACCTTAAACACCTCCAGGGATGGGGGAATCCACCCCCTCTCTGGGCAGCCCATTCCAATGCCTGAGCACTCTTTGGGAGTAATGCTTTGTGCAGTTTGATTAATGTTGAACTGCAGCAGAAAAATTAAATTAAATTAGGGCTTTAGTATTTTATTCATATAAATATCTATCACCATCCAAATGTCAGGATATTACTAATCTTTACAACTTTTTGGTAGGTTTTAGTACGTGCAGTTCAGCCTAATGGTTACATTTGAGAACAGTTGGATGGAGAGGACAAGAGAATGGCTTGTTTTGGGAGGAGAAAGAGTCAGAACCTCAAAGTGTTCTTTAAAATGCAGTTTGTTCCACTCTTCCTTTGTCTGTAGTAGGAGAATCACAGAACCATTAAGACTGGAAAAGCCCTCTAAGATCATTGAGTCCAACCCTTCCCCCAGCACTGCCAAGGCCACCACTAACCCCTGTCCCCAAGTGCCACGTCTGCACATCTTTTGGACACTTCCAGAGCTGGGGACCCCCTGCCCTGGGGGCAGCTGTGCCAGTGTCCTTGTCCCGGGATTGCCAAGCTGTGACCGCTGCCTGCGGTGCCTTTTGGCCTCATGAACAAGCCCAGGGTCAGAAACAAACCAGTCACTTCTGAGGTGCATCTTCACACGGGCTTTGTAAAACACAGTGTTGATTCTGAGCCGCATTTCTCCATTTTTGGTGGGCCTGAATGACTTTGTCAAAGTGCCTGACACCTGTGGAGGTGATTTTGCTTTCACACTGTTAATGACCAACGTGCTTTTTGAGTTGGCAGATTACACACTTTAACAGAGGGACCAGTTTTCTTGGCAGGGTTCAGTGGGGCACCTCTCCTGCAAGATGTTTCACCAGGAAAGGGGTGTTCATACTGCTTTTTGGGATTTTTTTTCATCTTGTGTTTTAAGTTACTTGCTCACTCAGAACTGAAATTGAGAGGGAAGGAGTAAAGGCAAGTCTGTTGAAACTACCACATATAATTTCAATAGTATTTCCATATTAACAAATTTTGTCATAATCCTTTGCCAGTTCTCTGTCAGCATTCCAGCTGACCTTTTCCAAGGACTCTGCTCAGTCTGAGGGAGCCTCTGCTTCACCCTATGGAAACAGTTTCAATGATGAACATCCTGTGTTTATAACCATGGCACATCAAAGCACTTCCCAGTTAAAAGGTTAAGGTTATTCTACAGAGTGAAGAGTGGATAAAGTATATTCCCTTAGATGAGCTCCTCGCAGCTTCCCACGTGTCAGTGCTGTGGAGCTGCTCCCCAGGCAGCAGTTTGGAGGTCCCGGGGTGGAGGGTGTCCCGTGCCGTGTCCGTGTGGCATTCCCGGCTGACGTGAGATCCATCTCTGCAGCATTATCTGTTGAGAGGTGCTGACTGTACTGCTACAGCATGCAACTCAAAGGTGGCTGGAAAAATAGGTTTGGGAGTCTACAGATCATTACAACGTTGAAATGTGTCCTCAATTAGCCTACTGGTGTTTGTGTTCTGTGGAAATCCTGCTGTGGACAGCGTGTTTAGGCCAAAGATGTCTGAACTGAAACATGCGACTCTGACCAGAGTACATTTATGGAAAACAGAGCTGCCAGGAGCCAGGGATGGACCTGAACGAGTGCCAGCTATTTTCCATTACTAAATTGCAGAAAATATTTCATATCAATGGACTCTTCAGAGCTGCAAATACTGATAATTTTTTTTCCCCCACAAGTAACATTTTTTCTTGTTGTGGTTTGAAAGATGCTGCACTTACAGTGGCTGTTCATGTCAGTGCAACCACTGCTGTCTGATGTCCTTGAAAAATCAGAGCACTTCACCCTTTTTCTAAATCCCAGAAGCTGCATGCATTTGTTTTGAAGTATTTTGAGTGCACTGAGTTCAGGAAGTCACAAAGTATTGCAGCTTTAATAGAATCCAGAATTTTCTTCACGTTAATTCCTTATTTCTCCTTGTTTATGGAATCTCTTTGCTGTGAATTCCTGGTGTGCCTCGTCCCAGCAGTGCAGATGGAGTAGGAGGCAGGGGAACCTCCCCAGCCCCCGGAGCAGCCCCGTCCCCATGCAGGCAGTGCCAGGGCCCGACCCACGCCGGCACCGCTGCAGGTTGGAGGCCACGCTGGGGATCCCCCACTCACCCTGGAGCTTGTTAGTTTGTCCTTGTGCTGACTAACTGATGTCCTTTCCCCTCTCTCTGATGCTGCCTGAGCCCCCCCGGGGCGGGCGGTCCCTGAGCCCCCCCGGGGCGGGCGGTCCCTGAGCCCCCCCCCGCCCAGGCAGGCGGTGCCTGAGCCCCCCCAGGTGGGCAATGCCCGACCCCCCCCCCCCGAAGGCAGGCGGTGCCAGGCAGGCAGTCCCCGAGCCCCCCCAGGCAGGCAGTGCCTGAGCCCCCCAGCCGGTCCGTGAACCCCCCCAGGCGGTCCCCGAGGCCCCCGTGCCCACACTGGGGCTGTGCCAGCACAGGCCGTGGGGCTGGGCCAGGCCAGGGGTGTCACACTGGAAACCTGTACGGATCTGTGGACTCCACTAGTTCCAAAGTGTCATTTGATGAGGCTGCTGATTTGACATTTAGCAGCAGCCCTATGTGGACAGCGCTATAAATAATGTGCTTCTGGAAGCTGAATGGTGTAGCATTACTATTTGGCTTTTCTCTCTGGTCTTCATTGTGTCATCTGTAGTGAGCTCTAGGTTTTGTTTTGGGAATCTTTTCAACCTCTTGTTTGCATGGGTTCACCCAGTAGCATCCAATCCTTGCTTATGGACTCCTCCATACACAGCCAGCACAGCTTACAATCCACTCAAGAGACGAATGGTTCCTGCCCGTGCTGGGGTGGGCCGTGGGAACACCATCCCTGGGGATCTCATGGAAAACTGTCAGGCAAAACCAGTGCTGGGGTTGATCCGTGATGCAGCTGCGGGTTGTGCCCCTCAGGCATCGCCAAAACCTTTGGGTTCTTCTACCTCTGTTTAATTTTAAGCATTATATATATTTTTTCTATTGGCCAGGACCTTTGTCAGAAATTTCTGCTGGGGATATCCCACTCAGGAATCACTGATCCCTGTGGAAAGCAACAAAGGGCATCTTGTGAGGGCACAGGACGGGGAATTGGGCAGGCCAGTTTGGGTGAGGTTTTTCCTCAGCTCTGTGAGCATTTGGTGCAGTCAGGACCTTGCATTTCCCATACTCTTTGGAAAAATTATGCCTTGTCGTTAATGCCAAGTTCTCCATCTGTCAGTAGAAGTGATCCCTGTGACCAGATCCAGAGGGGTGGGATAATGCAGGGAGGTGTGAGTTGTCCCTGCACGAGCGTCCCACAGCCCCCATGGCATTTTGGATGGTGCACAAGAGCTCCCTTGCTCACTCAGCACCTATTGGGACACTTATTTTGGCTGCCTCAGTCACTGTTATTGTGGCTGGACCACAGAGAGCTCCAGAATGACAGAGGAAGAAGGTGAGGGGCTTGTGCCAGCCCTCCCTGGCTGTGGCATTTCTGTGGAGCAGCTCTTGTGTAGGAAAACTGCAGCTCAGGATAGTCTGTTCAAAGGGAATGACAGCTTTGACATGGATGGAAAGTTTGCTGTAAAAAACTCCCATCTTTTCTGTGTTAAAGAGACTGTACTTCAAGAGAGCTGTCACTTAAAAATGCAATTTAAACAAAAAACGCTGCTGGCTGTTGCAGCGTTTGCTGCCCAGTGTCACATTTTGGTGCCAGTACCCCTGGCTGCTCCCCAGGCTCTGCAGACTGAGAGCACAGCAAGCCTGGCCTTCCATAATTCTGTTTTTAGGGCAGCATTTGCACTGAGAGCAGTTCTGTCCATCTGCCTCTGTCAGGGGTCTGTGAGAGCCTTTGGAAATGGAGGGAGGAGCTGAACGTGGCTGGAACTGAGCAGGGGAATGACCAGGTCCCAACTCAAATATTCATATTAAATTACTAGAGTTGTCCTCCCTGTTTGGTGAAACAGAAGATGCTCCATTTCAATTCAATAGGATTTAAAATTAGGAAGTAGCTCCACTGCATAAAAAAACAAATGGAAAAAATGGGTCTGGGTAAACCACCCCCTTGCTGGGAACTGAGACAGGACCATGTTCAGGCATAATTCCAATTTATGTCAAACAACTCCCGACCATCCTCTTGAGTGGTTCTGTAAAAGTGGTGCTAATGTGTATAACCCTTCTAAATTTTTCTTTTTCCCTTTAACATTTGTTTCCCCCCTCACTGTGTCAGTCACAACACACCGCTCTTGAATCTCCCAGCTGGTCTTGACTTGTTGAATTTATTTTATGCTTTCACTCTTCTTTAATAAATACATTACTTGCAAGCAGTGAATTGAAAACAAAGCAAAAGAAAAAAAAACTACCATTAGTGATTGGACAGTTTCTTACTTTGTGTTACATTTAACTGTTCTTTTGACAGCCCAGTTTTTAAAGCCAGGTTCGTATGGAAATGCTTTCACTCCACTTGCACTGCTTTTGGAATAGCGTTCTGCTTCATCTGTCTTTATTTTAGTGCATTCATAACACACACAGTCAGCACAATGTCTCATCTCCACTTGGCCAAGATGCAAAGTACTCCTTGTCCTTTGGATTCTTTCTTTTCTTTTTATTTTTTTTTTTTTGGGAAACGCAGCCATTTTTGTCAGCACAGAGAGACTCATTCAATGGTGCTTTGTCAGGGCAGGACAATTAGAGCCTTATCCCAGCCCTGAGCTCCAGGACTGGGCACTCTGGGGTGCCTGCAGGTAAGTTTTCCTCCTCTTCTCAGCAGACAGTCCCAGTCCTCCCCATGGTGTTTGTGGTGGGAATCCATCCTGGTTTGTTGCTTTTATCCCCAGACATTCCCTCACTTCTCCTGGTTTAATTTTTCCCCCGTGTAGCCCTGGTTATGTCCTGGGGGAGAGCCAGTTCTGTGGGACAGACAGACAGTTTTCCTTGAGAAACAGCCAGACAGTGTCTTGCTTTACTGGTGTATCAGAAAAAAATCCAAATTTATACTTGATAACATCTTTTTGAGGAAAAATATATCCATGCACCCCATACCTTTGGGAAAGTTGTGCCTTTGAGGCTGATTCTCCAGAGTTCTGCAAACCCTGTGGAGTGACAGAACCACTGCTACTCTGGTTTCTGCTGATGGCTTTCTTATTTAATTAAAGAAACCTTTAGCATATATATAATTGTTTTTTAAGATTCCTTGTGCACGTTACGGGTTCACAGCCTGTCACAATCCAGGATATTTCTGTGTATCTCAAGCTGTGGTTTACCTTGTGAGAATTAACAATCAACAAGTGCATATCTGATTGTGATGTTTATTTTTTCTGATTAGAAGGTGAACGTGGTCCCAGCCAGGAGTCCTCCTTTGTGGAGCTGGCAGTTGGTAACTGGGTAAACTGGTCCCAGGGGCAGAGCTGTCACTGGGATGGTTGGGGGGTGCTGTGAGCCCTGTCTGTGTCTGGGGGCACAAACCCTGCATAAAAACACAACCCTTCCCACCCTGACCCTGCTCAGCCCCAGGCCAAAAGCTGGCACTTAATTGCTGCGTCAGTATTTTCCACTTATTCCAAAATAGCTTTTTTTTTTTAGGAAGATGAGACATTATGCTTATTGTTTCCCCTACATGCACTAATGGTTCCTTGCTGTTAACTTACTGCTAGGCCTGTTTCATTCTAACATCTTAGTATTTTTGTTAGTTTACATGTGAAATGCATCACCCAGTCTGTGCTTGAGCTCATTTTATTTAATTGATTTTATTTTTTTGTTTTACTAACCTCACTGTTTTTTCAGTTTAATATTGGCTGCATGCTAGTTTATATATATATATATACATATATAAAAAAACCCAATCAAGTCTAGCCTGGATTTTGCTCTGATTGTGTTTTGGTTTCTAGTGGTGGGGCAGTCTTGCACTTACAACTTACTCAGTATTACCAAAGCCTGACACACAAACAAAATGACTAAACACATTGTAGATTTTCTTTACCAAAAAAATCTGAAGTGGTGCTGTCTAGGTGATGGATATGATTGTATAAATAGCTTGATTTTGTGCTTTTTACTGTCAATTTTTATTGGTACACTTTATTTTCTCCCACATTGCTTTTTTTTATTATTATTATTATTATTATTATTTTTTATTTATTTTAAATGTGATGCACAAAAGTTGCCCAGCACACCATCAGAAAGTGACCGTCCCTGATTCCCATCCCCCTGGAAAAATTCTAGCCAGCAATTTTTGACATTTGTCTTTCCCTTTTATTGGGCATATATTGCCTTTTCAGTAGCATTTTTTTGCATGCATATATATATCTGTAGAGAAATCTCTTGCTCATCACATGTTTAAATGTCAGTGGGAAGGGAAGAATATATTATTGGAATATTTTTGGTTTGTTTTCTCTGTTCTGTCTGTCAGGATAATATTGGACACCGCTTGCTCCAGAAACATGGCTGGAAGCTGGGCCAGGGACTGGGGAAGTCGCTGCAGGGTAAGTGCAGTCCCTCGTGTCTGAAACCTGCAACACCAGCCTGGTCTGTAACAAAATTATCTCTGCTTTTTGTTCCTAGAGTAGATTTTCTTTCCATTATTAATATATCCAAACCAGTGCACTGTTGAGTCTCATGTGGAGCAGTCTGGGAGTGGGTGGGGCAGGTCAGACCTGGGGTGTGTGTGGGGTGAGAGTCACCCTGCAGGGAGCAGGATCCACTTGAGTGGTGCAGCTGCCACATGGGATGATGCTCTGCTGGCTGGATTGAAAGAATTAAAGATTTCAGTAGTCCCAGAGATCTGTGTGTGCTCACAGGGGTCAGAAGCCTTTGGAAGGGGAGTGAAGGGCCCCTTGAAGGGGGGAAGTGATGGCAGAGGTTCTCATGGATGATGGGAGAGCCTCACTCCTGGCTCTCCACAGGGATGTCACAGGTTTGACTGTTCCTGTTCCCAGCGTGTTTCTCAGGGGTTCAGCCAATCTCCTTGGGACACCAAGGGGCTGGTTGAACCAGAACACCTGCTCCTCTTGCTGCCTTGAGCCTGAATTCTTCCTGTGACACCAAATCCCATTTCTGCAGAAACCTCTGGAAGTGTTTGAAGCTCAGATGTGCCCTGAGGTCCTCAGAGTAACTCACTCATGTTCCCATACCCATAGGATGGAGACCTGGGGCCTTGTATCTGAACTTCCCTGAGTGGGGCTGTAGAGATGGGTGTGACTGTGCTGAGCAGGGCTGGGGAGCACAGCCCAGGGTCCTGTTCCTGAGGGGATCCCAAAGCACAGCCCAGGGTCCTGTTCCTGGGGTGCTGACGGGATGAACTGAACAAGGATGGTGGGACTGCAGGTCTGGAGTTGGGGCAGGAGGTGGTGGTGGTGTCACCGTGTCCCAGGGGCTGCCCTGGCGGTGTCACCGTGTCCCAGGGGCTGCCCTGGCGGTGTCACCGTGTCCCAGGGGCTGCCCATGGTGGTGTCACCGTGTCCCAGGGGCTGTCATGGTGCTGTCACCATGTCCCAAGGGCCCAGCAGGAATTTGCACTTTGATCCTTGTCCCCATTTAGATGTTCCCCCTGTGCCTTCTGCTGTGCTGAGGCTGTTCCGTGTCTCTTGCTCACGTATTACTGAAGCTCTGGTGGTTTGAAGTGTCTGGGAGCTACAGCCAAGTCATGGATATGGCCTGGGAGGGCTTTCCTGCTCCTCCTGCATGTTAATGGGAACACAGGAGTAAAAATAACCCATCCAGTTTAACCCAGTTCGGTGCTGAAACCTCCCTGTGGGAGGCTTTGGAGCATGTGCAGGAATTTCCTGGTGCCTTTGACCTTCTGGAAGGGGAGCAGTGCCCTCTCCACCTTCCCAGCTGATGTCCCAGGCAGGCAGAGAATCCAGAGGGGTCCTGCTGCTCCAGCTTTCCTCCCCGAGTCCTGAGCAGCCAGAGCTTGTGCCTGTTGCCTGTGGCATTGATGAGGATCGTGTTGGGAGCGTTTATTTCATTATCCAGTGACCTTTTTGCATGAATTGTCGCAAAAATCCAAATACAAAATGTCAGGAAGGGAACATTTGCATCCAGTTTTATTCTTGGAGTTTGAAGAGTGAAATTACTTGATGTGAGCTGAGAATGGAGGAGCAGAACAAAAGTTCTTCCACATTCAGAAAGGCCCAGGAAAGGTTTCTAAAGAGGTGTAGGAGTGTCCCTGTTAAACTCTTCTTGCTTCACACTCTGCTTGAGCCTCAAATCTTGCACAGCCCACGGTGAGGAGGTGCAGCAGAACCTGAACCCCTTCAAGCCCTGACCTCCTGCAGAAAGCCCTTGCATCAAACCCTCCACAGTTCTGGATTACATACATGGAATTGATATTGCATTCATTCCTCCTTTGTCTGTGCACTTGAATTTAGAGGGAAGCAGAGAAGTTTCTGGTTCAGAAATGTAGAATCAGAATCACAGACTATTCTGAGTTGGAAGGGACCCACAAGGGTCATCGGGTCCAACTCAAGTCAATGGCCCACACAGGGGATTGAACCCATGACCTTGGCATTATTACAGCCAAGTTTTAAGTTCAGTGTGCTGAGTTTTTTGTGTCACTGTCAGTTCTAGATGTTCATCTGAACTGGGGTTCCCTCTTCAGTTCTGTGAGGCCCAAAGTTGTCCTGTTACTCTTGCCAGTCAGAAATACTTGTCTCTGGTAGTCAGGCTGTTGTCTTGTCCAGCAAGAACTTCCCCTGCAGGCCCTGAGATGGCTTCCCTCGTCCTGAGTTCCCAGTGTGGATGGAATCCTGTGCTGAGGATGCTGAGCTGCCTCTGGATGGGAGCTGGAACAGCCTAAAATTCACACTTGCCAATTGCTGGTGGTAAAAACCTGCTGTTGTGGCCCAGAGTGGCAATTCCCAGCCAAATTCCAGCAGAGTCGCTCTGTACCCACTGGAGCAGCTGCCCTGGGGTGGAACTCTTGTTAGTGAGAAGAGCTGAGCCACTGGGGTAGGAAAGAAGCATCTGCATCTTTTATTTATTTGGAGCTGTGCTGATGGAGCCTCAGCAGGGCAGAGCTGTCAGCTCTGACCACACCACTCCTGCTTCAGAGATGCTCATAACGAATTCAGCACAGTCATTCTCTCTGCTCATCTCTTCTCATGTTTTTCATGGGTTTTTTTTCCCCACAAACAACTTGTGTTATATTTGGAAATGGTGCTTCAACTTGCTAAAAGCCACTGAGAATATGAAGAAGCAGAAGAAAGGGTTGCCAGTTGACAGGGATCTTTTTTAATTTGGAAAGTGTGGCTTGGGGAGCCACATTGCTGTGGAGATGTGTGATGGTTGTGCTCTGACAAGTGAGAAGATGGGGATTGTACCCTGTTTCATCTTTGAGGGAACATGTGTAGGTGATAATCTGGAATTTTGTGCTCTGCTGGGAAAATGGAACTAGCAAAAGATGGTAAAAAACTCTGGCTGACCTTTGTGTGAAGTGCTAAATGAGCCCGAGGATTGTGCATAAATCAGCAGTTACATAAGGCAGAAGGGACTGAGAGGCCTGAGAGAAACCTGAATTCAGAATACTCCAATGATTTCTCTTGGAATGAGTATTTCCCATGAAGTTAAAGGAGTATTATG
>JAJPCS010015718.1:11613-27023 GCA_021164005.1 Willisornis vidua nigrigula | reverse complement strand
TCGGAGCGCCTCGGGGACAGGCAGAGAGTGGCCCCCTGGTCATAGGAGCCCACGGGCGAGTAGTCCTCCTCAGGATAACCCTCCAGCTCATCTGGAGACAGGTCAGGATAGTCTGTTTCTGGAGTGGGCGGCTGGAGAGGAGACAGGTCAAGTTCTTGTGCCCCACCAAGAGCATCTGTATCCCCATGTGGGGCTGCCCCACATCCATCATCTCCAACCCCATCTCCATCTCCATTCCCATTCCCGTCTCCACGTACATATCCATCTCCATACCTGTCTCCATTCCCATCTCCATCTTCATTCCCATCCCTGTTTCCATCCCCATCTCCATTCCCATCCCCTTCTCCATCGCCATCTTCATGCCTATATCCATTCTCATCTCCATCTTCATCTGTGCCTTCATTTCCATTCTCATCCCTGTTTCCATCTCCAATTCCATCCCTATCTCCTTTTGTCTACATCTTTGTCTCAATCTCCACCTCTCTCTATCTTCAGTTCCACGTCGCCATCTCATCTGCATTTCCATCTCCATTCTCATCCCTTTCTCAATCCCTGTATCTGTTCCCATTTCCATGTTTATCTGTCTCCATCTCCACCTCCGTCTCTGCCTCCACCTCCATCTCTCTCTCTCCACCTCCATCTCTCTCTCCACCTCCATCTCTCTCTCCACCTCCATTTCTGTCTCTATCTCCATTTCTGTCTCCATCTTTGTCTCCATCACATCTCCCATCCCCCTCTGGAGCTCCATCTCCATCTGTCTCCATCTTCATCTCCATCACATCACATCCCTTTCTGAAGCTCCACCTCCACCTCTGTCTCCATCTCTGTCCCCATCTTCATCTCTATCTTCGTCTTCATCTTCGTCTCCATCACATCTCCCATCCCTTCCTCAAGCTCCACCTCCATCTCTGCCCCCACATTGCTGCCATCCCTGTTTCCACCTCCATTTCTATTCCCTTCTCCATCCCCATCCCTGTCTCTGCCCCATCCCATCCCCAGCCCCGCGCCCCGCTGGGTGCTCACCCTCTGCTCCGTGGGACCGTACGGCGCGGCCCCAGGGTACATATCCTGGGGGCTGCCTGTGTCTCCCGCACTGGGGGGGTCCCACGACGTCTCACCTGTTACTGAATTATAGAAAAAAGTCTGTCCGCTTCCTTCATCCACGTGCTGTTCCCAGGCGGGAAACTCCGGGCTGTGAGCGAGTGAGGAGGCGGGAGAGGCGGTGGCACTCCCTGTGTCGGCCGCCCGCCCGAAGGGGCACTGCCACGTGGTCTCGCCCGTCACCGGGTTATAATAAAACAAATGTCCACTCTCCGTGTCCGTGTGTGTTTCCCAGTCGGACACGGAGCCGCTGGGCTCCTCCGGGATCGAGCTGGTGGCTGCAGCTTCTTCCCGCAGCTCCTGGATGTTGAGGTAGATGGGATCAGGCGGCTCCTCCGAGTCCTTGTGTGCCTGGGGCGACACGGACAGGTCACTGGATGGTATTCCTGGGATGTCCCCACAAGTGGTGCTTGGGTGGATGAGGGGCCGAGGAACTGGATCTGGATCTACTGATCCATTGAGTGGGGCAGGATGTGCCAGTGCAGGGTGTGATGTCCCAGGAGGCACCCACAGCACCCACAGTGAGGCAGGAACACCCACTGGCAGCAGGGATGGGTGTCCAGACTGAGCTCATGGAGAGACATTGTGCTCCTCAGTGTCAGCACCCATGTCACCAGTACCTGTGTCACCTGCTGTGGGCAGCACCCTCATAACTGGCACCACATCACCAGCACCCACATCATCCACTGTGTGCAGGACCTGCACCAGCACCCACATCATCAACACCCACTTCATCAGCACCCACTGCATCAGCACCCACTGCATCAGCACCCTCTTCATTAGCACCTGCACCACTGGTACCCATGTCACACACATCATCGGTACCTGTCACTGGTACCTGCATCCCCTGCACCCACATCACCAGTATCTGTGTCACCCAGGGCACGCAGCACCCACATCATTGGCACCCAAACCATGAACGCTCACAACATCTGCCACAACATCTGGCAACCCAACACCACCAACGTGCTCATCCCCTGCACCCTCAGCCTCTGCACGCAACTCCCCAACACCAGCACCCCAACACTGGTACCCACCCCACCCTCACCCACACCCCCGTGCCCACAACCTCAGCACCCACATCACCAGGACCCACAGCACCAGCACCAGCACCCACATCACCAGCACCAGCACCCACATCACTAACACCAGCACCAGCACATCACCAGCACCAGATCACCGACACCAGCACCACACCACCAGCACCACATCACCAGCACCAGCACCAGCACATCACCGACACCAGCACCACCACATCACCAACACCAGCACCACAGCACCAGCACCAGCACCAGCACCAGCACCAGCACCAGCACCACAACATCACCAGCACCACAGCACCAGCACCAGCACCAGCACCACATCACTGACACCAGCACCCACATCACCAACACCAGCACCACATCACCAGCACCCTGGGACACTTTCAGCACCCACATCACCATCACCAGCACTCACAGTCCTGCCCAGCGCCGGATGCTGAGCTGACAGCCCATCACCACATCCCAAAATAAAGGCCCCAGCACAGCCTGGCTGACCCCCACCCATGGGGCTGTTCAGGGTAGGGGGTTGTGTCCCCTGGGACAAGGCGGGTGCTGCCAGCAGGGAAGCCCCTCCTGGCACCCTTTGACCTCCCCAGTTTTACAGCCCGAGCCTCTCACTAATGGCCACGGGGACAAAGGTCCCAGCCCTGTCCCTGCCCAGCACTCGGGGTGGGGGCACAGTGGGTGCAGTGTCCCTGGGGACATCCTGGATCCGAGGGGGACAGTGGGTGCAGTGACACCCCCTCAGGCACCCCACGACCCCCCACCATGGAGAGCAAGGCTGGAATCCAGCACAGGGGGCCACCCTCCTTCTTGGGGACAAGGGACATGGGGGGTGACCATGTGGGATCCCTGGCACAGACCTCCCCAGCACCTCCTTCTCTCCCATGGGTGCATCCCTGGGGGGTTCTCTCCCCTGGGGAGGGGCTGGGTGCCCCTCACCGCTTTGGGACGGGCATTGTGGCACCTGCCACTGCCTGTAAACACCCAGGGAAAGCCAAGAGGGAGTTTGGAGGGGTATGACCCCAAAATATCCCTCCACCCCAGGCTGGGGGCACCCATGGGTGCTGCCTACCTTCCCCAGGCGCAGCAGCCTCGACACCCTGCTCCAGGACCGCCGGGGAGCCCCTGGCACCCGGTCACCCATCCCGGGGGGCACCGGGCTGGAGGGCAGCCCTGGGGGGCACCGGGGTGGGGGGCAATGCTGGGGGGCACCGGGAGGCTCCGGTGACGCCGTGGGCACCCTGAACCAGGCCCTGCACCCGCCGCGCTTCCTGCCAGGGCTCAGAGAGCGGAAGAGACGCCGAGGCGGAATTGGCTTTTCTTGGGGCTGTTGTCACCCACCACCTGCCCCTCGCCACCCTCTCCGGCAAAGCCAGGGCCAGCTGAGCAGGAATTGCCCCGGGATGATGCCATGTGGGAATGTAGCTGGAAGAACCCCCCCAAATTAGGGTTGGTCCATGTGGTGTCGAGCTGCACCACCAGAAGCTGATCCGGGGCTCTCTGTCCCCCCCCAGCATTGGCATTGCCCCATGCCAGCACCGGGGTGGGGTGGAGGGTCACATAGTGGCAGGGCCAAGGCCACCCCAGTCCCATCATGGCTGATTCCAGATGGTTTTGGCATCAGTTGGATTTGGGCAGGGAAGAGGAATGCTCCAGTGGTGGCACCGGGGTTGGGGACCACGCTGCGTCACCCCCAGATGGGGGTTGGTGGCATTGGGTGTGCAAAGGGCACAGCTGAGGGCACAGTGTGGAAAATGGGGTGAAAATGAGGTGAAAATGGGGTGAAAATGGGGTGCAAAACACAGTTCCCCTCCCAACACCCCCTTTCTTCAAGCAATCCCCCCAGAGGTGGCACAATCCTTCCAGCCCCCTCGAAATGGGAGGCTCCCAGGCTTGGGGTGCTGCAGGAGCTGGGGGTTACCCCAGAGTGAGGTGCTGGGATGGGGGGAACAAGGCTCTGGAATCCCCTCCCTGCTGGCACCATCTCACCCCTGTGCCCCAGCCCATGCTGGGGGCAGGTGAGCAGCCGGGGGGGGACCCCCACCCTTGGGTGCCCCCCCACAGGAGGGGTGCAGCCCTGGGGGTGCTGGGAAGGGTCCCTCGCTACTTACTGGTGTGGGGTGGGCGTGGGTTTGGGGGTGTGGAGCGCTGGTCTGTGCCGGGGTGCCCCCAGCACCCACCTCGGTGCCGGGTGCTGCGCCCAGGTGAGGCGGCCAGGTGAGGCCCCCGCCCCGGCAGGGAGGAGCTGCCGCGCTTCCCTGTTAACCCCTTTCTGCCCCTCTCGCCCCGGAATGCTGCCGGGATCGGGGCCCCAAAGTCCCCCTGGGTGGCACTAAGCCTTCCCCCCAAGGGACCACGGGGCTCTGCAGAGTGGGGGGGCTGGGAGAGCCCAGGGGTGCCCATGTGGGTGGGCAAACTGAGAAACGGGGCTGAGAGTGGATGGTGTGCAGGGGGGTGCCCGGTGGGGGGGGGGGGGGGGATCACCCCCCCCCCCCCGGTTGGTTAATGCTGGCAAATCTGTCTGGGGGGGTCACCTGGAGGTTTGTCCCACCAGGTCAGCTCGGTGAGGGGACATGGGGGTCCTGGCGGTGGCTGCGGTGCCAAGGTGCCACCCCACCCTGATTCAGGGGGCACAGGGTTGTGGGGGGGGGGACACAGACACTGAACAAGCCCAGGGACCTAGGGGTCCAGCCGCCACCAGCGCAGATTTGGGGACAGCAGGGGGATGTCACTGTACCTGAGTGTCAGGGCCGGCCCCTGGCCACCTCCTGGCCACATCCCTGTCCTTGCCGGGCACACAAAGGGTCTCGGAGCGGCTCTTCCCAAGCGGGCGAGTGTGTCCTGGGCGGTCCCTGTGAGACCCCACGGTGGTGGCACTGCGTGGGGCCGGTGTCACCCGTGCCAGGTCATCCAGGGAGTGTGAAGGTCTCATGGGCTCAACGGGGTGGGGGGTCAGCCCCAAGGAAACCCTAAAAGAGCTGAGTGATGGGGGGGAATCCTTCTGGAGCACCGAGTCCCTCGTGGGCATTGAGTCCTTCCTGGGCACCAAATCCTTGCTGGGTACTGAGTCCCTCCTGGGCACCAAGTCCCTTGTGGGCATTGAGTCCTTCCTGGGCACCGAGTCCTTCCTGGGTACTGAGTCCCTCCGGGGTACCTGGCACCCCCCTGCTGGCTCCCCTGGCTCGGCGGCGCCGATAAACCGATACTCATAGGCTGGCGGGTGCTGGGGGATGAGCATGGCCGGCTCTGTTGCGACATGTCCCGACGGCAGAGGGTCAAGCAGGGCTGGGGAGGTGATGGGGGGCAGCTCCTTGACGTACTGGGCCGGGATGTAGAAGGGCCGGGCATCCCCGCTGCGCCGGACGTGCCACCAGTGCGGGTTGGTGCGTTTGAGGAGGACGTAGCGCTCGTTGGGTTTGATGGAGACCAAGGTGCCGTCCTTGGCGCGGTACTCGAAGCCGTACTCCACCAGCACCAGCGACTGCTCGGCCGGCATCGCCGCCTCCATGGCCTCCTGGCACGTCCGCCTGTGACACGGGGCATGGGAAGGAGTGACCCAGCTCCCAACACCTCTAGGGGGGTGTGGGGACCCCCCAGCTCAGCTCCCTCAGGGTCCCTCCCCGCTGAGCCCCAAACCAACATGGGTGTTCCACAAACTGCCCAAACCTGCTGGAACAGCCCTGGGGTCACCGCCACTGGCCTCATCCCCAAACCCAAACCCCCAAAGCCATCGAGCCCCATGGCCCAGAGCCCCCAAAGCCATTGAGCCCCCCAGATCTCACCTGCAGCCGGTGCTGGGGCGCAGGCGGGTTCACCGCTGTGGGTGCCGCTCGTGCCCGCGCTGGGCTGGTCTCAACTCGCCTTTGGTTTCCTGCTGCCGCCTCGACGAGAGCGGGTTGGGTGCCCACCCCCTGGCCCAGCAGAGGGGTGGGTGGTGGGGCCCAGCCCGTTTCCTCCCCTCGGGCGGGCGGGAAGGTTCGATGGCGGAGGGGACCCGCTGGTGCCCGACGAGGAAACGGCTCCTCGGGAGGTTCCTGCCGCAGGAAGGGCCCAGCCCCGCGGCTCAGCCGGGATCTGCGCTGCTGCCGGATCCGGCACGGCCTCCCCGGGCAGAGGGATGGGGACCCCGTTAGGGGGGTCCCATGGGAGCTGCCGTGCCCTGGCTTTTGCCTCTGCCCACCCCACGGAGTCCCTCTGTGCTGGTGGGCACACCCCAAATCTTTCCGGCACTGGCGAGGTGGGGAAAAGAACAACGGGAGAGGCTGACACGGGCAGAGAGCAGATGGGAAGGAAAATGGAGCAGGCAAGAAAGGGAAAGGTCCCCCAGCCACCCTGAAAAACCCCTGAGGATGGAGAAAAGGCAGGGAGGATGAAGGACAGAGGACAAGGGACAGGCAGCATCCCTGTTGTTAACCCTCCTCCCACAGAGACGCTGTGTCAGGTTGGACCTGTGATTTGGCCCCTGCTGCAGAGAAGGAAACCCGAAAACAGCATCACTCGTCATTAAATAAACTTTATTTTTGCAAGGGGAGGGGTTAAAGGAAAATAAAATTTCTCCCCAGGATGGGCAGCAGCAGGGAGGGAGGAGCCCAGTCCTCCCAGCTCTTCCCAGAGGCCACGGTGCTGGGTGGGCTCTCTGAGTGGGAGATGCTCAGGGCGCCCACGGTCCCCCCTGGGTGTGCAGGTCCCTAAAGGCACAAGTGTCACTGTGTCCCCTCCCTGCGTGGCTCTGTCACCCTGGAGCAGCCCAGCTTGTGCAAAACCCCCATGTAAAAAAATACCGGTTTTCAGTATTGAACATCCTAAAAAACTAGAGCTTTGATCAACGTCAGTTCTCCACATCCTTGATTGGAAATCTGGACTGACACCCGGGAAAGCCACTGCGTTCCACCAGGAGGGGATGTTGGCACCAGGAGGGTGGCAGGGAGTAGCACCCGGTTAGTTGGTGGAGGGATGGACCTTTCCACCCACCCTGCTTGGCCCTGGGTGGGCAGAGAGTCCCACAGGACTGGAGCACCCATCCCACATTCTCCCCATCCCCTGGGGCAGGGCCAGGCACAGGGTGGGCTCCCAGGCAGGGGGTCTCTGCTGTGCCACTCCTGCCATCCCCACCCCTCAGGGCTCATCCAGCAGGAGGAGAAGGCGAGGGCAGTGTCGAGGTCGGTGCTGGGGCTACAGGCTGGGCTCTGCTCTGGCCTCCAGCCGCTGCTGGTACCGCTGCCGGCGCTCGCAGCGCGGGCACGACGTGGCCCGGGCATGGCAGTCCCGGTGGAAGACGGTTTTGCATTCGCTGCACCTGGGAGGGAAACAGGGAAAAAACACCCAATGTGTTGGTAACATCAGAGCAAAGACCAAACTCCTCCTCCACACCAGAGCAGGGGACACTTCCCTATCCCGGGGTTCTCGGAGCAGGGCCCCAGCCTGGCTCTGCCTCTGGCTCAGGAGCAGCAGCTGCTCCAGCAAAACATCCACCTCGGCAGCTCTGAGAGCAGCGGCTGGGCCGGAAGGAGCATTGTGGGCGCTGCCAGTGTGAGAGAGACCCAGTGAGGTTTGAGCTGAGGTTTGTGCCCTGCTCTCACAGTGGGGACAGCGCTGAGCGAAGCTTCAAAGGTGTGACAACCGCCCCTGGAACAACAAACCCTGTGACAGCCACCCTGAGACACCAACCCAGTGACAGCAAACCCTGTGACACCAACCCCGTGGCACCAACACAGCGATACTGACCCTGCAACACCAGACCCTGGACAGTGACCTCTGGACATTGATCTTGTGACACCAATCCCTGTGACCCCAACCCACGGCGACACCAACCCTGTGACACTGACCCTGTGACACTGACCCCTGCAATGGCATCGCTGTTGGGGACCCTCTGCTTGCCAGGGCTGGGGTGCAGTCAGAGACCCCCACTCTGATGGTGGGACTCACATGTGGCAGGCTCTGGAGTGGTGTCCTAATTGTTCCCTGATCCAGCTCAGCAGCAGCAGGAATGTGAACAGCGACAGTGACCCCCTGCATGGGGCAGCCAGGGGGGACCCTGGCTTGGGTGAGGGGTTCACTGCTGAGCCAACAGGACAAATGTCCCCATTAAAAGGGCTGAGCTCAGTTTTTGGGTTGTGATCCCCAACTGCCCCATGGCAGCAAAATGCTGCTCAGCCACATGCCAGCGGGGCAGCCGGATTTACCTTTCAGTGTGCAAATACCTGGTGCACAATCCATGTGTGAACAGCACCAAACACCTCAATTCCCCAAAGGGTGCGTGGGAGAGGAGCAGAGAAACACCCGGCAGCATCAGGAGAGGGACCACATCACAGCCAGGGTCAAATCCTGCTCCAGTCAGGAGCTGCAAACCCTGAGGAACTCGGGATAGGGAAAGACTTGTGCATGCACAGACAGGATGGGGGTGCTGAGGGAAAATCTTGTGCACAGACAGGAAGGATGGGGAATGGGAATTACGCATTCCCCCAGCGGAATCCACTTCCACATGACCTGTCCAGATCAGCAGCGGTGGCGGCTGCTCCGCGGGCGTGGGGCGATTTTGGGAAGCCGGGGCTGGTTGCGAGGAGAGGTGGCATCTCCTGCCTCCCCCTGCCCGAGCTGCGGGAGCAGGAGCGGGGTCATTGTTTGAGGTGGTGCAGACACATCCTGCCGTGAGTGCCGGTGTGACCCCGGGGCGGGCAGAGGGGCAGGAAGCCGAGCTTGGCTCCGCGAGGATGTCGGTCGAGCCGCTTTCCTGCTGCACAACCTCCCCCGACGGGTGGAAAAAAGAAAAGACGTCAACAGCGTTCAGAGCTCGGCTTTGCGGGGCACGGGACCTCCCGCCGGCGGGCAGCCAGCTCAGCTCCACATGCCGGCGCTTTCCAGAGGCTGGCTGCTCTTTTTCCAGGGAAAACGGGCCCCCTGGGGATGTTGTTGTCCTCGATAATGAGCGCGATGTGGCTGCGGCAGGGAGGGCAGCGATGAGCAGCACGGAAATATCTGCAGCCGCGTAACACACGGGGCACCCACAGATCCTGCAATCCGTCGTGTTTTTCTGCAGGTTCTGGGTGTTGCTGCTCGTTTTTAGGGATTGCCAGGCAAAGTGAGGACACGCAGATCATCAGCCTGCAAAATCTCTGCCAGGATTGTGCTCAATGCCAAATAGGATATGACAAGACAAGAGGAAACGGCCTCGAGTTGCCCCAGGGGAGGTTTCGGTTGGATATTAGGGAAAATTCTTCAGGGAAAGGATTGTCCAGCCCTGGCACAGCTGCCCAGGGCAGGGGTGGAGTCACCACCCCTGGAGGGATTTAAAAGCCATGTGGATGTGGCACTTGGGGACAGAGGTTAGTGGTGGCCTTGGCAGTGCTGGGGGCATGGTTGGACTCAGTGATCTTAGAGGGCTTTTCCAACCTGAACAATTATATGCGTGTGAAATAACCATGGAGATGTGGCTGTCTCTCCAGCTGCAATGGAGCAAGCTCCTGGGCTGGAAGGGTTTGACAGTTCTGTAGCTAACCCTGATGGTGGTGGGGATAAACCCCCCTCTACCACCCTCCCCTATGAGAGATGGGAGCTCTTTGGCCAGTGGGAAAATCCCAGTGAGAGCCACCATCATCCCAGTCCTGCTGGGAACATCCTCAGCCACTTCCATCACATCTCACAGTGCTGCCCATCTGGCTTTTTGTTTCCCAGAGAAGCTGTGGCTGCCCCATCCCTGGAAGTGTCCCAGGCCAGGTTGGACAGGGCTTGGAGCAGCCTGGGCTGGTGGGAGGTGTCCCTGCCCATGGCAGAGTGTGGGACTGGATGGGCTTTAATGTCCCTCCCAATCCAAATCATTCTAGAATTCTACAAAATCCATGTCCAGGCATCCTTGCCCCGCTCCCTGGCTGTGGAGGGAGTAGGAGAGTCCCCCTGCTCCTTCCCTTTCCCTCCTGCAGCCTCTGGAAGGGGCCAGACTGAATCTGAATGGGAGATGTGCTGACCAGGTCAGCAAGGCAAGGTCACCTTCATCCTCCTCCTCCTCCTCCTCCTCCTCCTCCTCCTCCTCCTCCTCCTCCTCCTCTCTCCAGCCTCTTGGCTGCCCTGGGACCCAGCACCCAGTGAGGCTCCTGCAGGCTGACATCAAGGTGCTGGTGGCTGCAGAGCCACCTGGCTTGGTGACACCTTAGCTCTGTGAGCATATTCCTCTCCTGCCCCAAAGAGCCTGGATTTGCTCTGGATCATCCTGAGGCTGATGGATCCCATGAGGAAAAGGGCATGAAGACATGGGCACCATGACAAGATGAGTCCCACAAGGTTGGGGGAACCATGGGAACATGGCTCTCATGACGACATGGGCAGCACAAGGATGTGACCTCCATGAGGACATGGGCACCATGAGGATGTGATTCCCACAAGGATATGGGCACCACGAGGATGTGGGCACCATAAAATGGTTTCCATGAGGACATGGGCACCATGAGGATGTGGGCACCACAACAACATGGGCAGCACACAGATATGGCCTCCACAGGGATGTGGAACATGAAGACATGACTCCCAGGAGGACATGGGCACTACAAGGATGTGGGCACCACAATCTGGTTTCCATGAGGACATGGGCACTACAAGGATGTGGGCACCATGACAACATGGGCTGCACAGAGATGGGGCTCCCACAGGGATGTGGAACATGAAGACATGGCTCCCAGGAAGACATGGGCACCACGAGGATGTGGGCACCACAATATGGTTCCCACAAGGACATGGGCACCAAGAGGATGCACAACCACCTCAGAGCCATTCCCAGTCTGCTCCTGGGCCATGTGCCCTGGAAATGCAGACCCCCAGGAGGGACCCAGGGGACAATCCAGGCTCCTGGAGAAGGCAGGCCATGCCCCTGGGTGTCCTGGCTGCAGGGGGACAGCCAGGGGGCTCACCTGGTGGTAGTGTCGAACTCGAAGGGGAAGATGATGTCGCTGCTGTTGCAGACCTGGCAGATGAAGCCGCGCTGGGTGCACAGGTCGCAGCTGTAGACGTGGTGGGACGCGAACTGCAGCAGCGACTGCAGGAAGGTCTCGAAGACGCCGTCGGCGATCTGTGAGACACAGCAGGGGTCAGTGCTCCTGGAGCCCGGTTTGTGCTGATCCACACCCGCTCCTGGGGCTGCCACCTGAAGGCAAGGCTGTCCTCCAAAAACAACCCACGCCCCAGGTCGCAGTGGGACCCCAGAGAGCTGAGAGCAGCACACACAGCCTGGCTTGGGATCACTGAAAAATCCAGTTGTTGGAAAACTCCTGCTGAGGAAGCACCATGTGGTGTCTCCACCAACACTGGGGTGTTTTCAGAAGCAAACCCCCCATGACAAGGCCAGGTTGGACGGGGCTTAGAGCAGCCTGGGCTACTGGAAGTTGTCTCTGCCCATAGCAGGGGGTGGGACTGGATGGTCTCTAAGGACCCTTCCAACCCAACCCACTCTTTGATTCTATGACCATGCAAAGCTCTCACCTGCCTCAGATCAGTGACACTGTATTTGTGGGGACATTCCAAGAGGTAATGCCTGTGATCAAGCCTGCAAAGAAGCACAGAGAGGAAGGGGGTAGATGGTTTCCACCACATCTTCAAGAGCTTTGGAGCAACGAGGAGCCTGGACAATGCATATTCTTGAAGACAATCACTTAAAGCAAAGCTTACTCTCCACATCCCAAATCCTGCCACTGGAAATCACAGGAGACCATTTCAAAGCAGGGGAAAAAAAAATTAAATATCTCATCTATTTTCTCAGGTGTTTCCTGTCCAGCCAGAAGCTCCTCTGCCAGGAAGGTGTTTCCTGAGTCACAGCTCAACGTGCTGACCCAGCTAACAGACAGATAACTCCTTAGAGCTGATGATATGGAGTGAAAAACCAGCCTGTGCCTTGGCAGCACTGCTCCCCACTCCAATAGTGGGCAAGGAGGAGAACAAGGAGACCATGGGGGTGCAAAGAGGGGGGAATGTCACCCTGAGAGGGCCCTCACCGCTTGCTCAGCTCCTTCAGGGCACCACTGCGGCACATGATGAGATAATCCCCCAGAAGCTTCAGCTGTTCCCTGCTCCGCAGGATCCGCCCCATCCTCTCCACGTGCTCATAGAGGCTCTCATTGACCAGCTTCAGGTCGATCAGCGGCTGGTTCCGGATCTGGGAGAGGAACTTCAGGGCCTGTTTGCACACCTGGGGCACAGAGAGGGCACAGGTGGGCACGGACCGAGGAGCAGCCCCGCAGGGAGTTCTGGGGTGGGCACCTCCACCTCAGGGAATGCCCAGATGGACATTCAGGAAGTGTGGGCAGGTGCCAGAGCACTTCCCTGCTGCCTGCAGGGTCCCAGCCCACGACTCACCCCTCGTTTCGCCAGATCCCAGTTGTGGATGAGGCGGGAGGGAATCACTGTCTCGTCATCCCGGTGGCAGCTGTCGCAATAGTAGAGCCCGGAGAAGGCGCAGAGCTTGGGCTTGGCAAAGGAGAAGCCGATCTGCCTGGAGCAGCCTGAGGGGAGCAGGGAATGAGAGGGCACCTGAGCTGCCACAGAGCCTGTGCCAGGCCAGGAGAAACTTTGGGAGGGGAGAATGGAACAGCCAGGTTTTGGGAAGGGTGGGAGACCAGCTGAAGCACCGGTAGGATGTTCAGTGTCACATTCCCCAGCCCATTCCCTATGGATTTAAGACCATGATAGGCACCACTTCACTTTTTCTCCATAAAAAGGAGGCTGGACAATCCCTGAACCCACTTTATTCATCAAGTGGTTCAATTATTTGGTTTTGGTGGTGGGTTTTTTTAGGAAAACTGAGTTCTGGAAATACCCCAGTGGTTTAGGGAAGAACCTAAATACCACCATCACTTCCACCAGAGACTTTGCCCTGTTTTACTTTCACTCAGCCCTTTTCTTTTCTGCTGCCATCACAGGGTCCCAAAACCTCATCTGCCAGTGATGAGGTCAGGATGGATTAACCCAAAATGCCCCTTACAACAACAGTGGGGAACCCAGCTTGGCTTTGCCATCCCAACTGTTGCACTCTGGGGTAGCTGGAGCTCATCCCTCCAAAACATTCATGGAGATCAAATGTTGCTTCCTGAATTAATAATGAAAATCAGCTTTTACTACTCATTACTCAGAGATGGAAGGGAACACATCAGGTGTCAGGCTCGGAGAGGGCTGAAAGCAGAGCAGGCAGATCCCTAAAGAAAACCTACACATAAAACCTGGGAATTTGTCTTTTTAGCTTGTTGCTTCCATCTGTTGGAAGGTGGAAGATGCAGGACAGAGCCTGAAGGGGGAGACTGAATAGACTAGAAAAAAAAATAGATATGAAAAAAGGAGAGAGATTAAAAGAAAAAACCCAACCTGCTGGAGGGTACAAGAAATATAATTGAAGCAGGAGAGAAATCTGAAATTTAATTAACTTAGCAAGGTAAAAAGCAAATTACACCTCCTGTGAAGGTCAGTGAGGTGCCACCAGCATTGCCCCGCGTGCCGAGAGGCGTCAGGGCAAGGGTAAATGATTGTTTTGCAAAATCAGCTCGTCACACCCATTGCAATCCCCACTCCTGTGCTGCCTTACCGGAAAAACTGCTCTTGATTGCACTTTCCCCACAGGCTGGGGCCTCAAAATGCCCAAGAAGAGAGTGCTGGGCCTCTTGGTCCAGTAAAGGTTGCTTCAATCTCAGTTCCCCACTGTCTGTACCAAAAGCATCTTAAATGGGAGAGCAGCAGCATCCCAGGTGGGCTGGGGATTCAGCATGGAGGGGCTCACCCTGTGCCCACCAACTGGGCACATGGAGCTCTACTGAGGGGTTTTGGTGCTGCTGGGGGTCTGGATGGGGGAACCAGAGAGGCTGTGACTGCTCCATCCCTAGAAGTGTCCAAGGTCAGGTTAGACAGGGCTTGGAGCAACCTGGGCTAGTGAGAGGTGTCCCTGACCATGGCAAGGGGGGTGGAACAAGGTAACTGGAAGGTCCCTTCCAACCCAAAGCATTCCATGGTTCTGTACCTGCACAGATGAAGCTCTGTGAGTCCAGGCCCTTCTCCATGGGGATGGCCACCAGGTACTGCAACAAGAAGCCATTTTCCTTCACGATGTTCTTCAGGACAACCTGGGAGTGCCCATCCAAGCTGCCCCCCAGAGTCAGCGCCTCCTCCGCGCTCTCCAGGTAGGACATGAGTGCCCGTCGGACCAGGAGCCTCCACGAGGCTGCCTCCTCTGCATTCTCAGCCTGCAGCTTCAGCACAGCCTTGGAGGTGATCACCTTGAAGAATGCAGGTCCCCCCAGGCTGGTGTCTGGGAGGATGTCCTGGATGGTCTCTATGCCGTAACTGTTGCTTAAAATTTTGTCATTGTTCCTGATTTTAAAGCACTTCAGAGTTTCCAGAGACAGGGAAAAAATAAAAGGGACCCAGGTTTTGTCTATGTCCACGTACAGAACAGCCTCTTTTATTGCATCCACCTCTGGCTCCTGAGCTGAAGTCCAGTCCAAGCTGTTCCCAGGCATGTCACTGTACTGGAGAGTGGCAGAGTCACCCTGGATGGGCTGGGCTTCCCCTCCATCCTCAGGACACTCCAGAGTCTCCCACTCATCCTCCTCCAGCTGCGGCCGGCACTTGTGCAGTGCCTCCCGGATCCTGTCCAGCCAGTCCTCGGCCTCATCCCTGCAAGGGGCTCGCAGGGAGAGCTTCTTCCCCAGGAAAACCAGCTCGAAGCGGCCGTCGGAGTGTGTCAGCGCCAGCGACTCGCAGCGCAGCAGGGAGTAGCTCTCCACGCAGATCCGATCCTCATGCTCCAGGAAGAGCCGCAGCTCCAGCGGCGACAGCTCACAGGAAAACTCCTTCCAGATGCCCATGGCTCCCCTCCGCTCCAGGCTGCCCAGCTTCAGCAGCCCTCGGAAAGGGTTGGAGAGACCTGTGGGGAAAAAGGTCTCAGGTTAACTGAAAAGGAGGAAGTCAGTGGAGAGAGAAAAGTCAAGGGGGGCTCAAAGTGAGCACCCAGAGGCATGGCAGGTTTGAGAGCCTGTCCTGGAGGATGGTGGGATGGGGCAGGAGCTGACAGGATCTTGGTCTCCACCATTTGTCCATCTGCACTTGGGTTTCTGTCCACCTGCATTTGGGTTTCTGTCCCCCTACACTTGGGTTTCTGTCCACCTTCACTTGGGTTTCTGTCCACCTGCATTTGGGTTTCTTCTGTCTACCAGAACTTGGGTTTCTGTCTACCTGCACTTAGGTTTCTTCTGCCCACCTGCATTTGGGTTTCTGCCCACCTGCACTTGGGTTTCTGCC
>JAJPCS010015718.1:0-11603 GCA_021164005.1 Willisornis vidua nigrigula | reverse complement strand
GCCCACCTGCATTTGGGTTTCTGCCCACCTGCACTTGGGTTTCTGCCCACCTGCATTTGGGTTTCTGCCCACCTGCACTTGGGTTTTGAGGCTGAGAGTGGGTGGGTTGGCACAACGGAAAGGCATCCTGGGGGTGGACAAACCCTCTCTTCCTAAAACACTTCCCACCAGAGCCATCGTGGGCTCAGCAACACCTCTGGAAGCTGCCCCGGTGCCTTCTGTGGCTCTTAATGCTGCCACCAGCCCACAGCTGCTTCCCAAACAGCCCATCAGCACCTGGAATCATCCCTGAGCACCACCCAGGGCAGACAGTGGATGGAGGCAGGAGGTGGCACGTACCCATCTGCCGGCGGTGCACCACACTGAAGCCCTTTTGCTCCCGTTCTGGGGACATTTTGGGTTTGCCACTCTCTGAGGATGGCACTGAGAGACTCTCCAAGTCAAGAGCACTGATGAGCCCTGGGGCCAGGCCCTCACTGTCCCCCTCTGGCCCAAAGCCGTTGGTGTCGGCCGTGCTCCCGTTGCTCTCTCCCGGGGAAGGTCTGTAGAAATCATCTTCTGAGATCCAGCTCTTTCTTTTCTGTTCAAAAATTAAATACATGAATTATCAAACTTACTGAACACCCTGTGCCCCTCAAACACACATCCACAGAGGGCCCTCCTCCGGGGCTACTCCAGCACAGACTGAATTCCAGGCACTTGTGTGGGATCTAGTGGGAGGTTCCCTGCCCAGCGCAGGGGGGTGGAACAAGATGAGCTTGAAGGTCCTTTACAACCCAAACCATTCCATGATTCTATGATTGTCTGCTGGCCATTCCCAGGTGGATGGCTCCCCTGCTCCCTCCAATCAGGGAAAGCTCTGCTGAACTGTGTCAACAGCTGGGAAATGCTGGGATTCTATACTAGTGGGATGATAAAGTCCAAAATCAATCAGGTCTCTCTTCCCATAAAATCATTGCAAAGGGAGTGCACATTCCCTGCAGTGACCACAGGTGCATGGAGAGTTACTGATGGAGGGTGAAATTCCAGCCCTGCCATGGAAGGCTGGAGCTCACCTGGAGCACCAGTCATGTTCCAGGAAGAGCAGAGATGGGGAGAGGTACAGAGGAGATGTCCAGGATGAGATAGAGGCTCACAAGAGGATGCAACAATCACCCAGCCTGAGCCATGCAGGGAAAAATCAGGCAGAAAAGGCCAAAGAAACCTTTGTCTGCTGTGTCAGGAGAGGATGAGACCCACGGGCAGAAGAAAATGTGGCTGTAACTCCTCCAGGACTTTTTCCAGGTACAAGAAATCCCAGAATCCTTGAGGGTGGAAAGCCCTCCCAGCCCATCGAGTCCAACCTGTGACTGATCCCCACCTTGTCCCCCAGCCCAGAGCACTGAGTGCCAGGTCCAGTTGTTCCTTGAACACCTCCAGGGATGGGGACTCCACCACTTCCCTGGGTGGCCCCTTCTGATGCCTGACCACCCTTTCAGTGAATAAATTCCTCCTGAAAGGAGCAAGGTTCTGGGACAAGGTCCCTGAACAAACACCAGGAAGGAAAAACAACCCAGCTCATTGCCCTGGCACAAGGGAAGAGCATCCCTGCACCCAGGGTTGCATCCCACCAGGAATGCCTTCTCAGCTGCCCTTCCCAGCTTCCCAAGAGCCTTTTATCCTGAATAACAAAGTCAGTGACAGCACAAGAGCTGTCACCACCCTGCGGCAGGATCACGGGTGGCAGAGGAGCAGCTCCTGCAGCTCCCGGATTACTCCCGGGGCAGGAATGCAGGTTGCTCCATGAGTCATGGGAGAGCAGGGGGAATTTCCTGTTGACACAGTATGTTATACATAGATTAGGTCAAACTGGCTCAAGGCCACGAGGAAGCAGCGGAAACGGGATAAGCGGGAGGGAACTGAAAGGAGCAGAGAGCAGGAATAGTTTGGGGGGGGATGAGGTATATCTTAACCCCACCAGGATGGAAAGGATGGGAACCAGGATGGAAACAATGGGAACCAGGATGGAAAAGTCAGTAACAAATCAGACAGAGGACGAGGCTGTTCAAAGAGTTTCCTAAAAGCAAAAGCAAGTGGATGTGGATCAGCTCCATGTGGCAGCAGGGGAAATCCGCCACTGCTCAAGCCCAACACCCGGGAATGCCATCCCACTCTGGGAACAGATGTGCTGCAGGAGGATTTTTCCACTGGGAAACTACTTTGTTTCCTGTCCAGTCAACCCTTTTCCTCCTCTTACATGGACCATAAATGAAGGAAAGTCCCCATGAGAACCTTGATTCCGGGGCTGTTTTATCTCCTGCACACAGCCCAGGGCCAGATTTGTGTGAGCTCATCCCTCTCCAGATATCCTTAACAAACCCTAAACTTCCTGCTGTTCCTGGACAGGGATGACTGACAGGCCAGGCAGGGCTTCAAAGGCTTTGGTGCCTCTTTTACCAGTGAACACAGACTTTGATTCAATTCCTCCCAGAGCAGCTGCATGGATATGACTCCATGCAGTCCAGGAAGAAGTTTGTGGAGGGAGCATCACTGACAACCAAGTGGGAGCAGGACAGGAGATGGGAGTTTGGATAAATCTATCCCTGGAAGTGTTCAACACTAGGTTGGCTGGGCTTGGAACAACCTGCTCTAGTGAAAGGTGTCCTGCCCATGGCAGGGGTTTGGAACTGGATGATCTTTAAGGTCCCTCCCAATCCAAACCATTTTGGGATTACCTAATTCTATGAAGCTGCTGCTTACTCAGAAACTCACTAGCTGGTTTTTTTTCCCTTTTCCATTAGGCTGGGGAGCAAAAATCCAAGGAGACAGAAAGGGGAGGAGCTCTAAGACCTACCGGACAGCCCAGCAGTGGAGAGAGCAGGTACTGGGCCGTGGGGCTCCGGACTGCCTGGCTGCCCTCGCTGCTGCCGCTGTCTGCTCTGCTGGGCCCATCCCTCCGTGGGGCTGGAATGCTGGCTGTGCCCCCAGCCCCTCCATCCCCATGGCCAGAGGGCACGGTGTCTCCTGTGGGAGCAGAGCCGTCGGTGCCGGGCGGTGGTTCCTGGTGCACGCCGGGCGCCAGTGCCAGGGTGGGCCGAGGGGAGCAGCCCAGCACGGTGGGCACCAGTCGCCCCTCCGGAGCCTCTGGGCTCGGCCTGGCCTTGCTGAACTCCGACAGCACCCTGGAAAGGGAAAAATGAGTGGTTTGAGCACAGCTGCAACAGCCACATCCTGTAAACCCTCCAGTTACTGTAAATTGTAACTGTAAAAAGGGCTCGGTGTCACTGCTGGCCTCTGGCTGGAAAATCCCAGTGATGCCAACAGAAAAATGTGGGAGGTGTTCCCCACAGAGCAGCACCAGCCCCATGGTGTGGCAGCAGGACCCTGCCTGCGATGGGAGCATTCCCCAGTTACACACATTAAAGGGGTTTAATTTGACGGATGGAGGGAGATCTGGGGGTTCCCCACAGCCCCAGCCCCACGGACAGCCTGGCCATGAATCCAGTGCCAAATTTCAACTGTTTTCGTTAATGAGCAATTAATAGTGGAGCCTGGCTAGGGGAGTGGCTGTTCCCATGGCCCTGCTTCACTGCCAGCCCCAGAATTAAATCAGCTCAAGACTAAAACTCAAAACAGCATCTCCATCACGAGTTTAATCCAATCAAGGCAGGTTCTTCCAGGATCATTGGAAGAGGCAAAATCCTGGAAGTAGGGAATGATGCTGCTATAGAGGGGGGAGCACAGCCTGCAGCTCTAAACCCTCCTGAAGACCTTCCCTGGGAAGAGACATCACTGCCAGGCCAGGCTCCCTCAGAGTCGAATTTTAAAGGTGGCACAGAAAATATTTACTGACTACTCAGAGCTTATATAACCCTGGAAATCTTTGTGCTGGATGCTCGGCAGGAATAAATCACAAGGATGGCAAACCAACAACCTCCCTCCTCTGGATGATCTGCAGAAGCTGCAAATTATAACCCTCCCTGTGATCAAACTCATTTCTTTCACCCCATGGAAAGCCCTGGAGCAACCCCCAGTGTGCACCAGAGAAATGTGACATTCCTGAACCCAGGAAGCAGCATTTTTCTGACGTTTCTGCCCTGCTAAAGAGGACACACACACACTTCAGTGGCCACGAGCTCATTTGCAGTGGCAGCAGGGGCTCAGCGAGCTGTGCCGAGTGATTTGTAAAACCAACGACGGCCCTTTCCAGGAGGGGCAAAAATAGCTTGGGAAATTAAAACAGGGAGAAAACCTTCCTGCTTGTAGAGAGAAAATGAGAGGGCAGAGAGGGTTAAAAATCCCTTTGGAGAGATCTGGGGAGGGACTCACTCTTGCAGTGACCTGTCCAGGTCCTCGGCGGTGGCGGTGCCCAGGTCGGAGTCGCAGGAGAGCGGCTCCTCGCCCCGCTCGGGGCTGCGGGCACAGGGGGCTGGCGGGATGCTGTCGGAGCCCAGGCTGGAGGACAGCTGGGATGAGCTTGTGGTGTTCAGGCTCAGTGAGGACGATGTGAGCTTGACCTTGCTGCTGGCTTTGCTGATGGGCAGCACCGAGGGTTGGATGTCGATCTCGTCCGACCCCGACGACTGGGAGATGGAACCCAGCGACGCTTTCCGGCGGGGCTCGGACGGGAGGGGCTCCAGCAGCTCCGAAACGGGACACAGACCCGACAGGGACAGAGGGGTGATGGTCCACTCATTCAGAACTGCTGATTTATAGGAGAGCTCGAAGGTTAAGGATGACAAACCCTGCAAGTAGCAGAGGAGAAACTCGCACTCCTCGGCATCCAGGAGCAGAGCAGGCCCTTGGTAGTACTCCGAGAGCCGGGAGCGATCCCGCAGGAGCAGCTTCAGGTAACACTCCATGAGGCCATCATTGAGTGCCAGCCTCAGCCAGGCACGGCAGCGACCCACGTCTGAGTTGATAAACATGAGCTGCTCCAGCTCCGAGACAATATTCCTGGGAAAAAGGAAGGAAAAAGAACAGAACAGAACATGAATGGTTCCGTTTTAGTCCATCATGGGGCACAAGAGAAGCAAAGTCTCCATCAGGAACTGCCCAACCTGCTCTGCTATGGGGAGTTCAGAAGCTGGGATAAAACAGGCTGTGGAAAACCTCTTTCCTTCATGGAAAATGTGGTTTGCTGTGGAAAAAAACCCAGTTCCTGAACGCCCCAAATCTTGGTAAGAACCCAAGGCAGCCCTGGGGGCTTCTCCTCTCTCTGGCTGGAGGCATCTCCCACCTATTGCTTGCCCTGGATGAAGGATGCAGAAAGGGGAAATTCCTGCTGTCCCTGCATATTAGTGGGGTTTGCACTGGCTGGATCCACCTTGGTGACAACTACATGTCTAAATCCTCCTTCAAATTTAAAAGCAGCCAAAACCACGAAAACTGCTGTGACAGGCCCAAAAAACAACCTGGTTTGAGTTGAGTTCCTCAGGCAATCTCAGCTTCCTGAATTCAGCTGTTCTTCCCTAAAATCCAACAGCGACACCATGGTCCCTGATCCTGCCTGCTCCCAGCTCACACCAGCACCACAGGCACCTCATAAACCAGGGCAAAAGTTTTGTAAGACTTATTTTTTAATCTGTCTCTCAAGACAGAAGAAAAAAGCCTTCAAAGGGCACAAAAATATCCCCCGTAGAATATGAAAGAGTTATTTTCATCTGCTCTTTCATAATTCAGGAGCCGGTGATGGGGTTGGATGAGGCTTTCAGAACAATTTGTGTGTGGGCTGTTATTTTCTGTGGGAGAACTTTGCTTAGGGAGTGGCTCAGAAAAACCCCAGTAAACAGCAGCCATCCAGAGAGACCTCCTCAAAGGCTGGTTGGGACATGGGGAAATAGGGCCAACCAGCCCTGGGAAGGTCCAGGCCAGGAGAGAGACCAGATCCCTGCATGTGCATCCCATAACTGGCTGCTGCTGGACACCAGTGTGGTCACTGGGATTCCACTGGGGGCAGGGAACCCCCACATACAGCCTGGCACCCAAACACCAGTAAGAAAGGGGTGTGTCTTCACAATTTCATCCTTCAACTGTTTGGGGACATCAGCTCACCCCCAGCACACACTGAGAGGGATCGTGGGGGGCCCAGCCCCTCTTGGCACTGCAGGGGCTTTGCTGTCCTACCTCCAGCCCCCATGGTCCTGGGCAGCCCCCCAAGCCCCCTGTGAGAGCATCTCTCCCCATACTGAAGGGACTGAGCATGCAGGGTGGGGCAGAGATGCATCTATCCATCAGGCCATCCCGCTGTTCACCATTCTCTGCCAGGGGAAATTGAAGTTGGAGATCAGGAAAAAATTCTTTGCAGAGAGAGTGCTCAGGCATTGGAATGGGCTGCCCAGAGAGGGGGTGGATTCCCCATCCCTGGAGGTTTTTCCACTGAGCTTGGCCGTGGCACTGAGTGCCATGATCTGCTAAAGGGACTGGAGTTGGACCAAGGGTTGGACCTGATGATCTCAGAGGTCTTTTCCAACCCAATCCATTCTGTGATTCCCTGAGTTTTACAGCACCAAAGACAAGGGATAAACCCCAGTGTGCCAACCCCTTTCAGCAACAACAGGCACTCACCGATGGGTGATGCTCTTCAGCAGGCCCCAAAAGACTGGCTGGGGAAGGGGTCCTCGACCCCCTGATTTCTTCCCTTTGCCCCCAGGCTGTGCCTTGATGTGCTTGGCCTTCAGCCCGTGCACAAAAACAGCTTCCAGGGCGCTGCAGAGCGTGTTGGCGTTGCCGTCATCGCTGGTCACGACGGCGTCCGAGCTCACGTACTGCTTCTGCAGAGCCTTGATGGCATTCACCAGCTGCTTCTTGATCAGCTGCAAGGCAGGAGGTGCGTGTTGGGATCGTAAAAATAAAATTATTAGGAAGGATTTCATGGAAAAGGGCTCAAAACCAGCAAGGCTCATCCACAGCGAAGCACCACGTGGCTCCTGTCTCATCCCCATCCTTTGCAGCGGCTGAACTGGGAGCACTGTAGCTGAACTGGTCAAGCTGGGGACTGACACTCTTGGCATCATAGTTCATCTGGCTTATTTTGTTAAAAATAATAATAATTCGTGCAATTTTGTGCCGTTTCAGAGCTGGGCTTGCCTTTGGAGTACGTGGTGCTTCCTCTGCAGACCAAAAATGGCTTAAGGGGACAGGCAAGGCGGTTTCTCGGGGGAAACACAAGGATTAAGTCAATGTGGGTGAGAAAGGAGAAGCTCAGAGGAGGGAACAGAGCCCCTGAGCTCGTGCAGGTCAGCCCAAGCAGCATGTGACATGTGACATGCTGACGGGTGCCACCAGCAGAAATCAAAGCCATCGACCTTGGTCGTGCTGGTGAAACCTCTGGCACTGCTGGGGACAGGCCCCCAAAACAGAGGGTTTGGAAGGACAGGAGGGCTCAGCTGCTGCCTTTGGAGAGATTCAGAGGGTGCTGAAGCTGGAACGTGGGAATTTCACCTTCCAGCAGCTTTGCTTCCCTCTCCCAACCAGCTGAAAGCAGGAAGTGCAGTGAATTTAACAATTTGATGCTGGTGGAGAGAATGTTTTCCTAACGCGGCTGAGCTTGGGTGTCCCAACACACCTTATTTCAAATCCAGGTTGTGTTTCCAACCAGGCATTTGGAAAACACCACAAATTCCTCTGGGACCCCATCATCTTTCAGCATCAAGCAGCATTCCAGGCCAATGCTGAATGTTCCCTGAGCAGGGCTCGGGCAGATTTTGACTCGAGCCTGGCTTGGCTGCACAAACCCATATTAAATTTCCAGCCTGGGATATTTTTTTCAGCATCTAAATAAGATTTCCAGCTGGAGCTCAAGGACAACAGAGGGGGCAGCATGTCCCTTATTGGGGGGCTGTTTTCCAGCTGCCCCCCAGACCTGCTGGCCCAAGGAAGGAGCACCACGGGCTGGGAGGATTAAAGAGTGCAGATGATTTTATCAGTCACGCACGGATTCATCCTGCTGTGGCATGAATTAAACACTCAGGTTTAACTGCTGGTGTTGATGTTGTTAAATGTATTTAAACTCCCAAAGCGGGGTGAAGAGACCTGAACCTGGGGGATGCAACACCCCTTCACCACGGCTGAGCACCTTCCCTGCCCCATCTGGGGTCTTGCAAAGCCCTGGTGTGATTGAACCCACACACACTTTATTTCCTTCAATCCCCCTGCCCACACAAACCATCCCAATCCCAATATAAACCATCCCTGAGATGAGCTCAGTTGGTTAAAACTTGATTGTAATAATGCCAAGGTCATGGGTTCAATCCCCTGTGTGGGCCATTGAGTTGGACTTGATGATCCTTGTGGGTCCCTTCCAACTCAGAACAGTCTGTGAATAGTCTGTGAATCCCAATCCCAGCTGGCAGCACCCACAAGTCCTGCTATGTCCCCAGCAGCGACTGGAGTCGCACTGGGCAGTCCCTGGAGCTCTGTAGGGTGCACTGGAGGGCCTGGCTCACCTGTATGGCTTCCTTGGCATCATCAGGGTGGCTGGAATGCATCTCCGCTGCTGCCGCTCCCTGCGCCAGGCACTGCCCTCACATGTCACCTGGGGGACAAGGAGATGTCTGAGCACCCAGTGGGGTTACCCCCAAATCCCCTGCCAGGTGCCACAGAAAAGGGATGGATCATGCACCAAGGAATTCTGCAGGTGCTCATGGCCAGGATGCTCCTGGATCTGAGCTGGAACAAACAGGAAAGGTACCACAGTTCCTGGTGATGCTTCCCAGGGACCAGGAGAGTTTTGGGCAAAACAGAGCATGGCCAAGAGACCAGGAGGGAGTAATGAACCCCTGTGAGGTGCCCACAGGCAGCCCCAGGCTGGGTGAGCTGCCAGGCAGGTCCAGCCAGCAGCACCACACGCAGGGCCAGGGACTGCTGTCCTTCTCCCTGTGTCACCTGCAATGCCTGAGCCGGAAGAATGGCACCCAAAAACCATGGGAATGGCATCAGGTGGCCTGGGCAAGGGGGTGTCACCCCCCAGCAGACCCTGGGGAGAGGTGACAGCAGCTCAGCTCTCTGGCACAAGCCAGAGCAGTGATGCTGCTGCCAAACCCAGCTGGGACAGACTCCTTTGGCATGAGCTGTCTGGGAAGATGGGAAGGAATCACGGAATACCAGAATGGCTTGAGTTGGAAGGGACCTTAAAGCTCACATTGTCCCACCCCCTGCCATGGGCAGGGACACCTCCCACCAGCCCAGGGTGCTCCAAGCCCTGTCCAACCTGACCTTGGACACTCCCAGGGCTGGGGCAGCCACAGCTTCTCTGGGCACCTGTGCCAGGGCCTGCCCACCCTCATGGGTAAGAATTTCTTTCCAATATCCAGTCTGAATCTCCTCTTTTAGTTTAAACCTGTTCCCCCTTTGCCTGTCACTCTCCACCATTTTTATACACCCCTTTAAGTCCTGGAATGCTGCAAGTTCTCCAGGAGGCAGATAAACCCAGGGACCTGCCCACCCTGGGGCTGGGGATGCCAGGGCTGCTCTGCAGCTTTGGTGGGAGACAGAGCAAAACCAGTGCCCTCCTGCTATGGGAAACCCTGGAAAAACCAGATCTGAGCAGGCAGGGGCAGCCTGGCCAGGTCACCTGCCCCTGCAGGGCCTTTACAGACAATAAGGGACCTTTGACTTCTGACTCTTGGCTCCCTGCCCTGCTCCTCTCTTGGAGCTGTCTGCCAAAACCGAGCTGTGCCTGGAGCCTCTGGGAGCAGGGCACGGGAATCCCATGGCACAGCTGGATCTCTGGCCAACACCATGGATCCTGGCATGGAAAAGCACCCCAGAGCTGCCCCAGCACCTGCTGCTGCCCAAAGCTTCCGTCCTAAGGATGTGAGAGGGTGGAGGAGGAAGTTATTCATAGAGTCCCAGAATGTTTTGGGTTGGAAGGGAGCTCAAGGACCACCCAGTGCCCCGCCCTGCCATGGGCAGGGACACCTCCCACCAGCCCAGGGTGCTCCAAGCCCTGTCCAACCTGGCCTTGGGCACTCCCAGGGATGGGGCAGCCACAGCTTCTCTGAGCACCCTGTGCCAGGGGCTGCCCACCCTCACAGGGAGGAATTCCTTCCCAGTATTCCATCCAAACCTGCTCTCTGTCAGTGGGAAGCCATTCCCCCTTGCTCTATCAAGCTATTCCCTTAAGTCAGAATCACTTGCCATCCAAATGGAGAAGAAGAGCCCAGGGCTGGCTGCAGGGTTGGATATGCCCCTGGCAGGCAATGGGCTTGGAATGGCCTCCAATGGTTCAGAATTCATTTCCAAGCCAACACAAAAACCCCGGAGCTATCCCTGAGCAGAGCTGATGGCATCAACCTGCCCCTCTCCTGCCAAGCCTGGGCAGAACTGTGGTTTGCTGAGCAGCTCCTGCATGGCCACAGTCAGTCCTGAAGGCAGTGGTGGTCCAAATCCAGAGCAGTTTAAACCCAGAGCAGCCCAAATCCTGAGCAGCCCAAACCCAGAGTAGCCCAAATGTGGAGTAGCCCAAATCCAGAGCAGCCCAGCCCAAGAACAGCCCAAATCCAGGGCAGCCCAAACCCACAGTAGCCCAAATCTGGAGTAGCCCAAATCTGGAGTAGCCCAAATCCGGAGTAGCCCAGCCCAAGAGCAGCCCAGCCCAAATCCAGGGCAGCCCAAATCCTGAGCAGCCCAAACCTGGAGTAGCTCAAATCTAGAGCAGCCCAAATCTAGAGCAGCCCAGCCCAAGAGCAGCCCAGCCCACGAGCAGCCCAAATCCAGAGCAGCCCAAATCCAGAGCAGCCCAAATCCAGAGCAGCCCAGCCCAAGAGCAGCCCAGCCCAAGAGCAGCCCAAATCCAGAGCAGCCCAAATCCAGAGCAGCCCCAGCTGCTTGTGCTGGTAGCAGTAGGACAAGAGCTCTTTGGGGCCAAACCCTGGACTGATCCTTAGTGCTTCCAGTGTTCATAGGCAATTTCAAAGAAAGGGAAACTGTTCTTGCTGTGACTTGTCATAAGATTTCCTCCCTTTGGGTTGCAACAGAGAAATGGGGGAGTGCAGGGATTACAGGGAAGTTAACCTCTGGCTCAGAGGCTTCTGGAAGGTTTGGTGGAGTGAGGGAACCCCTAAGGGGCAGCAGTGGTTGACAAGGACAGCAGAGAGCCCTCCACCCCTCTCTGGAGAGCCCTCTCTGCCCCCCAGCCAGGAGGTTCTGGCACCTTGGGGCAGGGCAGGCTGTGCCCCTTTGCCCACCACGTCCTGCTACACCCTGTGAACAGGAGACACATCCCAGCCGAGACACTGAGTGTGGGAGAGACAAGAACGGGAAAGCCAAGGTGGGGAGAAGACCTGAGGGTGGGCACAGGATGATCACAGAATCACAGAATGGATTGGGTTGGAAAAGACCTCCGAGATCATCAAGTCCAACCCTTGGTCCAACTCCAGTCCCTTTACCAGATCAGGGCACTCAGTGCCACGGCCAAGCTCAGCTGAAAAACCTCCAGGCATGGGGAATCCACCCCCTCTCTGGGCAGCCCATTCCAATGCCTGAGCACTCTCTCTGCAAAGAATTTCTTTCTGCTCTCCAATTTCCCCTGGCAGAGCTTGAGCCCATCGTGCCCCCTTGTCCTATTGCTGAGTGCCTGGGAGAAGAGACCAACCCCCAGCTGGCCAGAACTTCCCTTCAGG
>JAJPCS010015713.1:49238-61843 GCA_021164005.1 Willisornis vidua nigrigula | reverse complement strand
GGTGTGACACACCCAACAGGGCAGTGACACACCCAACATGGGCAGTGGCACACCCAACATGGGCAGAGTGTGACACACCCAACAGGGGCAGAGTGTGACACACCCAACATGGGCAGTGACACACCCAACAGGGCAGGGTGTGACACACCCAAGGTGTGCAGGGTGCTCCTGGCAGGGCTCCCCAGCTCCCACCCAACACTGCCTTGCTATTTTCATTACTAAATAAAAACCCTTTCATTACTAAATAAAAAGACAATTGAATACAGAAAACCTCATAATTTAGAGCTCATCCTGAAGGCTATTTTGGTGATAAAGCACATGAAGATTGAGGCTTTCAGTCCAAAATGCTTTTGCCTGCAGAGTGTGCTGACATTTCCAGTCAAGGTTTTTACACACAGGATTCTTGGAATATGACACAGCCAAAGAAAATAATCCAAGACTACCAGCAGCATATATAAGAATAGATAAAAGGAATTAAAATGGTAGTGCTGAATAGCACTTTGCCAAGCCATCCTAGTAGTATCCTTAAGCAACCCTAAGTTGTTAATAATGTTTTACTTACATTTTGTCTATAAAATATAAAAATAAATTCTATTTATTCATTATACTAGACTAGTATACTGGAATAAACTATTAAATTACTTTAAAAATACCTACAAATACATACATGTTGTTATCAAGGACACCTTGATATCACCTTGATACATTTTCAGCTTTTGCTGAAAAATACATGTGAAAACTCTCATTTTATAACCTGTATTTTATAACTGTTCCCTCTGCTAAAATATGAGCACAGCCCATATTGCAGTGCGTTCACTGCCCAGGATTTCAGAGAAGGTAAGAGTCAATTCAGCTTTAGCACACACAAGATTCCCAATTAAATAACACCAACCCCAGATGGAACACACCAGCTTGGGGTATGGTGTTACTGAAACCATAAGTAATCCTCAGAAGAAACTCAGCAAAGATGAACATTTCAGAACTTAAACCTCAAAAATAGGAAAATATTTCTCTGGCAACTAAAGCCTCTTAAACTGAAATAGAAAAGCTTATTTTTACAGGGCTAGGAGGAACTGTTGAAAAACACAGTATTTGTTATTACTCAGTATTTCAATCATTAACTTTGACAAGCCAAGAATACGAACACATCACTTCAGTCAGATTGATTTTTCTTATTTTCCTGCCCAGTCTTCCCTCATTTATAATGCTGTTCTCAAGATTGTACAAATATATTCCTATAGCAGCACCACACACCACCTTAAAGAAACATCTATGTTCACATTATGGACTTTTTAAAAACATGGTTAAATACAAGTACACAAACAGAATTAAAATAATTTATATGACTTCTTTTTCTCTAAGTCAAGGCAATCAAACCCTCCTTGTTGCATCACAGCAAACTGCACATGCACAATCAGTTACCATTTCTCAGCTGAGGGATTCAAATCTTAATAAAAAATTAAACATACACCAACCAGGGTGTCACAATCAGCTGTCTGCTGGGGCAGTGACCACCAGAAATCTGTTTGGAGACTGAAATAAACACCTGTATTTCACTCACCCCACAGTTCCACACACACAGAGGGCAGCCTGGCCAGCCAAACACTGTCCTGCCAGTCTTCTCACCCAGAAACAAGTTCAAAAACAAGGTCCAATTCAAAATATTCCACTGACAGAACTCCTTTTCTCCCCCAGCCTAATAAAACCCAGCAGACTTCTGGAAGAAGGGATGACCTATAAATTATTTAAGCTACAAAAAGCAACAATCATTTTTTTCAAGTGCTCTTTGCATTTAAGTAAATTAAAAACAGCTTAACAGACTATTTTAAGTTGCCCAAACAGTTCAAAACAAACTGATTTGCTCCACAATTTCCTACACACCAAGAAAGCAATCACTGAAGTCATTAGCAAATATTCTCACATAAGATGATCATACTTTGTTTTCAATAAGATGTTTAACATTTTATTGTGGTGCTTTCCAACCCCCACCCCTGCAGAAACAAAAACAACCCCGTACAAATCTTGGAAAGGGATTCTGAATAGACTGTGAGGAAGGATTGTCACTACAGAGTGAAAGGAACTATCAATGCCTTGGATCAGACAACTCCAAACATAGAGATTTCCTTTGGGAAGTTGTGCAGAAAAATAACCAAGTTTGCCATTTTCCATCAGCAGCCTGAAACCTACTTTGGACACACATTGCTGCAGTACAGACAATAAAACACACAGAGCTGTTCAGGAAATGACACATAATATTAAAGATACTTGGGAAAGCAAAGCCACAATTCTGCACTAAATTTTCTGTCAAAAGCATCTGGTGGGCACTGCAAGGAAAACAAAACACGAGGGTGTGGGGGTCTGTCTGAAGTCCCTCTGCTGTCCCTCCCTGCCCCTGGAAGGGCCGGGAAGCTCCTCCTGCAGACGGTTCCCAGCCCTGCCTGGGAAGGCAGGCCAGGCCCTCTGTTGTTCTCAGCTCCCCTCCCATCTCAGCATAAGTAGGTCACGGCCACTGCCATGCTCCACTTCATCCCTGACTTCATTCTGAAAGCACAGACCTCCTGCCCTTCTCCCTTAATGCCATTCACAAAACCCACAGGCCCTGAAGGAATTTACTCCTTGAAAGCCAGTCCCCTGAGCTTTAACTCCTTCCCTGTTCATTTACACCCTGAAATGAAGTCAGTGCCTCTGGATGCTGGAAATTCGAGAGGACTAACTCTGCCCCAAGCACAAAGGCAGCTTTGGAACTGTTTCTGTTTCTTTGCCACAATGACACGTGCTGGTTTTCACCTTTCAAAGGGGGGTACGTCTCCACATGGATCTATTCCTTTGCCCACTCGAGGCACTTTCAGTAGGGATTACCTATCCCCAGCCTTCAATCTGACCACCATAGAATCATGGAATGGATTGGGTTGGAAAAGACCTCCGAGATCATCAAGTCCAACCCTTGGGCCAACTCCAGTCCCTTTACCAGATCATGGCACTCAGTGCCACGGCCAAGCTCACTTGAAAAACCTCCAGGGATGGGGAATCCACCCCCTCTCTGGGCAGCCCATTCCAATCCCTGAGCACTCTCTCTGCAAAGAAGTTTTTTCTGCTCTCCAACTTCAATTTCCCCTGGCAGAGCTTGAGCCCATCGTGCCCCCTTGTCCTATTGCTGAGTGCCTGGGAGAAGAGACAACCCCCACCTGGCTGGAACTTCTCTTCAGGCAGTTCCAGACAGTGCTGACACAAGCAATGATTTCTAGTATTCTATGCATTAGCACGACCTTAAATAATATTTTTTTAAAACACCACTGTTTTGGTTAAGAAGGCATCCCCACAGTGCTAAAGCACCTACACACCCTCAGCTGGCCCCTTCTCCCTGCCACTGCTCCTTATTGCTTGGTCCAGAACAAGTGGCTGCTCAGAGCAGGAGCTCCACAAAGAATTGATCTGGAATTAACAGGAATCAATTTGTGTGCAGATACCTGTTTGTGCTATACTGAGAAAGAAAGCTTAAAAGATTAAATAAAAGGTGTCTGGGCAGATTAGTCCCCAAAGCTTCCCAGTGCTGCCTGCAGGTGACTCTGCTGTCCACTTTGCAGTCTGGACTACCACAGTTCAGCAACATTAGTTAATCCCAACGATATATTTATAGCAGAAAAATTAACAACCTGAAACAACACAAAACCTATTTTTTAAATTAGGCCATAATCATTATTGCTAAATAAATGCCTTGGAAATGGCATCTATAGTGACAAGTACTTTTTGAAAATAAACAGAGAAACCAACACCTCGCCCAAACCAACAACAAACATTATCTTCTTCAAAACAAGAGTCTGCCTTTCAACCCTAAACCCCTGAATGCCAGTTTTATATACAGAACACTTCACACACAAATTGAGTTCAACGTGAACTCAGGTTTTGTAACATTTTCCAGACCAGACACATTGATGTGCACACTGAACATTTATTTACACTGCAGTTATGCCCTGCAGAGCATCACGTTGTACAGGAGATGTGGTCCCACACACGTGTAAATCACACACAGGCCCCACCAACCTGTCAGAGCTCTGAGCACACAAAGCCTTCCACGCCAGCACTGCTGTCTGTGACACACCAGCTCCAGGGCTCAGTTCTTACACTGATACCCACAGGAACAGACAGGAGGCTCACCAGTGCATCTAATCTGAGTGCTCAGGCTGCTCTGACGTGGGTAAAACAAACAGCCTGAGCTGAAAGGAACAGCCTCCCTTCTCCAGAAGCTGGAAGTGACCAGTTCTTACGTCACTGAAGGGAATTAATGTTCCAGAAAATTAAGCTGATGTTGGTGCGATCAGAAAAGCAGCAGAGAACACGGGAGGGAGGGAGGTGGTTACGCACAGCCAGGACACGGAAGGTACAGGGAAACCTGGACCTTTCCATGGCTCCTTGCCATCAGATCGATGTGAAATCAAAGGTTACACACACACAGTCAGCCACAAAGCAAACAACAAAAAAAGACACAACCCCGAGCTAAGTTAACACTTTCTGTTTGAGAAAGGACACAGACCCATGTTTAATCACTGCATTCTCTCAAAAACAACTGCTGCTTGTAAGCACCTGCTTAACACAAAGCCTGTTACAGAACGAAGCCAGTGGTTTGTAGCATTGCACTGTGACGTGTGTGCAGTTAAATCAACAATGCAGTGAGACGGAGAGATGAGAGGGAACGGGCACGTGTGGTGTGCAGAATGATCCCCACCTGCACCTCCACCGCCAGCACACACAGCGGAGTTGCCACCCCACTTCATCTCCACTGCTCATTACCTTCGGCTCTTCCAGCATAACTGCGTGTTTAGTCACTTCCTAACCCAGTTCTGTCAAAATGATTCCCGTTAGAAAATCTGTGTTTCAGCTTAACTCAGATTATTTCTGACAGACCTTGTTTAGCGGATGACTCTAAATGCGAGCACCAGAAGATCTGAGAACATTGTAACCTTTAGAGCTGGGAGAGGAAACAGCAGCGAGCTGGGAGCCAGAGATCCTGTTCCCTGTTGCTGTGGGAGCAGGGCAGTAATCGCTCCTACAGGGCTGATTTGGCAGCTGCCTGAGCACTGAAAGCTCTGTATCAAGGCTGGCACCCTCAAAGAAAATAAATCACTAAATCTATGGACATTTTACAGCTTAAAATGTCAGGTTGAGGTTTAGTGTCCAGAAATTCAAATAATTCCTTACAACTACCTGCAATTCTGTGGTATAATGAGAGAAACAGGCAGATGCTGTTTGGAAGTTGTTAATAAATGTGACATTTCTGTGGAGTTAATGATGAATACCAACCTCACCTTATCTTATATCATCATAACAAGACTCGAGAGCTTCCTTTATTTCTTTCTGTGTATTACTGATATGAAGACATAGCCTCTGTGTCTTTACTTGTTACAAGGTAAAAGAAGTGGAAAAACCATGACCAAAATGCAGCACCAAATTACCATCATGCATATAAAACCCTGACAGGAGCAGGACTTGATAGAGAGATCTCCTTACCTTTTATTAACAGGCTTCTCATCCTTGTCATAGGGCCTTATGAACCATTTTCCAATTCTTACGAAGTTTTTATCCATCAGGCATCTAGAAAACAATTACAGCAACAATTACCACTTACATCCTGAGGTGTAATGAAAAGCAGTCTCTGAAGACAGTGCATCTAAGGGATTAGGCAGCTGAATTTCCATCATATCTAAATCAATTTTGTGGGGTTTGGGTCCCACGTAACTTTGCCACTTTCTGTCTTCCCACACCAGTCACAGAATCCCTGTCCCAGCTCAGGATGCCAAACTTCACACAGCATTTTCCCCTCCTCATCAGCCTTTTCTCCTCAGTGCTGCTCTTCTCCTCAATGATCCATCATCCTATTTCTCACACTCTTCCTGAACAAAAGCCCTTCTTTACCACTGGTTGTTTTCTGTTCAGTCTTTCTCTCAGACTTCACAATAAAGAATATGCATTCCTGTATTTCTGGCATAGTTTAGTATAGGAATGACAGGAAATTGTATTAAGCAAATATTAGCAATGAACCATTTTTCCTTCACATGATTTCAGGTCCTGAAACTTCCATAATTACTGTTTCCTCTGTCAGAAAACCTCACTGCAACACACACACTCCCCCATCACCAAAATCAGAGAAATAAGTTACCATTCTCTGTGGTCCCTTTAAAAGTCCACCCTTTCTTTACAGAAACTGCATATTCTGTGGCCCAAAAAAGGATGTAAAGTGATCAATAACCAATTTAAACTGACAAGCTGGGGAGTGTCTGATGCCTTTGCTCAGCCCTCCTGTGCAGATGAACCACACCAGCAATTTGCCAGCACTAGGAAAGCTCCATGCATTAAACATTTTGCCCCCAAGGGATCACATCCAGAAATTCATTACTAAGGAATATATTTCAGGAAGGTAAATAATATGCTTCAAATACTCTGAAAAAACCGGCCATTTGTTGCCAGTGGTTTATAGACTATTACAAGCAATGTACAAACTTTACCCATATGTTTCACATCTACTCAGTATTTTTTTATTTAGAAGAAAGAACTGTATTTTTCCACTCTTCAAAGTTTCCCAGTAGTTTGTTTCTATAGCAGTTGCTAGAGATTATCCAAAACAAAGGGGAAAAAAACCCCTAAAAATCACATGAAACATTCTGGGAAAGTAGTTTCTGCAAGGCTGAGGAAAAGTGTGTGTTATACACTTCAAAAGCATAGCCAGAAATCACAGATAGGAGATGGATGACTGACAACATAGATATTAATACGCTCCTAATTCTTCTGTATAAACCTGGCAGGGTTTTCCAAAGTTAAAACTGAAGAAAATTCTAACAGCACAGTCGCAATTAAAGCAAAAAGAATCCAGTTCAGCTGAATATACCAATATTTTAAAGTGAATATGAAAGCCAAGCCAGAAAGACATTGGTAAAGGGAGAAAAAAAGGAGCTTCAAGTAACTGTTTCCCTAGGAAATATTTGCTATCACAGTCTGTGCCAGTGTGTTTTACATGAAGAAAAGGAAGCCTGTGAAGTTTATATCAGATCCCTAAAGAAAATAATCTGTAGCAGCAGAAAATGTAATAAACTGTGCCCCACCACACACCCTTCAGTGCCACAGCAGGTTCAGCTGCCTCAAACTAATGCTGCTTGACCAGGAAAAGAGGGTTTCATGGGTAGATTTGGCCTTAAAACTCAGTCAACCCTCCCTGCTACACTAAATCTTGGGTTACTCAAGGAATAATCACATATAAAACAGGAGCCCTGCAGCAGTGCAGGCCTGGCAAAGGCAATGGCAGCACCGTGTGGCTCGTGCTGTCTGAGCACGGAGGGTCACTGTCCTTTCACACTCAGCTCTAACAATGTGTAAAAAGAAATAAAAACCCCTAAAACCAGGAGATGGTGAGCAGTTATTTAACTACACGAAGCACTGCACTCCCCCAGCCCTCAGAGCCGCCGCTGTCCCACTGCTACAGCCCTTCTGTTTATGCTTCTTCCACCAAAAAACCCCAACCAGGGCACACTAACCACAATATTTTGAGCATTTCAGCTCTTCTAACATTTTCTATATTGCCAACCAACACAAATGATCACTAATGTGGGTGCTGAGGCGGGGCAATGACACAAATAGCTGCGCACAGGCCCCTTTTTGTGGCCTTTCCCGGGGCTCAGTTACAGCAGGTGCTGCTCCTCCTGCCCAGCCCGCAGTGCCCGCAGTGCCCACATGGCACCTCCATGGGGGCTGCACCTCCGGGAGGGCTGTGCACCAACATTAACAGCAGCTCCTCCCTCACAGCTCCTCCATGAGGGACTGCACTTCACAGAATCATAGAATGGATTGGGTTGGGAAAGACCTCCGAGATCATCAAGTCCAACCCTTGGTCCAACTCCAGTCCCTTTACCAGATCATGGCACTCAGTGCCACGGCCAAGCTCAGCTGAAAAACCTCCAGGGATGGGGAATCCACCCCCTCTCTGGGCAGCCCATTCCAATCCCTGAGCACTCTCTCTGCAAAGAAGTTTTTTCTGCTCTCCAACTTCAATTTCCCCTGGCAGAGCTTGAGCCCATCGTGCCCCCTTGTCCTATTGCTGAGTGCCTGGGAGAAGAGACCAACCCCCACCTGGCCACAACTTCCCTTCAGGCAGTTCCAGACAGTGCTGAGGTCACCTCTGAGCCTCCTCTTCTCCAGGCTGAACACCCCCAGCTCCCTCAGCCTCTCCCCACAGCACTTGTGCTCCAGTCCCTTCTCCGGCCTCGTTGCTCTTCTCTGGCCCCGCTCCAGCCCCTCAATCTCTTGCCTCAACTGAGGGGCCCAGAACTGAACACAACACTCAAGGTGTGGCCTCCCCAAGGCAGAGTCCAGGGGAAGGGTCACTGCCTTGGGCCTGCTGGCCACGCTAGTTTGGATCCAGGTATAGAATCACAGAATCACTTGGGTTGGAAGAGACCTCTGAGATACTTTTTCCTCCATGGGAGTCAGGGCAGAGACCAGAGGGTGGAGATGCAGCACAGCACAAGGTGGGACAAACTGTGGGGCACACCTTGCCAGGAGCTGGGAGGCAAAGCCTGGCTAAGCTGATCCCTTGTTTGCAGCAATCCCGTCCTGAGCAGGGTGTGAGCCTGGGTGACCTCCCTGTCACCAGTGACCTGTCAGATCCACGGCTCCTGCACACAGACCTGCAGCTGGTCTGGTGGGGATGGATATTTATCTGCACGTGGTAACTGCCCCATCTAGGCCTGTGTGCACTCTGGAGCACCCAAGGAGGACAACTGGGAGTGGCATCGACTTTATTTTAACAAGCAGCTCATCCCCTTCTCACTGTCCTGCAACAGAGGGAGAACTTTACCACCACATTTCTCACCAAAAGAAGCAACTAATACATGTGTTTTGTTGTGTTTGGGGGTTTTTTTAATGAAATCACCTCTCAAAATAAACAACCGAGTCTATTAATATTCTGTCTCTAAAAATCTGCATTCTCAGAAAAAAATCAAGAAAAAGAGCAGAAAATCCAAACCAAGAAAAAGTGCATTTGACACTTATCAAAATGGATTGCAAACAAGGTGCTAAAACTCACTGCTGGTCTCCCCACAGAGTGGGAATTAATCAACAACCTTCACATGTAAAGTTTTTAGATGTTTGTTATGATTTTGTTTTCACAGGTTCAAAAAATGAATAAATACTTTGTGCTGATTTTTAAGTTTGTTCTTGGAGATCAGATGTTAAAAGAATTAAAGGCAACTACAATAATTTAGACTTACACTGGAAATTTATAATTCAAACATACATTAATGAACAGCTTAGTTGGCTTGGGGTCCTTTTTATTTTCAAGTCAGAGATATTAAGGCCTTCAAAGCACCCAATGATTTTTATGAAGCCAGCCATGTTCTTAAAAAAAAAAAAGAACCATTATAAAAATTTCAAGGAGAGAAGTCACAGCAAAATATCAAAGCAAATACTTCAATAATTTTAGGTCTCCCAGCAGAGATACTGGAAAGATAATAAGATCTCTGTTCTGCTTCAGTGACCAAACTGACATATTTTACTTAAAAGAAATGTAGGAAGGAAGGAGAGGCAGCAAGTTGGGCCGTGCTGGCGCTGCAGAGATAGTTGTACCTTTAAGAAATCCAGCCACCCACATTTTAGTAATTCAGGTCACACTGCCTTGTGCAGTTTAAAAGCAGAATTAGTTTCAAAGAATACATATTTCCTCAGAGCTGTGTTACATATTTCCTTTTAATGTATCATATTGCAGCAACAGCTGAAATGAACGTCTAGACATCAAAAACAAGGCTCTGTTCCCACCTACTGCTTTTTACCTCAGGCATCAGGGCTAATGAAACCCATTATCCAGAACACTGCCCTCGGTTACCACATTGGCCACTGCAAATATGAAAAAACACTCTGGGACAGCACCAGTTACTCAGCCATTAAAATCACTGAAAATCAATTTCTTGCTGCACGCCGCAGACCCCGGGAGAGATGAAAGCAGGACCCGTGGGACAGGAGATTAGTGCCAGGGACGATTACGGTGTCGGACTGCTGGGCACGGGCAGCTCCTCGGCACCCGGGCTCTCAGCACCCTGCCCCTGCCCAGCCTTCCATGTTTTGCCTCCTCTCCCCCTGAAATATGAACAATGTGGGGCTTTTTCCATGTGTAACCAGTTTTTAAAAACACACGACCAAGCAACTCGGACAAAATCAGAGATTCAGTTACTAAAAGCAAGAATTTAATTTTTCATTTGAATTTTTATTGATGTGCCCTTAAAAACAGTATTTCAAAAAATAACCAGCATTTTCGAAGCATCATTTCTTCTAAAAAATTGAGTTAAAAGAGTAACAACGCAAAGCAATGGTACATTAATTCTGAAAAACTGTATTATACCCATAAAAATCCAATTAAAGGCAACGCTATTGATCCATCATTGCTATCCTGCCATTGATCACCTTGTAAAATCTGCATTCAAGTCATTAGTGATTAAATTGACTTATTACTAAATCAGATTCTACCCACTTAGAGATCTAATTTCCTTGTGCTGGTTATGATTGTATGGAAATCGTGCTGCTTCCTCGGCCAGCCTGAGGATCCATCTTGGCTCTGTGCCCCAGGACCAAACGAGCCAACCCAGCAGAAACACTCCCAGAACGCTCCATTGTGGAGGCCCCGAACATTCCCAATCCAGGGTTTGCCAAGGGATCCCTGGGAGCGTCCCCTGCAGGGAGCGGCACCGGGGATGCTGCTCAGACACCACCCCGGGCTGCACCTCAGTGCAATTGTTCATATCAAAACTAACACTTCCAAGCAGAGCTGGCTACGAAACTAAAGTTGTTGCACTTCAGAAGGATAAATAAAACCTTCAAAGGCAACAGCTGTTCAATATCACAGGAATACTCCCAGGCTTTAATTGTTGCGCATTGAAACAGAAATTAGCATAATAGCTATTTATTGAAAAGCAGATGGTAGGTAACTATCTGCACTTAGACTGTGTTAGCACTACTTAAAGTATTGCTTTTATTGCTATCTCGGTCCCAGTAGGTACAAAGTTGTTTTTTAGAAAATACACATTAGATGTTACATCTCTCCCACTCCTCTCCTCCTGCGCGGTCTCCCCTGCCCTCCCACTGCAGATCCACTACCAGATCTTCCCGGGGATCTCTCTGGCATCCCGGTTAACCGGAGTGATTATCTCTGAAATCTCCGAGCGCTGGGTGTGATTACAGCTCTGCTCCGAGGGCGCCCTGCAGGGCTGAGCCGCTGCCCCGGACACGGAGAGGCTCCGGTCAAAGCCCGGACTGCCCGCCCTGTGGCTTTGCCTTGAGTGCTTTCTGCAATCACCAGCCCTGCCCCGGTAAGAGGAAAATGAACAGAAATAACCCACAATTTCATGTGTTTTACACAGTTTCCTAAAGCCAGACGGGGAGTTGTTTGCAGAGGGAAACCTGCTCTCGTGTGCCAGAAAATCCCCCCAATCCCTGATTTACGCTGTTTCATTTGTCCCACCATGTGTTTTGTTAAGCAGTTCTATTTCCAAGCCACTCTCTATTTCTTTGCAGAGGTATTTTCTAGAGATGGAAAGCATAACCTGACCATAGTGAAAACACACTAAAGGTTTGGGGAGATTCTCACCATCATCTAAAGTGTTCTGGGCTAATGATGCCGGGAGGAAAGAAGTATTTTCTTAACTTTACTCCTGGGAGTTTCTAGAATTTCCTCCCACATCTGTGAACTTTTCATTTTCTGTTCCTTCTCATTTCCCTCTTCTTCTCTTTTTTTTTTCCAGAACATAAAAGCAAGCCCAAAAAATTCAAAGGAAACTAAAATTTTTACAAGTATTACTGTGCTCTCTTTATCCCAGAAACAATCTGTACTCTCCAAACTTGATTCACTCTCTCCTTTCGCTTTCCCTATCGCCAAGTTTTCTCCATTTCCTCCCATTTTCAGTGACCACCTGGGCCTTATACCCATCACAGCCCTCATTCCACACATCACCTCCAACCCCCCACTTCTGCCTTTTGATCTTGGCAGGTTCATGGAAAATAAAACTGCAGTGGATGTGCAACAGTGAGACCTTTCTCTCTGCACCCACAACGTGATCAGAGCGTGGACTTTCAGTTTTCCTCTCTGAACACAACTGTTGCCTGTCCCCAGTGGCACAAGGGCTGTGTTTGTTTCCCTGTGCCCACAGCCCAGAGTGCTGCTGGAGGTAACGGAATGTGCCAGGGCAGGGAGTCCCTGCAGGGCAACCAGAGCCATCCAGCCATCCCCGGGGAACACCAGGCTTGTTCTGGGGAAAAATGCAGCCTGCATTAATCCATACTTGGAAAGTGAAAGGAACCCAAAGCCTCCCCTCACTTACAAAGTATGCAAGACGTCACTGCTGGAACAGATCCCTTTGGAGAACAGTACTGGGATGTTCCTTCCCTCCTCCTCAGCACAGGTTTGCCTTAGAAACGATTGTCATTTCAGGCTGTGATCCCAACCAGCCCAGGCCCTGGGAAGCATCCCTGTTCCCACCCTCCAGCTGGCTGTTCCTCCTGAGCCAGCCCCACTGATCCCAACACCTGCAGGGACCCCCTCCCAGGCATCTCCACTGATCCCAACACCCACAGGG
>JAJPCS010015713.1:22713-35049 GCA_021164005.1 Willisornis vidua nigrigula | reverse complement strand
AGGGCTCAGGACAGGGCCCAGGGCTCAGGACAGGGCTCAGGGCTCAGAGCTCAGGGCTCGGGACAAGGCTCAGGACAGGGCTCAGGGCTCAGGGCTCAGGGCTCAGGACAGGGCTCAGGACAGGGCTCAGGGCTCAGGACAGGGCTCAGGGCTCAGGACAGGGCTCAGGGCTCAGAGCTCAGGGCTCAGGACAAGGCTCAGGACAGGGCTCAGGGCTCAGGGCTCAGGGCTCAGGACAGGGCTCAGGGCTCAGGACTCAGGACAGGGCTCAGGGCTCAGGACAGGGCTCAGGGCTCAGGACAGGGCCCAGGGCTCAGGACAGGGCCCAGGGCTCAGGACAGGGCTCAGGGCTCAGGGCTCAGGACAGGGCTCAGGGCTCAGGACAAGGCTCAGGGCTCAGGGCTCAGGACAGGGCTCAGGGCTCGGGACAGGGCTCAGGACAGGGCTCAGGGCTCAGGACAGGGCTCAGGGCTCAGGGCTCAGGACAGGGCTCAGGGCTGGGCTCAGGGCTCAGAACAGGGCTCAGGGCTCAGGGCTCAGGGCTGGGCTCAGGGCTCAGAACAGGGCTCAGGCTCCTCCCCAGCCCCAGCTGTGCAGCCCCACCGTGCTGCTCCCAGGCTGTGCCCAGGGGAGGGCACAGGGCTGTCCCCCCTCCCTCAGATCCCACTCACACCTTTCCCAGGGCACACCTGGGCTCTGCCCCCTCAGGGAGCAGGGACAGGTGAGACTGAGCCCAGCACAGGCACAGGGACACACTCTGGCACCACAGCAGGGGCTGTGCCTGAGCTCTGGGGCAGCACTGAGTCCCCACTGGGTTTGGGGCTGCCCCACTGAAGGCCCTGAGGCCACTCTGAGGTCCCAGCACAGGCTGGACAGGCAGCCCCCATCACAGGTGGCACTCAGCCCTGCCCCAGTGCTGTTCCCTCAGTGCTGTTCTGGCCCCTCAGTGCTGTTCCCTCCCCCATTCTGCCACCCCAGTGCCCCTCAGTGCCCTCCTGGCACTGCCCCTCCAGCAGGGATGGAGATGGGGCAGCACAGCCCATCTGGAGGCAAAGGGAGGGAACTCCCCCTTCAGTTCAGACTGACATCCAGATGATCCCAAAAGCACAGCTGGAGCATCTCCTTCCAGAGGCAGGAGCAGCCAAGGCTTCCAACCCCACTGAGAAGGAGAATGACCTTCTGGGAGTGGCCAACACCCTGTGACTGCCCAGTGTGCCCCCAGCACTGTGCAGGGCACAGACTGCCCCTCAGTGCTGCCAACAGCCCACCAGCCACCCCTGGGGCACCCAAAGGGCTTGAGAACACCCCCCTGAATATCTAAACTATCATCATCCTGCTGCAGTGCCAAAAGCTGCAGCACACGAGCCCTGCAGAGCAGCCAGGCTGGGAAAGGACATTCGTGTCATGGCATTTCTGGGGCTTTGTAAGGACAAACTCTGGGTTTCTGCTGTTACCAGGAGCACAGAACAAGCCAGGAGACAAGTGCCCCCTTGGCTCTTTGCTCTGCTTCCTCCTGGGAACACGACCCAGGCTCTGGGTTGCCCCAGGAACATCCACTTGGGAACAATTCTCTGTCCATTTCACAGTATTATGGTGGAGATATGGGAGTTTCTGTCAACTTTGCATTATTTCCTATTTTTTGCTACAAAGGTAATAATGAACTTATTATGAGCTGGATACTTATTGTATTTCAGCTGGATATCCAAAGCTGAGATGTTTGTCATCCATTAATTAAACTTTCCAAGGTTTTCAGGGATGAAAGAGAGAAACAATAAGCCAGTGAATAAATGGGATTTAATTCCCTTCCCCTCTCATCTTCCATTACTCAGAGAACACTCAGTATGAGAAAGTCTATTTGACAAGAAGTATCAACATATTAAACACACACAAAGCCATCCATCCTACAAGGGCTTCCTGCAGCAGCAGCCACTAACTGTGATCAATTTACACTAATTTGGAGCCTAAAGAAAGAAGACACTGATAAAACAACGTTTCTCTCCCTATTAACAACATGGAGAAAAATACACAGAAGGCAGAGAGCAATTCTGTGCAAGTGTAAATGTGCAAAGGCTGAGCCTTCTGTTGCTGTTCTGGGGAGGTCATGCTCAGTTTTTGCAGCTGCTCAATTTTTCTGATTGCAATGAGAAAGAAGATGTTCAATGTTTTATTAGCTTAGTGTTTGGATTGTTTCTTAGGAATGTCTTATCTGCTGAGAAACAAGCCATTATTTCCAACTCTTTATTCTGTGCCACTTCATCGACCCAAGGGCCAACCTGATTTTGGAACTGGAGATCCCTCAGAAGCTCCCCAGGCTTTGAGGAGCTCACAGACAGGACCTGCTGTGGATTCTCTTTCCTGGACAGCAGAACTTTCCTGGAGCTGGGGGTGTTCAGCCTGGAGAAGAGGAGGCTCAGAGGTGACCTCAGCACTGTCTGGAACTGCCTGAAGGGAAGTTGTGGCCAGGTGGGGGTTGGTCTCTTCTCCCAGGCACTCAGCAATAGGACAAGGGGGCACGATGGGCTCAAGCTCTGCCAGGGGAAATTGAAGTTGGAGAGCAGAAAAAACTTCTTTGCAGAGGGAGTGCTCAGGGATTGGAATGGGCTGCCCAGAGAGGGGGTGGATCCCCATCCCTGGAGGTTTTTCAGCTGAGCTTGGCCGTGGCACTGAGTGCCATGATCTGGTAAAGGGTCTGGAGTTGGCCCAAGGGTTGGACTTGATGATCTCAGAGGTCTTTTCCAACCCAATCCATTCTGTGATTCTGTGATTTTATTTCATTGTGGCCTCCTTGCAGTTTGCTGCTGGAAAAATGGCTTTCTTAGGAAGATCTGAAGTTGTACTCCACTCTGCACCCCCAAAGCAGAACCACTGTCAGCTCAGAATGAGCTCCTGAATTCCAGATAAACCCAACTCCTGAACTCAGCAGTGACTCAGACGGGTCCTTCCCTTCCATCTAAACAATAAATTCAATTTTTTTTTTTTGGTTTTACATCTATTCTGGTGGTTGTCAGGCAACAATTCCACCGACAATGACACTGAAATGTGCTCAGCCCTTGAGCCATCTGTGCATTCTGTGCCACTCAGGTGCTAAACCAGCTTCTGGTGCTGTTAAACAAGGAAAGAGCAGCCCCACTTTTACATCTCCCCCCTCTCCCTGGTGCCACAATCCCCAGCTATTATTTACACAACCACACACCATTTAAATCAGTGTCAATTGACAGGGACCCATTTATTAGGCTGAGGTTTGGCCCTTGTGTTTACTTTGTGTTTTCCACTCTTTATCTCAACTCATTAAATTCTTTACAGCACCAAAGACACTCCCCAAGGGTTATACAAGAAGGGCCACACGTGCCCAGGCTCCAGAGGGAACATTCCCAGGGATCTCCTCCCTGTGGGAAGGACATAAAGCAGCCCCAGGAATCCTCTGGGCACATCCACAATCCCTGAGGCAGCACAGCCAAGTCTGAACCTCTGGCCTTGCCTTGCCCTCCAAAAACCAGGCACAGCCTCCTCCAGTTCCACTGGAGCAGAGGGGAAATGGTGCCAGGACACAGAGCTGGCAAAGAAACTGCGACAGGGAGAGAGGAGTGGGCAGAGCCCTGGAGTGCCCCCCTGTGCCCCCCAAGGGCTGTGCCTGCAGTGGGAGCTGCACTCCAAGCACTGCCCACAGTGCCACCCAGGCCTTGGGCAAGACAAACACCACTCTGGGGAAAGACTTCTGCTTTTGTTGGGTTTTTTGTTTTGTTTTTTGTTTGGTGTTTTTTTTTTAATTAGCCTCTAATAATTGAGAAGATTTCAGGACCATCTGGAGCTGTTCTGGGTGACCCAAAGTGAATTTTCCCCCTTCCCCAATTGCAGAGCCCTCTCACTTGCAGCCCAAAGCACTGTTGTGTCTGTATAATACATATCTTTTATATAAAAGATATATTACAAATATATATATTTTACATAAAAGAATATATGTTATATATATCTTTTATATATATAATATATATATCTTTGAACCCTTTTAATAAATAATTTCCCTGCATGTTTCAATAATCCTGTTTTCAAGCACAGTCCCTCCAACAGCTTTAGGGTGACACGAGACACTTGGGCAGAGCCCTCCCCGGGGTTGGGGAGCTCTCCCAGAGCCAACCAACAACCAACCCCACCACCCCCTGGTTATAAATGTGCTGCTTTGCCCAAAGCCCAGCCCAGCTGCCCCCAGGCAGAGGATGGACAGATGGACAGGTAATTCTGGGATAGCAAAGCTTTCCTCAGCTATTTCAGCATCTCTCACAGCAGCAGGAGCCAAACCTGAGTCTGGTTTCTGGGGAGATTTCCCCTCAGGAATCTCACTCCTTGCCAGGATCCAGCCTTGGCACAGCACCTGCAGGACTCAAAATCCTCAGGGGTGGATAAAACTGGATCTGCAGCTGCCCCAGACAGGAATGTGGATTTATTTAACCTGCACTACACAGACCCAGCCCTCCTCCTCTCAGGAGAAATTCCTTACTCCTTCATTTCCCAAACTTCTCATCATTTGCCAGGCAGCATTACTGGAGCCACCACAACATCTGTCCTTGGATACTCAGTGAAAACACAGAAACTGCTGGAAATGTTGTTCAACACAACCAAGGCAGGCCTTGGGTTTGTGTGTTAAAGGCTCCCACACTGAGCTCTCTCAGAGTGGAGATGTGGCAGGATGAGGTGGCCCTTAAGGACAAGACAGGTGAGATCCCTCTCCTGCCTGATCAGCAACTTGCCCCAGAGCAGCCTTTGGTTTCAGTGCATAAAACCCCAGGATGGCCCTTTGCATGAGGACAGTTCAGGGGAAATCTTTTCCTCCAGGAGGAAGCAGTGAACATGCTAAAAGACAAACAGCTTGGTTACATCTCACAAATTATTCCCTCCCTCTGACCAATTCCCTCTCATTTTCCATGCAGTTTCCAGGTGGAGAAGGAACTTGCACCCAGGATCTCACACCAACTCCCACCACTGCCACAGCAGCAGATTAAGCCTCACTAAGATCCCCTCAGAGTGTCTTTATTCCCAATTCCATCATCACAGCAATGGAACACCAAGGCTCAGATTCCAGGACAGAGCAGGGAGTGGGGCAGGCACAGCATCCATCCCTTCTCCTGGGGGGATCCCAGCACCCCATCCCTGCCAGGCAGTGCCCCATTCCAGGCAGTGCCCAGGCACGGGGCAGCTCCTGCATTTCCAGCTCTGTCAGTGCCCCCAGACCTCTCATTTTGTGTAACTGCATAAACCCCCCTTTTTGTTCAATTTACACCTTCCTGAGCCCTGCCTGCTGTTCTGCAGGGAACTGGGATGCTGAACTCCACAGGAAGCAACTGAGGGCCATGAAAAGAGAAGAAAACAAGTGTGAAAGGAGTGGCAAAGGCTGTGCCATGGCATGGGGACAACCCTTTTGGGGTATAAAACAGGGGCAGAGCACAAACATTCACCACCAGTGAACGTTCCCACAGCTTGAAGTGGCAAACTGGATGTGTCAGTCCAGAGAACTTTCATTTCTCTGATTGAAATACCACAGGAAAAAAGTTTCTACCTCGGAAAACAAAGTGAGATAAGGGGGGGGGGAGTTGCACAATGTGGCACAGAAGGGCCTAGTGGGAAATTCTGTCCATAATATCCCTGTGCTCATCATGCCCAACCTTCTCATGGCCCTGGTGCTAAACCAGAGCAGAGGCAGCTCCTTCCCACACCAAGGGCTGTGTCTGCAGCTGCTCTGGGCCACCCTTTCCTGGGGAGGAGCTGCCCTCCCCCAGCCAGGCCCTGAGCAGAGGAATCACAGAGGAATCACAGAATCAGCTGGGCTGGAAGAGACCTCTGAGATCCTCAAGTCCAACCCTTGATCCAGCCCCACTGTGATCACCAGATCATGGCACTCAGTGCCACGTCCAGTCTCCTCCTAAATGGAGCCTGCAAACCCCCCCATGCCCATCCCTGCCCCCAGTGCCCCCTGGACAGCTCGGCCCAGTGTCTGAACATCCTCCTGGGGAGGAGAGAAACCAAAGCACTGACACAGAATGGGAAGTTCTGTCCATTTTGGTAACCTTTTCTGTGTTTCTCACTTTTCTTGGGCCCATCCCCAGACCCTCCCTGCTCCTGCAGAGCCCCCAACAGCTCCTGCCAGCCCCACCCCAGGGGCTCCTCGTGGCTCCCAGTGCTCCAGGGGCACTGCCACCAGTGCCTGCTGGGAATGGCCATGCCCAGGGCAGCAGAGTCACCCACCAGGGCACAGGGTCCATGTCCAGCTCCCTGCCCACTTCCTGCAAAGCCTCTGCTGGCCCAGCCTACAGTGGTCACAGGGCAGGATTTTGTTCCACCTCAGGTGCCACATTTGGCACCAAATCCAAGATTAACTCTGAAGAAACAGCATTCCCAACCTAAACCACCACCTGGGCCCTGAACCACCTCCCTCAGAGCCAGCAGCTCAGCTGCTGCTCCACTGCAGAGAGCACAGGCACTCCAGGAGCCCTCAGTTTGCCCATGCTGAGCCCAGAAGGCAGCACTGAAACCAGAACATTCCAATATCCATGTTCAGCTGCCCCTTTGAAGGTTCATTCTGTGCCTTCACAGCTCCTCAGTCTGGCCCAGGCCAAAACTGTCCAGCAAGAACAAAATACTCCATTGAAAAGATTCAAACACATTTCCTACCACAACAGTGCAACAAACAAAGAGTCAGATATGCTAATATATGCTAATTAGGGCGGCTAATCCTCAGAGCTGAGAACCTGCTTGAAGAGGAGGTAAACTTCAAAACATTTCTCCCAGAAGCTTTCAGGGAAATGAATATTCATCCCCTCCCAGACGGGAGGTACCATGGGCAGAGAAAGGAACCCTTGGCAGCCCCTGGGCCATAATCCGGGGGGGAGAGAAATCCTTGGAGCAGATAAAGGCACTGCTGCAAAGACAGTGGGCACTGCCAGGCTGTGCTGGTGATGCTCACTGAGATGATTATCACACCCAACACTTCAGAGTTACAAAGAATTTGGACTCTGACTTTACCAAGAGGTGGAAAACACAAACTGGGTGATGATGTGACACAGGATTTGCTGCTCCAGAAGGGAAGAGCCAGCAGGAAATCCCCTCCATGCACAGGGGTTGGGGTTCTGTGCAGGAGAAGAGGCCCAGAGAGCCCCAAGGGGTGTCTGGGTGTGCCCACTGTGGCCACAGCAGGGATGGATCCTGTGTCTCCACGGGCACATTTGGGAGTCCTGCTGGCCACAGGTTGTGCAGAAACCCTCGAGGAGCTGGCACAGGGACTCTGGAATCTGTTCCCCATCCCACTGCTCCACTTCATCAAAAGCAAAGAGACTTCTCAGAGCTCTCTTGCTCCTTCTGACAGCCAATTTCCCCAAGAAAGAGCAACTGTGCTTACAGACCTTAATAATTCACAGGCCTGCAGAGCTTTTCCTTAAAAAAGGGGGAGGAGGGAAGGGAGGCTTTTCTTTTTGACAAACCCCAGCTGAAAACAGCCAGAGGAGAGTGTGCCCTGCCCACCCTGCCTGAGGACAGGGACAGCCAGGGCAGCTCCACCTCCTTTGGTGGCTTTTCACGCCCAGGACATGCACAGTCCCTGTCACACCCACACAGGCACAGCCTCTCAGCCCTCTGGGGATGCCACTGCTCCAACATGACCTTGGCAGAAATGAGTCAAACCACAGCTCTGCCACAGCTGCTTCACCTCAGTTGAAGCAAAAATAAAAAGCCCCAAGTCTGGTAAGAGCTTTGTGTTCTCTGAGCAGCACCCACAGCTCGTGCAGGGGGTGGGAAAACCTTCCCACAAGGAGGAAGACCCTGAGATCAGCTCAGTTGGTTAAAACTTGGCTGTAATAACACCAAGGTCGTGGGGTCAATCCCCTGTGTGGGCCACTGACTGAAGAGTTGGACTCGCTGATCCTTGGGGGTCCTTCCAGCTCAGAATAGTCTGGGATTCTGGGATTCTGAATAACCATTACTGATGTCTGAGAGCACAACCAGCACAAGTGGCTCAGACAGAAAACATCAGCACTGGCAGAGGAAGCTTTCAGGGTTGGATTAAGTGCAGCTTGCAGAGGAATTTTGCTATAAAACAAACTAAACCTTATTAGTGAACAGTAGAACATTTCCTAAGGTATTTGTGATGGATCAGAGCTCTGAAAGAAGTGCTCAGCTTTAGTCCTCATTGTATCCAAACCAGATGTGGCTGCAGAGGGAAGCAAAGCCTGACCTGGAAGAGAAGAATCCCTGCAGGATCCACCAAAAATCCATAGGCAGGGAAGTGGTGTTTGATGGCAGAGCAGCTGAGGATTCCCCAAGGGCTTCAGTGAGAAGGGCATTTGGTCTGAAAGGGATTTTTGTACTCTAGAAATGCACAGTTCCCACTTTTCCCTGTGGCTCTGCAGGCAGGAATGCCAGGAGGGCACCTCAGGTGCCCCACAGGGGCAGGAAGGAGCTCCAGCCCTGCCAGGGGACAGTCCCAGCCCAGCAGCCCCAGCCTGGCACGTTCCCTGCCACAAAGAACTCCCAAACACTTCAAACAGTAACATTTGGGCTTTTTTTTGAGCATTGCCTAAAGAAAAATGAGTCCAAAGAGGCCTGGAATGTTGGTGTGTTTATAGCACAAAATGAGCTACAACACAAACAAACGATGGTGACAAAAGTCTCTCTTGTCACAAAAAGTGGTTGTAAAGTTTGGGAAGCCAAAGGAAAAAAATTGGGCTAAAAGAGCTTAGTCAAAAATTCACACAGAGAAAAACGAGGATTTCACCCTAAAGGTGGAAATGTTCTGTATGATTTTTCTGTAGGAAGAGTAATAGGAAAACATGGGAAACTGATTCAGGAGATAGAGGACAAATCTGACATGGTAAGAGTGAGAACTGAGGCTGAAAAGGAAAAAAATATCCCCCAGGAGGGGGTGAACTTGAGTCAGCAGCCCCTCTGTAGGGAGCACCAGGGGCTCTTCCAGGAGTGCCCAGCCAGGATCCCAGGGCTGGCACCACTGGGAAGGCCCTGCCTGGAAAAGGGAGATGTTTTGTGCAAAGGTTCAACACATCTTGTACAATTTATCGATAAATTCTCCTTGCACTTTCCTGTCATGGGCAGAAATTGCTGACACCCCCCTGGCAGGAAAGGCAGAGTTTCCAAAGCTCCCCCCCTGCCCTCCCACACAGGGGAGGTTTTCACACTGTCACACCCTTTGGCAGTCCAGAGTCCTGATTTTTGAACCAAAAAGTTGTCAGAGAGACAAAACCAGTCCTGGAGTTGGAAACGAAGGAATGAGGTAAAGCAGAAGTGAAAGAGTTCCAGAGGGAAGGTGCCCCTGGGGGTGGCAGCAGTGCCAGTCCTGCCCTGCCCCCAGTGCCCCCCAGTGCCCCCAGTGCCACTGCCCTGGTCCCACAGGGGATGGGGATGCCCCTGGGAAAGGCTCTTGGAGAGAATGTCACTCCTCAGCAATTCACCTGGTGCTCTGAGCAACACCCACTGCACAGAAATTAAAAATGAACTAATTATACTGCACTTTAACGTTGTTTTATTGCCACTATCACAGGCTGAAAGAGATTTTTGGGGTAATTTCTCAGAACAGATATTTCCATTGCTTGGCAATCCCCAGGCAGTTGTTTGCCCTGGATACCATTAATATCCATCTTGAATTTATCCCTCTGTTGTTCCTCATGGAGTTCTGTCACAAACCTACAACAAAAAGCAATTAAAGGGTTTGTTCCACACCCCAATTATCTCCACACACACTTGCAGGCTCTGATGGGTTAAATGCCAGAGCAGAAGCCCAGGAGGGCTGAATGAATGCAGGTGATGTCCCAGGAGTGCAGATCAATCCCATTTGGGGAAGAGAGTCTGAAACCCTGGAATGGGATGGGTGGGAAGGGACCTCTAAGCCCATCTCGTCCCGGGGCACCTTCCACGAGCTGGGGCTGTGCTAATAAAGTGCATTTTTCCAAGACTCTGTGGACAGGGCTCAGAAATAGAAGCAGCAGCACAGTTGGCTCCTGACACTCACAGGAGTCACCATTCTTCTGATATTCACAGGAATTAGGATTCTTTTCCATAAAAAAATAAAATAATCCTTATAATAATAAAAACCACAGATTCAAGCTCATGCTCACCACTCAGGTAAGAGGCTGTAAAAGCACTAAAGACACAGAGGGGGTTCAAGAGCACTGGACTCTGGAGCTTTGTCCCCATTTGGTACCCAGGTACTGCCCCTGGTGTGGAACTCCCTGGTTTATAGAATCACAGAATCACAGAATGGATTAGGTTGGAAAAGCCCTCCCAGATCATCAAGTCCAACCCTTGGGCCAACTCCAGTCCCTTTACCAGATCATGGCACTCAGTGCCACGGCCAAGCTCAGCTGAAAAACCTCCAGGGATGGGGAATCCACCCCCTCTCTGGGCAGCCCATTCCAATCCCTGAGCACTCTCTCTGCAAAGGATTTCTTTCTGCTCTCCAACTTCAATTTCCCCTGGCAGAGCTTGAGCCCATCGTGCCCCCTTGTCCTATTGCTGAGTGCCTGGGAGAAGAGACCAACCCCCACCTGGCCAGAACTTCCCTTCAGGGAGTTATCCCCAGCTCCTCCCCATCCCAAAGCACCAAGCTCGGCCACTGGGAGAGCAGCAGCATCGGATTTAAAGCACCACCTGCCCTGTGGGGCCATCAGTAAGAACAGTCGCTCTAATAAAACACTCCAGGCCTTCCAACCCTCCCGTTCGAAGCTCACAAAGGCAGGGAATGAAAGAGCTTCCCTATAAACCAAACCCCAAGCCCACGTGGCTGCAGCTCCTTTTCCCAACTGTGGGATCATCAGGCACAACACTTGACTCTCCCCAGGGATGGGAATCTGGTTTGGTTCCCTCTCAGCGGGGCTTGGAACCCACGTGGATGCAGTTCCAGGTGTGCAACATCCACAGCTGCAGAGGGGCAGCTCCGAAGGGAACACACGGCACTCCTTTGTTGCTTCTCAGAAACGATCCCTAAAGGAGGAATTTTTGCTTCTTGTTTCCCAAATCCCTGCGTTATTTGATCACAAACAAATCCAACAAAACCTACTCACAGTATGCTTTTAGCAGCTCATTTTAGCCTGATTTGCATTTTAAAGAGTCCACCTACACAGGACCAGCTCAGTTAACTCGGAAAGATGATCCAACTGTTTCCATCAAGTCTCTGCCTGTTCAAACTCTTCCATTTTAACACCGAGCAGCACTTAAAAATTCCTAATAAATTATATCACTGTGTTTATTCCAGGTAAGCCACTCCAGGTTTTTTCCACAAGTATTATTCAGTCAAGAGCTGAAGAATTTCAAACTGAGTGGAGGTTTAAATGAGATATTGGGAAGGGATTCTCCCCTGTGAGGGTGGGGAGGCTCCTCCTGGAGCTCCCGAGATCCCTGACATGGTTCTGGAAACTCCAGAAATTCTGCTGCAAAACACAAATCCTGGAGGTGGTGTCACTGTCCCTACAGGTTTTCAGGAGAGCCCACCTGGTAATTATTGCATTATTTCTGTTTTACATCACTCAGATTCGTGAAACAAGTGTAGAAATGTTGGATTTGCCCCTCTCTTGGTTTCCATGACTGGAATGTTTCATGGCTCTCATCCCTTTTCAGTGTGTTCTTGAAAAGCTGAACACGCTCTAGGTGATGTTTGTGTGAAACAGTGGCTGTAAATAAAGGGTTCCACACGTCTGGGGTGGTGCCAGTCAGAGCAGTGCCCACCTTTACCCCTCGGGGCACCTCTCCTGGGGTCAGGAATTGTTCCCCGGGGCTGGGGCTGGAGGGGGTTTGGGCACAGCTGCCCAGAGGGGATTTTTGGCATCATTCTGTGATTTCGGGGGTGATAAAATCTTGTTGAGACCTGTTGAACTTTCTGTTTGAACACAGAAGCAAAAAACCACAGGATGGGTTGGGTTGGGAGGGACCTCAAAGCCCACCCAGTGCCACCCCCTGCCACGGGCAGGGAGACCTTCCGCTGTCCCAGGTGCCTCCAAGCCCTGTCCAACCTGGCCTTGGACACTCCCAGGGATGGGGCAGCCACAGCTTCTCTGCCCAACCTGTGCCAGGGCCTGCCCACCCTCACAGGGAAGGATTATTTTGTGTATCCACCCTGAATTCCCCCTCTCTCAGTCTGAGCCCCATGGATTGAAGGAGGTTTTGATCCTGTCCCTGCATTGTTGAGCTCTTTGTTCCAAGAGGAGGGGAAACACCTCAGGGCTGGTGGGTTCACACAGATCTCAGAACTCCAAGGACAGCCCACCCTTGTTATCCCAAGGACAGCCCATCCTTGTTATCCCAAGGGCAGCCCATCCTTGATTCCCAAGGGCAGCCCATCCTTGA
>JAJPCS010015702.1:0-66747 GCA_021164005.1 Willisornis vidua nigrigula | reverse complement strand
AGCATGGCCGCCAAAACATCGTGTGGAGATCCAGGCTTTCAGTTTTGCACATAGACAGTTGCAGTTCCTGACTAATACAGCCAGCATGTCTCCTCTGTGAGTGCCTCCACTTCCAAGGTGCCCATGGACAACGGGAACTCTGCAAGTGGAAGAGAACACGGTGGGGACGTCCGCTGGCAATCCAGTAGAGTGGAGAACAAACAGGCCAAGACGTTTCTGGAGTGCGAGGCTGAGAACTTCCTGACACAGCACGTGAGTGAGCCAAGTAGGGAAGGCACCTGTCAAACCTCCTGTTTGTGACCAGAGAAGGGCAGGGGGATGTCAGGAGGGTTGGAGGCCATCTTGGGCTCAGTGGTTGTGAAATGATGGGGTTGATTCTTGGAGAAGGAAGGAAGGGGTTCAGCAGAGCTGCTGCCTTGGAATGCCCTTCCCTTAGAATGCCATCTTGAGAGAGGAAAGAGTTTTCCTGCAGAGAGAAACTGAACAGAATTTTAACTCTCCCAGGTCTCACTCTTTCCAGTCTCTGTGTACTTGACTGGTTTTGTCCCTCTTTCTGTGGCCTCTCTTGTCCCTGTGCTTGGTGGCTGCTACCCACGACTCTGTAGCTGACATAGCTAACGGGCTGGAGACCCCCATTTCTCTGCCCTTTCAGCTGCCTCTTCACAGCAGCCTGTTCAGTCTGGAAGCTCAGTCTGGAGAGGGAATCCCACTCTCCTCTTTGTGCATCACTTTCTGGAACCTGCGGCTTGTGATGCTGAAGACTGAGGTGGCACCGAGGGCTGCCATGGGCCTCAGCCTGGTGTGACACTGCTGCAAACAGGAGGGGACAGTGGCAGGGTAGCTCCCGGAGGTGACCAAAATGCTTCTTTGAGATGTCACTGCAGTTCATCAGCTTTCTGGAAAAGGTCTAGGATTTCAGGAAGCTTGTTTTCCTTTCTCAGTGACAAGGATCAAGGATAAAGAGTGATGCAACTCTAGTCAGGGAATTCCAGCATTCTTTAAGTGGCACTAGAAGGCTGTTGGATGTCCCTTAGACTGCCATATATGGGACGTATATGTCACCCTGGTGTTGGAAATGAGACTGCTTTGCTGTTAAAGGCTTCTTTGTCTGTCGCCTGCTCGTAGACCAAAGGAGCTGTCTGCGGGCTAGAGAAACCCCTCCTTATTAGAGAGGCATTTGGCAGTGGTGGAAGAAACAGTGAAGGAATTCTTCTCCACAAGGATCTGACATACAAAGAGAAAGATGAGCTTACCCAGGCACTGAGGAAGGTATGGTCACCTTTTTTCCAGATGCCACTTTGGGAAAAGATCACAAAACCATTCTTTTGGCAAACTGCTGAAAGGTGGAAAAGAATCCCTTCCAGTTGTTGTTGTTACCCAACTGACCACAAAGGGCTCACAGCCCCAGACAGTGGGACTGCATTGCAGTGGGATCTCTGTTGGAAGTGAGCACCTTGCATTTTGTTTCTTTCAGGGAGTATTGTGAGTGTGAGCAAGCCAAGGAAGGAATACACAGAACTGGAAGAACTTGGCCCAGGCTCAGTCTGATCCCACTTCCTGAGACGCACTCACACGCCAGGTACTTTGCTGCTCCCTGCTTCTCTTGAGACACACACACTAACTCGAGTCATTTTGCAGGCCCTGACTGAAGAGCTTTCTGTCAGTGAGGACTCCTCAGTCCAGGCGCAAGAGGTGGAGCGGCAGCAGAGGATGGATGGAGTGCTCAGTGTCCAGGAGTTCCTGTGAGTGTTAAGCTTTCTCACTTTCTCTGGGCAGGGCAGGGCATTGATGGGCTTTAGGAGGCCAGTGGCAAAGAAGGAATTTTGCACGGTTGTCATTTGGAGCATAGACGGGAGAAGCGAGCACGAGGGCAGGTGTGGGTGCCCCCTGACATACAGCACAGCTGCCTCCCTGTACTTGATTTAGGAACCTTGCAAAAATCCTTCCAAACCAGACCAGAGTATTTGGTGGCAGGCATAGGCTGAAAGATCAGAGGTTTGCACAGGGTTTCGGGAGAGAGCAAAGAATTGAACCACAAAGGCAATCAGGGAACAGAACAGGTGGCTCAGAGACCCTGTGCAGATTCCACCGCTGGTAATTTGGTAGTCACAACCACATAGCAACCTGGCCGGATCCCTTAGCTGACCCCAACTGCTTGGTGCTGAAGATTGGGCCAGAGGCCTCCTGGGGTCCCTGCCAGATGGAATCATCCTGTGATCCTATGCTTATTGGATTGGAAAGTCTACACAGCTCCTCCCCATATAGCTTGCAGGATCATCCTTTGTTTCCCTGCTGACGGCAAGAGTAATTGTGGGAAGAGTCATCTGCACTAAGAAAGTTTGTCTTAGCCAAAGAACACCTTTGGGAAGTCTCATACTCAGTGTATTCAAAGGGGGAGTAGGAGCTAGCACGCAGGAAGCTTTTGAGAATACCTGAGCATTCTGGAAAGGTCTAGCATTTCTGGAAGCTTGTTTCCCTTTCTGAGTGACAAGTGTTTCACCTGCATCAAGGACAAAGAGTGAGGCAGGTCCAGCCAGGGAATTCCAGGATTCTTTAAGTGGAACTAGAAGGCTGTTGGAAGTCCCTCAGACTGCCATATATGGGACTTAGTATGTCGCCCTGGTTTTGGAAATGAGACTGCTTTGCTGTTAAAGACGTCTTTGTCTGCCCCTGCTTGTAGACCAAAGGAGCTGTCTGCCGAAGAGAGAAACCCCTCTTTATTAGAGAGGGATTTGGTCATGGTGGAAGAGACAGTGGAGGAATTGAAGCTCCAGAGGGATCTGCTGAAGGAGGAGAAAGATGAGCTTACCCAGGCTCTGGCAAAGGTATGGTCACCTTCATCCTAGGCAGTACTAGGGGAAGAGGGCATGGCACCAACAAGACCAGCCCAGATGCTTCTTCTGGTGGTAGAAGATAGGGACAGTGTTGTTGTCCTTTTTGGAAAGGAACAGGACCAGGGCAGTGACCGTCCGCCTGTACTTAGCACTGTTGAGGCCACACCCCAAGGGCTGTGTTTAGTTTTGGGCCCCTGACAAGAAGAAGGCCATGGAGGTGCTGGAGCATGTGCAGAGAAGGGCAAGGGAGCTGAGGAAGGTCCTGGAGTAGAAGTCTGATGAGGAGAACTGAGGGAGGTCTTTAGCCGGACTTACAGAAGGTGATAAATGACAGTGCTTACCAAAAGGGCTGCTCCCTGCCAAGCCTCCCCTCATTGCATGCTGTTGCTTGACACACTCACGTAGATTTCCTTTATCTTGGGGGTTTAGTTTTGGTTTGTTTTTTCCCCTGAGAAGGAGTAACCCTGTGTATTTTCACTTTCTTCAGCAAGTAAAGTTGCTATGGCCTAAGCTTTCCTGCATGTTTCCAGCACTAGAGTTTTAGTTAGTAAGGGACTAATTTTGTATGAAAACATAGAGTTTGTGTTGCATTACAGGTATGGGAATTTAGCAGAAAATGACCCGCCCTTGCATTGCAGCTGCTCCTCTGAGATCAGAGGGGCTGCATGTGGCAGGGCTTCCTCTCTGATTACAGCCAGCGTAGCACTGTAAGACCAGAGAGTCGCGTTCAAAAGCACAACTTGCACAAACACAAATGCACAACTAGTGCAGTTTACCAATGCAGTCTATAGCTCTGATCGCATTGAAGAAGTACTCACACGCTCCAGATTCAGCAACAGAGCTGTTTATTAAGCAACAGGAAGAGAAGTTCAGGATAGCCAGTGACAAACAGATGAACTACTCAAACATTGATGTGTGTCATGACAGAAAGTGTAGTAAGAGAGATCCAAGAGAAGCATATAAATAGATAAAAAATAAGTCTATAGTCCTGGGTATGCTCCAATGCCACTGGAGGCACAAAGCTCTCCTAAAGGTGTCCCTTCAGCAGAGGAGAGGCACAGTCCATTGACCGATGCCAAACAGGCATCATGTTTCTGTTACTTTTGGTCAGAATCCACAGTTGATAAAAGAAATGGAATCAATGCTTTGATCCTGCTCCAGGCACTGAGGTGGCAGTAGAGGCTCTCTGACCTTCATCAGAGCATCTTTCCACACATCCTTGTCTCCTTAGTAACCAGGCTTAGGACAAGTGTGTTCTTTCACGGGGCAGGGAGTGGCTACTGGCCACTACAGAGGTGGGATGCTTTTCTGTGCTTCACTGAAGCACCATCAGTGTATGAGACCTGCACTTCACTCCAGATATCCCTCAGTTTTGAGGCCTTGCTTGAGCCAGATGCAAGAGAAGTGAGAGGCCCAGCTCCTGTTTATCTGCACCAGCCTCACCAATTCTTCCCTGTTGTAATGCAGCGGTGTCCAACTCTGACTTGTTACCGGAGTGTGCCATGCAGCAGATGCTCTTCAACTTTGAGCCCCCAGATTGCAAAGGGGCACTGTCTGGCTCTGCACAGAGCTCCCAAGGAAGGACTCTAACTGTACTTTGTCCCACTTTCAGGTTCGCCGCCAGCACGAGTCAGCCAGCAGGCGTCTGGAGTGGCTGCTCCAGGCGTTCTCTCACCAAGACCATGCCCTGGCCCAGGTGTCCAGAGAGAAGGAGTTGCTGGCGCATGAGAAGGCTGCCCTAGAGGCCCGAGTGGCAGCCATGGAGCAGAACCTCCGAGGCCTTTCAGAGCAGCTGGCAGAGGCCAGGTAAAGGCAGGGAGAACCCCCGGCTGGGACAGGATTAAAGGTCTGCAATTGGAAAGGTGGAAAGCGTTTCACGAGGATTTATTGCATCCTGTGTGCTGTGCAGATGCTTTTCACCTTCCATGGAGAGAAAATGGAAGAGTCTTGGGAAAAAAGGAAAAGGAGACTGTGCCTTCAATGTTAGTTTTCAGACAGCTAAAGCTAACAAAGCTCTCCTGAGCCTTGGGCTCCGGTTTGTGACCCCTTGCACATGCCCGTGCCAAGTCCAAAGGAAGCCAACCTGGCTCTGAAAGGAGTAGCAGGGAAACCACGCAGATGTTTGCTGAAGCCTCAAGTTTTCCTCTGCTTTTGGTTTCTTCTGTGCTTCTCAACATCAATCTTTCCTTGCCAAGTTTTTTGACATGGGATCTTCAGAATTCAAGGCCCCAACACGCAAGTGTTGTGAGTAGGTCACTCCCATTTTAGGTGAAGTGAGAGGGTCATGCTGAAAATCTTGAGGGCTTCCTGGGCTAAGTCATATGAAGCACGTGCAGGACCTAGACTTGCTCACAGCAGCAACAGCAGCACCAGCAGGGAACTATCTTTTAACTTCTAGACAATCTCTGGGCATTCTTGCTCACCATTCCTGTCCACTCAGCCCTCTAACCTGTCAAGTCCCTTTGGTTGGTCCCTCTTCCTCTTTAAAGAATGCTTAGTTAGCAATAAGGAAAGGTAGCAAGTTCTTCTGTTACCTTCCAGGAATTTAAACTGCAGGATACCTGTCTCTCATCCCAGATAGTTGTTGTCCAGAGAAAATCTATTTCAGATTTCTAACAAATGCTGCTACAAGCCTGAGATTTTACTGTATTATCGGATGTATCCCTTTAGTCCTTCTTAAATAGTAGTGTCGGGAAAATTAGATACCTCCATGCACACCGTGAACAGCATTAAAAAGTCCCAAGTCAGGCAGGAAAACAGTCTGTTCCGTGCCCCTGCAGAGTGCCTTGGAGGTGCTGATGAGATCAGGGCTATGAGTAGAGGCTGTGCTTTTGCTCCTGGGCACAGACAGCGTGGGCACAGCTACATGTGTGTGGTTGGTCAGGCACCAGCAGTTTAAGATTTGGCTGTTAAGATCAAACTGGGCTGGGCCTCCTCTGCTGTGCTACGTCATAACATGCCTGGGCGCTCCCTAGGAGGGGCCTGCTCCGTTATTTTAAATACACTTGCTGTCTCTGAGTTTCCATGGACTCCATTCTACTAAGCTTTGCTGTCTGAAAACAAGACTGGCCACAGCTCGCCTCTGTCATTTCAGAAGCACTCGCTCCATGTGCATTGTGATCTCTTGCAACAAGCAGCTTCTCAAGTTTAAGCTCTTCCATGCCAGTTTAAGTGGCCGTAAGGAAAAGGAATCTTCAGCAGAAGATGTCTGAGCAACTGGCTGTCAGTGAAATCACAGTCACCAGAGACAGCAGGAATCCAAATATTGTTACTTACTTATACAGGCTCTGGTACTCTCATGCGAGTATTATTTTAGACACTGCAAGGCAAAGGTGAAAGAAACCATTTGGTCACTGGCAGAAAATTGAGCTCTATTATTTATCTATTCATCACCTGTGGATGGGAGGAGATCGCAATGTGTCTGCATTAATCTCTTCTGGTAAATGTAGTTTGAAGATGCTCTTCAAAAACCTGGGTCAGCTCTAAGGTAGTTTAGCTGCGCACATTCATCTCCATGCCATTGCTTTCTTCTTTCAGCTCCCTGGTCGATGCAGAACTTTGCCTGGTGATGCAGTACGTGGACAGAGGCACATTATTCTATGTACTTTGTGCAGTATACGTCCAGGAAGGAGAGATAGCCAGTGTCTGCTGGGAGGTAATGGATCCTGCTTGTGCTTCCAATGGTTTGGACAGGATAGTCCTTGGAAACAGGTGATAAGAGCAAGAGTGATTTCCTGTTCACTTTGTTCCTGTGTTGCTGTGATGATATAGAAAAGGAGTATCTGCAATCGCCTTCCGGCCAGTGTCACTGCACGTCTTAGAACTTGTTTGTATACACTGATATACTGTTTTCCTACTCTTGCTCTAGTTTTTAATTCACTCTTCTCCATTTTGCTTCTCTAACCACTTGCCTGGAGCCTGTCTGCACAACATTCCCTCCCTGTAAAAGCAAGCATGCACCTGCGGCAGAATTTTAAACTCGGGGCCAAGGAAATGTTCTCAGCCTCAAAGGATAGCATTCCCCTCAAAATGGCATTTGCTTCTGTAAAAGACCTAAGGTGCTACTTGCTAATCTGCTGCCCAGGCTAGCAAGAAAATCTTAATCAGGAAGCCTCCCAACTGAAAGGGATCCACATGGTACTGAAAGGAGGAAGGACTCTTTCAAAGCTAATATGTCTTCATTTCCATAGATGGGACTATAACAGAGTTGCCTGTGTTCTTTTTGTTGTTGTTGTTGTTGTTTTAGTTGTTGTAGTTGTTACCCCACTGACCACAAAGTGCTCAGAGCCCCAGCCAGAGGGGCTGCATGTTGGATGTGCTGGAAGGTGGCATCTCTGTTTTGAAGTCAGCATGTTGCCTTTTGTGTCTTTCAGGGAGCATTGTAAATGTGGGAGATACAATGAAGAAATGGAGGGGAAAACACTGGCAAAGGGTGAGTGCAACCACACTTACTTCTACAAAACCATGGGCCATGTATTTTGCTGGTGCCATATCAAGTGTGACGTCAGGCAAGCTCCAAGCATGTTAGACACTGGGCTCACAATCTCCCAACTCACACAGCTGATCAGGATTTACAGCTGTGTCCCAAAGCCATGGTCAAAGACACCTAGATGCAGGCAATGTCTTACCTGCAGCGGGGAGCAGGATTTGCAAGATCTCCTGGCCATCATTCAGGCTCAATTTCTCTTAACCCCAGGTTCAGACACAGATAGGACTTAACCCTTTTCTCCACCCTGTGTTTCATCTTGAAAATCTAATGCAAAAGCTAATGAAGGAGAGATCATGTTTGCAACAAAGGTTTGTGCTTCAGTCCTAGTGAAGCTGGCTGACATACACACTCATCTATGAGAAGACATTTACCGAGAGCAAAGATCTCTTCTGAGCAATACAGGTGTGTTTTGGTCCAGTGTCCATGACAGCCCATTACAGAGATGCTATTTGTAATAAGCAGACACGGTAGTATCTTAGAGAGTCCCTCTGCTCTTTCAGTCTCCACCTTCATATTCCTGAATTCTTCTATCTGGTTCTCAGCAAACAGATTGGAATCTTCGTGGTAGTTCCTTATCCACCTGCAGTGCTCTGCTTGGGAACTGTGCTTAGAGAGAGGCCTACAAGGTGTCTAAAAGCCCTAAGCCCTGCTTATAGCCTGGGCCATAGCCATTTGCAAAGCTAAACTGTGTTAAAGAATGTTCTTCAGAGTTGCAAAGTCCAAACTGAAGAACTTAGGAAGTGCTAGGATTGTGGTTTTGTTGGAGTAACATTAAAGTAACCTTTTTCAGACCTATGGAAACCTTGATCTGTAACATATGAATCTGTTGGCTTTGCTGTGCAATCAAGAATAGCAGCAGTTTATGAAATACTGATCAACTGCCCTAGAAATGCTAAGGGATTACCAGCTGTTTTGATATATTTTCACAGGAGCAAAATTGGTCTGTGCTTGCAAAACATGTGTAAATGATAACCATGGTGGTAGGCTAAGAACATTTGAGAAGCATATGGGTGCAGAGTGTTGTTAGAGCTTTGTGGTTGCCAGTTTCAAGCCCATTTGTGCCAAGACAACAAGGCAAAACATCCATGGCCCTGGGTCCTGTAAGTGGCACCTGAGTGAGCTGAGGAAGGGGCTGTAGTAATGTCAGAGCAGTCTTTTCCATAAGGCAATTTAAATGTGCACGTTTCTCTGCACACTGTTTTTTTCTCCTTCCAGCTACCTTCTCAGAGAGGAGCTCTGGCTGGGGATGGAACACATGGGTGGAGGCTCTTTATATGATGTCATTAGCAAGACAATGATGGCTGTAGGACACATAGCAGCTGTCTTTCGGGAGGTAAGGGATCCCACTGGAATGTCTTTAGATTGGCCTGTGGTGTTCCTATAAAGATCAAACTCTGAATTTGAATCCAAAGTAAAGGAAGAAATTCAAACATTTTCACAGAAGGATCAGATTTGATAAAGATCATTGTACATGAATTTAAAAGACTCCAAAAAGATGGATGGCTAATCCAGCTTGAATAATGCTAGTTCTTGCATTTTTAGTTGGTTTTCATTGTCTCCAAGATTTTATTTTTAACTTGATTGTTAAATTAGTTAGTCTCTTTTAAACAAGTCTGAGTAAGACTGAATTTTTCCTTCTACAAGTAGTTCATAAGAAAAAACGATACGACAACAGAATTGAAAACTCGTTTTTGTTATATTAGTTGTTTTGCAATGTTCCTATTGATGTATCTGTTTTATTCCAGTAGTTTTGCAGCAGTGTGCAAGGACTGTGTAGAATATCCCTGTCCTTTCTTTAATTGCTGCAGGTTGTGAAAGATTCTCTAGATCTGGTTTGAAAGTACACACAGGATTTCCTGTGACTGTGGGATCAAATTGGTTTACATGGAATTTATCTTTACAATGGTTTGCCATCTACTGTCATTGAACAGTTTGCAAGGTGCTGAGCCCCACAGAAGAGGAGTCCAGTCTTAGCAGAAAAGTGGCTAGTTGGCAGCACTGCAAATGAGGATTGAGCTTGTGAACCTTCCCATGGACATTGGCTCACATCTCCCTTCCAATCTTTGAGATACACTGGTAACATCATGAGTTAGATGATTTCTTTAAGTTGGTTCAATAATTTGTTTAGCTTGTACCTAGCTGCAATGAATACCATAGTTAAATGAATTTTAATCACATCCTGGATACTTTCTTCTTTCTCTTACATCTCTTGGATTCCTTAGAGCACAATAGTTTTCTTAGAAACCCTACAGAACAGCCAACAACAGGGGAAGATGCCATTCCTAGTAGCTAATTTGATAGGGCCTGATGTTTGCACACACATACATAATTTGGCATTGATGAAGACGCTTTTAGAACATGGAGGCAAGAGGTCCCTGCACTACCACTCCATAAGATGGAGACAACTGACTGCAGGCAAGGGGTAGACTGTGGCAGGATGGCCTGTCCTCGACTGGGCCAGAAATCTGTTCAGAGAATGCAAGCTCTTGTGGGAGCAATTGGGAAGACCAGGATGTTGTTGGGTGTTGCAATAAACTCCAGGCACACCCTGCCTTTAAGAAGCCTCTAACAGGCCCATGAATTTGTGACTGGCAGTCACAGTCAGCCACTTCACATCAGAAAAGCTGAGTCCCTCCTTTACAGTCAAAATACCAGAATTCTGAGATGTGATGTTACTTTGGAAAATTGCCTGAGATTTGCATACTCCTCTTAAACCTTAAGCAAATAATCAACTATAAATAGTATTTCTAAATACAAATAAGCAAAACTGTCAAGAGTCATTTATGTCCCAAGTTCAGACCTTGCCTATAGCTAAGGCAGAAAAGCAACATAAGTTCCAATGATTCCTTCATATTCAGAGAAGAGAGACTTAATTTGTAAAGATTGTTTCATTGTTTGGATTTTTACTTTGCAGAAACTCCAGAGACTCGTCGTGTTCCCCAGACTCATAGAACTGGACTCCTGTTCATCTGTTCCAGATTGAGACCTAAGTTTGTGTTAAACAGGGAAACACTGACCCCCTGCATACTAACTGAAGAAGAGTCATCTCAAGTCCTGTTGACTAGCCACAACCACAGCAAAACATCGAAAGTGCTAGCAACTGAAAAAGACATGGAAGCAGATTTCAACGACACAGCCATTAATAGAGCATTGAGCTCACTTGCAGCATCTAATGCAGCAACTCCAAGTAGACAAGAGCTGGAATCTACTTGGATCTCTCCACTGAAGACAGCTACATTTGTAGAAAAGATTGTTATAGTTTAGACTATTACTCTTGCTTATTTTCTGTAGACATTTAGCATAGTTTTCCTTGCTTTCTGGCTTTAATGCACAGAGTTAGAAAGTGATGTTTCATTAGTACCCTGTTTAGTTTGATGCCGTGAGTGCCCCCAAAAACAGGACTCCAAACCAAGTTAATGTGGGATAAGATAAAAAGGTACATTCTTTAATGTCCAGGCTTCGGGCTTCTAGCAATACATGATGACATCTTCGTGCTGCTGCCCCCCAGACACTGGTTTCCATGGCTTTTATAATATGATACCTCCAATCATTTCTTTACACATTTCTCAGTCCAGCCCCAGTCCCACCCCTATGCCATCTCCCAGGATTTGGGGGCTGTGGTCACTGGGACCCTCTGTTCTTCATTCTCTTCTTCCTCGGGCTTTGGAGTTTTTCCAGTGGTCTTAGACTCAAGGTTGTTGGCTTATGTTTGGTCTTGTTCTGCAGGCCTTTCTGATAGTCTTCAGCTCTTGTACCTTGAAAAGAGCCTAAACAGCTAAAAGAATTTGAGAGACTAATCTGTGGTAGGGGTTAGGATGTGTAAACAATGAACTTAGGCTGCAGAATACTAGCATACTAAAAATCTACTTTGCTACAGCTACAAATACTTCTAAAATCTATAAAAATGAAAAATCAGAAAACCCCTTTGGCATCAAGTTTAAGTACATAGTTACTTTAAGTACACTGTTAGTTTAAGTGCAGCATGATCCAGCCATGGACTGCGTGGTGGAAGGTATTATAGTGTAATAAATTGCTATTATTTTAGTCCATGTCTGGCCTTTGCTGCCTGCTAAGTTATAGAAAGACACGGATGTAAAGAGAGTAGTTTTAATTTAGATGATCAATAAAGCGTAAAGATGTGAGAAAATAGGGTGAGAAGATAGTTATAAATGTATGCTGGGAAACCAGCCAGAGTATAGTATAGAGTAAATGTAGGATGCTGGCTGTTCCCTATTATCAGGGCCGAGTTCCTCTCTGGCCGGGCTACATGCCCTTACCCTGCAGTAGGGCATGTGCAGACGGTTGCCATCAGGTAATTAATAGGCAGTGTTGGGCTGCCGCCCAGGCATCATCTTATACTATGTAATGGCCCTATGTAGTGTAAGAAAGAGCCAATAAATGGGGATAGCAAGGCTGGGGAGCTGAGCAACACTCATCCTTCCACCAAGACCATGTTGTCTCCGCAGGGACACCCGCTAAGCAGGGGTGCCAACCAGCTGCTGCCAGTGCTCGTAGTCCTGGCCTGGCTGCTTGGGTAGGACTCGAGGATAGGGAGAAACCAGTGAAGAAACAACTGTTTTCTGTCCTTTCATTACTCTTTTATTAAGTATTGCATCCTTTTTATTCCTTTTTGCATATTCTCTTTTGCTAGCTAGTATTTCAATAAAAGTAGTTTGTAGTATTGTATGACTGCTGTGATTGTCTTTATTCCGGACATGTATCCAAAGCAAACTGATACCAGAGGAAAGGTGTTCCGGCTTCGGATCATTTCTGTGGCTGTGTTTTTCATTTCAGTAGTCTACTCAGTTTTCCCCGTAGCAAAAGGACTGAGGTAGAGGGATTCCATGTACAGAGGCCTGAAATGGTGTTGCTGGTGTTGTCCTGAAGTGGTGAACCCAAAATATCAGCCCCAGCCAAGCATTATGAGATATCGGTGTGGGAAGGAGGGGGCTCTGGGGGCTCTCTGTGAGCATCAGAGGGAGACCAGCTTGGAGAAGTCATAGTACCTCAAGCAGTGATGGGACAAGTAGCAGAATATAAACAGAGAAGCACACAGGGAAGTTAAAGATATTATAGATAGTTTGAAGCATCAAGTAATTAGTGTAAAAATGACCGGATTCATCAAAACTGTAGTCGGTAAGTGTAAAATATGGGTTCAGAGAAAACGACTCAACAGCAAAGATACTGTTCTGCCAAGCATTCCTTTCCTGTGGTGATGGAGAATACAGGCTATTTTCCACCATATGCACTTCTGAAGAAACAAAGATCCTGTGGGTTTTTATACATTTTAACATTTCGGACTACTCCCTGACAGTCAATGATCTTATTGTTACAAGCCACCATTATCCATCTTTCGTTAATGACAACTTTGACTTCTTCTACTCAAACAGTTGGATTTATTTACTTGGCATTACAAGACTTCAACATTAAAGATCACTTAAACTTCTTCCACTTAAATGATCATTGATTGATTTAATTTTCTTAAAAAATTTTCTATTGATTTAGTTCTCTAGGGCATATTGGTCTGCAAGATGTAATTCCAACCACAACCTCATGGCTTGCTGATCTTCTGAACTCTTTTCTTCCTTCTCTTCAATCCATGTCCAACTACAAAATTCTTACCATTCTTTGGTTATAACTGGGAGCAGCTTATAGTGCTCTTTTCAATATGTTTGCAAAACAATCTCACTGTGAGCATCAGAGGGAGCCCAGCTTGTCCCTCCTGCCCTACTCTTAGAGGTTTCTGCCACTGAGCCCTGCTTTTTTTGGAGGTTTCTGCCACCAAAATGCAGACAGCTGAGCGAGACTTGTCCCAGCCCCATTTGCTGCCAGGCCCACAGGGCGATGAGCACCTGCTACAGGGTGACTGCCAGGTTGTGTGGCAGAGAGGCAGCTGCAACACATGTCATTGCTTGACTGTCCCTGCTGTGAAGGAGGTGCCAGCTGTCATGGGAGGAGAAGAGAGGGAAAGGCAGACACTGCTCTCCTTGCAAGCCAGAGCTGAGTCTGTCAGTGCTCTGCCACTTCTCTCCCTGCTCTTGGCTTGGTGCTGAAAACCTGTACCTCAGTGACGGTACAGTGAAGGTACAGGGAAGTTCTTGAGAAGAACATATCTATCTAAATCCTACTGGGATCATCAATATTTCTAGGAATAATTGGCATTTTCTTACAAAAAGCTTATGCTGCTCATCTCTTTTCACAATTAACACAGTCCATATCTTTACAAAAGGGGAACCTAAGTGACTCTTTGGAGTCTCCTGAAAGCAAGAGCCCTGGGACAGCAAGCAGCATTCCCAGTGTGCTGCCAGGGCCAAAGTGCCAGCATACTCTTAAACACCTGGATAAAGGGTTGAATAGGATTGTGGGAGACATTTGCTTGTGATAGCAAGGACTTGGACATGAAGACAGTAGGGCAGATTGCCCTCAGCCCATTTCTGCATCTTTCTGGGAACCAGAGGAATCCAGCCTGAGCCTGTGAGGGAGGGAGTATGGAAAGTAATGGGTCCTCTCTGGCTTTTTTCCTGTGGGCAGCATCCTTCTGTAGCATCAGCTGAGCCTGCCTCCAGCCTGGTCCATCTGATCTTGTCACTAAAGCAATTGCAGGATGACTGGAGAGGAACTGCTCACACTTGAGGACAGCTTTGTGCTCTGGCAGCTCTGAGTGGGACTGGGAATAAAATATGAAACCTCAACTCCACTGGAAAATTCTCTTCCTTCTCATGCCATGATTAAGCTGTACATGGACTTATAAATTGTTAGGAACCCATGTAACATGCTTTGGCGAGGGGAGCCACAAGCGTTGCCAGGAGCCCACAGCTGGTGCAACACTGGCTGAGAGGACTTGGGTAGGCCCTGAGCAATGGCAGCCAAGAGGCCGCCCTGCTGTCACCTCCCTAAAAGAAGCCCGTGGGGTATGGGAGCAGGCAAACAGGCAGTGGCTCTGTTAATGGTGAAGATCGATGTGCAGGAAGGCACTGAAGCCCTGCCAGCTTGACCAGGAATCAGTGGTGTCCAGCTGGCAGAAAGTCAAAGCCTGCCAGGATGGATAACGCACTTGTGTGCCAAAATGCAGCTCTTAAAGAGTTCTCCTCTGCAATTTCTCTGGGGATATGAGATGCAGTTGGGCTCTGAAGAGCTTTTCTCTCTGCAGCAGTGGAATATCAGGGCCCTCTCAGAAGAGAAATTTATTCATTTCTCTTTCACTCTGCCATGAATTAGTAATTTTAAGTGACTTAATATCTCTTCTCCATTACCCTTTTGTCTGCCATTAGGGTTTGCCAACCTTGCCTACCAGATGGAATACACTTTCTTTGACCTTCCTTTTTTTCTGGTTGGCACACCTGTTGAAGCTCTTCTTGTTATTCTTTGCATCCCTTGCCAAATCCAGCTTCACCTCTGCCTTGGCTTTCTTCACCCCTACACAACCAGACAGCCTCCCTGTAGTCTTCCCAGCATAGGTGTCCGTGTTTCTACTGCTTGTCCATGGCCTTCTTGCCTTTCAGTTTGACCAGTAGTTCACTACTCAGGAATGCTGGTCTCTTGCCTTCCTTGCCCAGTTTTTTTCACGTGGGGATCCCTAGCTCTTGCCTCTGTGTAAGGTGTCCCTAAAGATCTGCTGGTTCTGTTCTGCTGCCTTGTCCCTGAGGGCAATTTCCCAGGGAATCCTACAGAGTAACTGCTTGAAGAGCTGGAACTTTGATTTCCTAAAGCTGAGGGTCCTAGCTTATGAAGTTATCCTAAGAAGAAACACCAGGGAAGCTGATGATCCACCTGCAGTGTCCAGAAGACACCTGACAGGCTTTTGAAAGTTCCTGCCCATCCTGAACAAACATTTCTAACTGAAAGACAGAGTGAAAAGTTTTTAACTTCAAGACAGCCCTTGAAATTGAGGTACCTGTACTTTTGGATGCAGAACACTATCAAGAAGTACCTCAAAGCCCACCAGTTCTGAATTCAAGATGAAGAGAAGACACAAAGGTAAAGGCAAAGGAATGTCTCTTTGATAATTCCTATTTTGCAACAACTCCTTCTTTTAACCTCAAGCCTTCCAGAAAATATTTCACAAGTAACAAACCCACATCCACTAAGTTTATAGCAGAGTGCTAGCAAACAAGCAAGGATGGCAATGTCCAAATCAGGCCTTTTGCCCAGCAGCGGCTACTTCAGCTCCTAAACATATCACTGGAGCGGAAAACCCTCAAGTGGAGGCAGAAACACTCTCCTGGTGCCAAAGCCTGCAGGAACCCTAACTAGGCTTGTCAAGAACGTGCAGTTCTGACTGGCTTCTTGCCCACATCAGAAAATGAGTGACAATGTGAAGAAGCTTGTTTCTTTCATTCTTGTTCCAACCATGATACTTCTTTAAAAAGACTTCTCAAACTTTGGCCAATGTATGCTCATCAAATTCCATGGACTGTTCTTGATTGCCAGGATCGTATCTGGGCATGGCACAGAGAAATGAAGGTGCCAGAGCAGAAACCTCACCAGAACCTAAAGGCCTCAGGAAAGCCTGCACCACACAGGATACCCTAATGTGGGCTCAACCTTGCTTAGCAAGATATTTAAATACAGTTCAGCCTTTGCAGCAGAAGAAAGACTTTTGCTAAAAGACAATTTCTCCCAAGAAGCCTTTTCAATTAACTTCAGTTCTCTTCCTCACAAGAACACTCTGCTTAGTCATCTGCCAGATAACCTCTCCTTTTCAAACTCTTAAATACTGAATGTCACAGGTAAAGAAAAAAATACAAACATGATGGAATGGTTTGCAATAAATAGTTCCTGGTTCATCTCACTTCCCATCATTGAAGTCTCAGTGTTGATAGTATTTGTCAGTGGGATTCAAGTAGCCCCAATACTTAACCACTGGAACTCGAGTAGCTGCACTGCTTATTGCAGGGATTGAAGTAGCTGGAGTTTGAGTGGCCCCTGAGTAAAAGCAGTGCATGTTGCAGGGTCAGAAGTGGCTGCAGTGTCTGTGGCAGCAGATTGAACGGCTGTAGTGCTTGTTGTTGGGGGGACCGAAGCAGCCACAATACCTGTCACCAGAATTTGTGTAGCTGCAGCTGCTCTTGTTTTCCTTCCAGCTGCAATGCTTGTCCATGGGTTGGGATGACCACAGATCGTTGCTCAACCCTAAACAAGAACTCAACCTTATGAAAGCCCATGGTGATTCCCAGCAAAAGGGCCAGGCTGGTTTCAAGGGTAATTCAAGAGACGTCAAAATCTTTAAGTACTCAAATACTTCTGCAATCAGCATAGAGGGTTTCCAAAGAATGAAGGAGGGAGGCAGGAACGAAGGCAGGCTGGCATGTAGGAAGGAGGGAAGGATGGAAGGAAAGAAGGAAGGAGGGAGGGAGAGAGGGAGAAAGGAAGAGAGGGAGGGACGTGGGAGGGAGGAACAAGGGAGGCGGGGAGGGAGGAACAAGGGAGGCGGGGAGGGAGGAAGGAGGGAGGTGGGAAGGAAGGAAGGCAGGCAGAAAGGTAGGCAGGAAGTACTCACGAACGTGAAAAGGTAAAAGGTGTCATTGTGTCTCATTCCCAGGAGATGGCTGCTGAGGCATGCAGAGGTGGGCAGTGCTGAACACACACAGAGGACCACATTAAAAGTTCATGACCTGCAGTTCTGTCCTATCACAGAATGGGTCAGGTTGGAAGGGACCCTCGGAGTCAGCTGGCCCAACCTCCCTGCTCAAGCCAGGCCATCTCAGAGCACATGGCACAGCATTGTGCCTAGGTGGTTTTTGAATATCTCCAGTGAGGGAGAGTCCACTGCCTCGCTGGCAATCTCTTCCAGTGCACAGTCACCTGCACAGTGAAGAAGTTCTTCCTCGTGTTCAGGTGGAACTTCCCGTGGCATCACTTTCTGCCTGTTGCTCTCATCCTATCACTTGGCACTACTAAGAAGAGCCTGACTCCATCCTCCTGACACTCTCCCTGCAGATACTCATAGACATTGATGAGGTCCCATCTCAACTGCCTCTTTTCCAGGCTGAACAGGCCCAACTCTCTCAGCCATTCCTTGTAAGAGAGATGCTCCAGTCCCTTTATCACCTTCATAGCCCTTCACTGGCCCCTCTCCAGGAGCTCCGTGTTTTTATTGTGTTGAGGAGCCCAGAACTGGACACAGCACCGCAGGTGAGGCCTCACCAGGGCTGAGTAGAGGGGCAGGATCACCTCCCTCGACTGCAGGCAGTGCTCTTCCTAATGCACCCCAGGAAACCATTGGCCTGCTTGGCCGCATGGACACACTGCTGCACCTTGCTGTCCACCAGGATCCTCATACCCCTCTCCACAGTGCTGCAGGTCGGCCCCCAGCTGTGCTGGTACAGGGGGTTATCCTTCCCCAGGTGAGGACCCTGCATTTGGTGTGGTTGAACTTCACATGATTCGTCCCTTGCCTGTCAAGGTCCTTCTGAAGGGCAGCACAGCCCTCTGGGGCATCTGCCACTCCTCCCAGCTTTATGTCATCAGCAAACTTGCTGAGAAGGCCTCTGTCCCTCCACAACATAAGCCAGTACTGCAGAAAACATGAGAATAACCTTAGCCCAGGCTCCATGGAAGATAAACATCACCATACAGAGCACAGAGAGCAGGAAAGGTATTATGGAACAAGCACCTGAGCATAGGACCACTGAGAGCAAATGAAACAGCATGATGACCAGCACCTATTAAACTAATAGAACAAGTCCTTATACCATATTTGTTTTAACACACTATGCTCAGATTTGTCATTATCTCAACCCTTTGAACCCCACAGCGAGTGTCAAAAATTACTATCATGGTTTATTCCCAGCTGGCAACCAACTACTGTGCAGCTGGAGCCCAGCTCCATGGAAGTGAATTTCACTGACACAGCCATTAGTAGAGCATTGAGCTCACTTGCAGCATCTAACACAGCAACTCCAAGGAGCTGGAAACTACTTGGATCTCTCCACTGAAGACAGCTATATATGTAGAAAAGATTGTTCTAGTTTAGCCTATTGCTCTTGCTTGTTTTCTGTAGACATTTAGCATTGTTTTCCTTACCTTTTTAATGCACAGAGTTTAGAAAGTGATGTTTTATTAGCACATGGTTTAGGTCATAAAAGTACAAGATGGTCCAGTTTAGTAGTTTAATACTAATAATTCCATTTTAACATCTTAAGACTTTGTAAATAATCATTGATTTAAGTGGAAGTAATCTTAAAAGGAAAAATTAAGATCACTTCCCAAGAATTGTGGGAAATTATGACACTTTTAAATTACTTTTAATCTATAGTCTAGATTAACTTTTAATTAATTGTTTTAATTAATCATAGTTAATGTATTACTTGTAAACTGGGAGTTACTCTCATTATTCTTAGCCAGCATTTAGCAAAGTTTGTCAAAAGCTGCTTTTATGTGAACAGAGCCTGGGAAAATCACTAAAACTTTAAGTTTTGCTAAACTAACCTGAATCTGCTTCAATGAACAAACTCTGAGAAAGAGATATTTATGGCTGAAATTGGGTACCAGGATCCCCATATCCCTCTCCACAGTGCTGCAGGTCGGCCCCCAGCCTGTGCTGGTACAGGGAGTTATTCTTCCCCAGGTGAGGACCCTACTCTTGCCATGGTTGAACTTCAGGTGGTTCCTCCCCTGCCTGTTAACGTCCTTCTGAATGGCTGCACAGCCCTCTGGGGTATCTGCCACTCCACCCAGCTTTAGGTCATCAGCAAACTTGCTGAGGAGGCCTCGGTCCCTCCTACACATAAACCAGTACTGCAGAAAATGAGAATAACCTTAGCCAGGCTCCAAGGAGGATAAACATCACCATACAGAGCACAGAAAGCATGAACGGTATTATGGAACAAGCACCTGAGCACAGGACCACTGAGAGCAAATGAAACACCATGACAACCAGCACCTATTAAACTAATAGAACAAGTGCTTATACCAAATTTGTTTTAACACGCTATGGCCAGATTTGTCATTATCTCAACCCTTTGAACCCCACGTTGGGCATCAAAAAATACTATCATGGTTTATCCCCAGCTGGCAACCAAATACCATGCAGCTGCTCACTCACTCTTCCCTCCCCAAATAACCCGACAAGAGAGTTGTTCACTCCCTGCTGAACAATGCTGATCTCATCTCTGAACCAAAACTGAGGCCTCTTCCTGATAACTCCCCCCGTTTATGTACTTGGGCATGAAGTTCTGTGGTATGGAAGATCCCCTTGGCCAGTTCACTTTAGCTGTCCCAGCTATGCTCACTTTCAGCTTGCTGTGCAGCTCCTCATTGACGAAACATGAGACACTTAAAAATCCTTGATTTAGTGTGAGTACTTCTTGGCAACAGTCAAAACATCAGTGCATTATCAACATCATTCTCATACTAAATCCAAAACCACAGCACTCTGCCAGCTAGGAAGCAGAAGATGAGCTCTGTCCCATCTGAAAGGACAACTGCCTTTGCCACCTTCTTTTACCATGGAAGGTAAAAGTTACGAAGTTGCCAAAATTACTGTGGGATGAACATGCTGTTGTCATAGCACCCAAGCTTGGGCAAGATTGCTGAAATGCCACCATAGAGCGTATCACTTAGCCTACCTATAAAAATGTGAACTTAGCAAGCATGGCAGAGCTCTCCCCACACAACTACAAGAGAAGAGTGGATTGGACCTTTGGGAGTCCATGGACTCCACAGGGTAGTGACTAGTTCTTGTGCTTTTTTAATCACCTTTTTTTTTTTTCTGCTTTTCTATTTTACTTTTTTCTCTCCCCTCCACTAGAAAGTACAGGTGAATCATTGTTTTGGTTACTGTTGTAGTTTGGAATTATTATGTAAATTCTCTCCCCTGCCACTAACTGCCCATGCCAGTAGTTAACAAAAAAAAGTAGTTAACTGCTGATCACTTGGGTGGAGGCAGGTTTATCTCTTTTGTTCTTGGGGACTACACACGGCTGGGAGTTGTGTGTGTGTGCGGGGTTGAGGAGAAGCCGTCTTGCTGCTGCTGCCTGCCCCGGGACAGCTTCTGGCCACTCATGTTTCTGCTTCTTGGACAAGGAACACAGGGGGAAGAGACAGAATTCATCTGAGAGCTCACCACTCGTCTGTCTCGCTGGAGAGGGACTGGAAACTCACTCCGCAGCCAGCCGGGCTGTGACACTGACACTGCCTAAGTATAACTTTCCTTCCGGAGGAAAACCTGCTGGGTTTTGTTGTTGGGTTTTTTTTTTCTCTGTTGTGGTGTTGGGGAAGCGGTTTGCACTAGTCTGTTTTTATATATATATATATATATATATATATATATATCAATTAAGAACAGTTATCCTTCTGGTATTAAAATTCCTACTCTTAAATTTGATAAAGAGTGGCGTGATTATTGTGGAGAAGGCTCCCTCCCCCGCTTGTGGGTAAACATTTTGGTTTTTCCCCTCAAACCAAGACAGTTACCAACATCTGACTTTGTTTGTATCTTAATCTCAGTCTGGGTAGATTCAAACCTTTACCCTTTCCACTTAAATCCAAATTCCCCACAAGTAGTGGATCATAACAAGGTAACTGACACAGGTAACTGCTGGACAGAACACAGGCTGGAAGGTTTTCTAACCTCTGCTATGAGGACCACACTTAATAGCTAGAAAAGAACTTTCCCCACAACAGCTCCCGAAATAACATTTATTAATACAAATATGTGACAGTTATTGTGGGTTTTGCGTTGCAGGTAATAACATTTAGTTGCAAGATTGTATTTAATTGATAATAAAAGACCCAAAAGAAACCAGCACAAAACATATTCTACAGAGACAAACACACTAAACTCAAGTTACAATGTATCCCATTTTCACGGCAGACAAAAACTAGCAACAAAGAACTACTAACTAAAAACACAGCCCCCTAAAACACTTACCTAGACACTTTCTCAATAACATAGAACAATAAAATATCTTGCACACCACTCTCTCTGTAACACAGAACAAAAGGAAAGAGCAGAGCTGCTGCTTATCAACATACATGTTGAAAAAAGAAACTGCACATTGAAAGTAGCAAAGTGTAAAGCAAGTTACTGTTATTAGTATCAAGGTAATTGTGTCTCGTTCCCAGGAGATGGCTGCTGAGGCACGCAGAGGTGGGCAGTGCAAAACACCGTTAGTAAAGGAGATGCTTATAAAGTAAGAATCAAAGTAGCTGTTAGCATAAGATGTAGGATAGAATGTATAAAGGAATAAGCTTTGTAAGAAAGTAAAGAAAGTATAGAAAAATAGAAAGCACGTGGTCTTCTTATCCCTACATTGTTCCAGGAGGTAGGAGGAGGCAGGACAAGATGCAGCAGCTAGCTCAACAGAGACATGGCATTTTCCCCTCTCAGTTGGAGTTTAAACTCCACACTTTTTATAACTTTTTTTTTCCTTCATGTGGATTCGTATGACTAAAAGTCAATCTTTTGGTGGGGTGATACAGATGCCTGAGGGGAGGTGACTCTTAAGAGTCATTACAGAAGATATCACAAAGGCGGGCCATGTCATTCTTTAAACAACACTCCACCCTTTGTTAATCTTATCAGTTTGAAAGCCTTTGTTCTTGTCAGGAGCATTCCTCCAGGGGGCTGAGGCGTTTCTCTCAACCCATCCAGGCTTATCAGGGGCCATCACTCCACAAGGACTCTCATCAAGGTCACATATCACTTAGAATAAAATTATGCAGAAACTGTTGGAAGCAGGAATAGAGGGCGAGCAGGCCCTTTTTCCTGAAGACTGACAGTTTGAAGACTGAGGATCATGTTCATGTTCCATCTTTCTCTATGTCCATTATAGTCAGTGGACTATGTGCCCAGGGAAGCAGCATTTGTAATGTTACCTGCAGATCTTCCCGTCCCTTCATGGGATGGTCTGTGCCAGTGGAGTCTGTAATTTCCTCAGTTTCCTTGTTCAAGCAAGACAACTTCTAAAACGCAGCCTAGGAGACTATACCAGGAGTCCCTCTCAAAACTTTGCAATTCTCTCCAGACTTGAGGGAAAGCATCTTTCATTCCCTCAGTAAAGGATTTGGCTGTGTGACTTGACCCTCCCTCTGTGCTAAAATAGCAATTGCCTTTGGTATGAAGTGCAAACTCTGAAAGGGTTAGTGTATGCTCCTGAAGCCAGGAGCTGTTCCCATGTTGTGTCAGAACAGAACTGCCACCTCTGAGGGGTATTTGGGGGAAGCTTTTCTGGGGAAATGTTTTCAGCAAGTTAATAGGAATTAAATCACGCAGTTTATTAAAAGAAAGAAAGTACAGAAAAGAGGGAAGAAAAAAGATGCCTTAGCTTGTGCTGGGTAGAAGAAAAGCATTGACTGTTAAAGAAAAATTTGCATTTTCTTCATGAAGTTACTATTTAATTACTGGCAAAAGATGGACAAACCTAGACACAATCTAATACATTGTGCTGTTCGTTTGCTTCTGTGCTAAAGAACTGTGTGGACAACCCTGGAGGGATGTGTTGAAAGGAAACTGTCCTCTCTTTGGCTTGACCTCTTCTGTGGGATTCCCCAGCACAGAGAGTTTTCTAACAGCATTTTGTTCCTTTTCCCTTTCCTGTTGCAGGACACCTCACATGTGGATGGAGAGAAGCCCATCCTATGGTGAGTGGGAAAGTCTCCTTTGACATTCCTGGTGTTTGGGAATTGTGGAGCAAGTTGTGAACTTGGCCTGTTGCACTAGAGTGCCGGACTGGTAGGCTGAAAGAAACTCCATTTCAGTGTCTGCAACAGCAATAGCAAAGGGATCGCTGCCTCCTCCCTAATGTTCTTTTGAATGGACAAAAGTCAAGAGCTTTTGAATGGACAAAAGTCAAGTTTTGCAGACAGAAGGTTGCTGGCTGATTCCAGCTAGGGTGGAATATTTAATTCAGAGCAATATCCATTGCTATCTAATGGCTCTACTTAGCTCATTTTAATGTAGTTGGAGTGTCTTAGAATCCTCTGTCAAAGTTCATGATTTCTTCTCAGTCCAGCTGGGTATAGCAATCAGTAAAATTCAGGTTCTAAATGACAGGTTATTCCCTGTCCCTCATGCTGCAATCTGTCCACAGAGCACAACACCAGCATCAGAACCTCCTGTGGCTCCTTCTGTTCCTGAGGATGAGGCTAAAGAGGAAGAAGGTGCCCAGGAACTTCCACCTGTTGTCACTCCACATCCCGAAGCAGTAAGTGGCAGCTTTCGTTGGCACTGTCTTTGGTGCAGTGCAGATCAGAAAAGGGAAATGCTCCCTGCTTCTCTTGAGACACATACAAATCAACTCAAGAGTCATTTTGCAGACCCCGACAGAAGAGCTTTCTGTCAATGAGGACTCTTCAGCCCAGGCAGAAAAGGTGGAGTGGCAGGAGAGGATGGATGGAGCTCTCAGTGTCCAGGAGCTCCTGTGAGTGTTACACTTTCTCACTTTCTCTGGGCAGGGCAGGGCATTGATGGGCTTTAGGAGGTCCAGTGTCAAAGAAGGGATTTTGCATGCTTGTCATTGGAGCACAGATGGCAGAAGCAAGCACGTGGGCAGGTGTGGCTGCCTCCTGATAGCTGCCTCCTTGTACTTGCTTTATGAACCTTGAAAAAAATCATTCCAAACCAGACCAGAGTAGCTGGTGAAAGGCATAGGCTGAAAGAAGAGAGTTTCACACACAGTTTCTGGAGAGAGCAAAGAGTTGAACCACAAAGGCAATCAGGCAGCAGAACAAGCAGCTGAGAGAGCCTCTGCAGATTCCACCTCTGGAAATTTGGAAGTCACAACTGCATAGCAACCTGCCCGCATCCCTTAGCTGACCCCAACTGCTTAGAGCTGAAGATTGGGCCAGAGGCTTCCTGGGGTCCCTGCCAGCCTGAATCATCCTGTGATCCTATGATTATTGGACTGGAAATTCATACACAGCTCGTCCCCATGTAGCTTGCAGGCTCTTTCATTTTTTCCCCGCTGAAGGCAAGAGTAATTGTGGGAATAAAAATACGGACTAAGAAAATGTGTCTTAGCCAAAGAACACCTTTGGGAAGTAGCCAGTGTATTAAAAAAGAGAGAAGAGTTAGCAGGCAGGAAGCTGTTGAGAATACCTGAGCTTTCTGGAAAGGTCTAGGATTTCTGGAACCTTGCTTTCCTTTCTCAGTGAGGAGTGTTTTACCTGCATCAAGGACAAAGAGTGATGCAGCTCTAGTCAGGGAATTCCAGCACTCTGAATTAGGACTAGAGGGCTGTTGAAAGTCCCTTGGACTGCCATAGGTGGGACATGATGTGTCACCCTGGTTTTGGAAATGAGACTTCTTTGCTATTAAAGACCTGTTTGTCTGTCCCCTGCTCGTAGACCGACAGAGCTGTCTACTGTTGAGAGAAACCCCTCTTTATTAGAGAGGGATTTGGTCATGGTGGAAGAGAGAGGGGAGGAATTGAAGCTCCTGAGGGATCTGCTGAAGGAGAAGAAAGATGAGCTTCGGTTTGTGACTCTTGCACTTTCTGGTGCCAAGTCCCAAGGAAGCCAACCTGGCTCTGAACAGAGTAGCAGGGAAACTATGCAGATATTCGCTCAAACCTCAAATTTTTCTCTGGTTTTGGTTTCTTCTTCTGTGCTTCTGAACATCAATCTTTCCTTGTCAAGTAGTTTGACATGAGATCTTCAGAATTCAAGGCCCTGACACACAAGTGTTGTGAGTAGGTCACTCCATTTTAGGGTGAAGCGAGAGGGTCATGCTGAAAATCTTGAGGGCCTTCTAGGCTAACTCATGTGAAGCATGTTCAGGACCTAGAGTTGCTTACAGCAGCAACAGCTGCAGCAGCAGGGAAATATCTTTTGACTTCCACACAATCTCTGGGCATTCTTGCTCACCATTCCTGTCCACTGAGCTCTCTTACCTGTCAAGCCCCTTTGGATGGTCCTGCTTCCTATTTAAATAATGCTTAGTAAGCAATAAGGAAAGGTAGCAAGTTCTTCTGTTACCTTCCAGGAATTTAAACTGCAGGATACCTGTCTCTCATCCCACATAGTTGTTGTCCAGAGAAAATCTACTTCAGATTTCTAACAAATGCTGCTACAAGCCTGAGATTTTACTGTATCACCGGATATATCCCTTTAGTCCCTTTTGAATAGAAGTGTCTGGAAAATTAGGTACCTCCACGCACACTGTTAACAGCATTCAAATGTCCCGAGTCAGACAGGAAAATAGTCTGTTTGCTGCCCCTGCAGAGTGCCTTGAAGGTGCTGATGAGATCAGGGCTGTTAGCAGAAGCTGTGCTTTTGCTCCTGGGCACAGACTGTTTGGGCACACTACATGTGTGTGGTTGGTCAGACAACAGCAGTTTAAGATTTGGCTGCTGAGATCAAACTGGGCTGAGCTTCATCTGCTGTGCTAGGCAAGGTCATAACAAAAGCCTGGGCGCTCCCTCAGAGTGGTCTGCTTTGTTATTTTAAATACACTTGCTGTCTCTGAGTTTCCACGGACTCCATTTCCATACTCAGGTGTAGGGATCTTGAACCACATCTTACTGGAAAAACTCCCATGTGGCTGTCCGGAGCAAGAAAGTGATTTATGTTCATTTTCATAATTTGTAGGTCAGAGAAGGAGAGCATGGAATGCAGCCTATCTGAGGCTCAGCAGCACGTCTCTCAGCTGGAGATGGTCAGGAGTCACCTGAAAGGCCAAGTTCACACAATCATGCAGATCAAGGAGGTGATGCAAGGTGAGACCCTCATGTACTTTGTTTCTTCTGATGCTCCTGCCCAGAGAAGGTGCTACAAAACCACCTGTGTCTGCTGGGCCTCTGAGCAGTGAAGGAGCTGGAGGCAGGTCCCTCCTAGAATAAGGTCAGTAAAGTCCACTCCTTGAGTAGACTTTGAATGTCACCCTTTGTCATGTTTGCAGAGAATGTGAAGGGCCTTGAAAATCAAGTGGAAGAATGGAGATCCTACAAGAAGCAGGAACTGGCAGATTTGGATCAAGAGCTGCAGTCGATAGAAGAGCTAAGCCACATTACACACAGGATTTTGGAATATGCTCGTGAAGAGGTAAAAAGAAAGCTCTTGCAAAAGCTGGTAGGAAACAATACACATCTGAATTTTTCAGGCAAGCTTTATGGCCAACTGTAGTCACAGGAACTGCCTTCCTTTCTTTCTGTCCTTCCACGGTGGACAGAGATGACCTTACCTCTGGTCTTGAAGCATAGGGAACAGGCTACTAATTCCTGGTACTTCAGCTAATGGTCTCTCTTGAGACTAGGGCATCAGGGTGCCGGCCTCCTCAGTGCCCTGCAGTCCACCTGCAGCTCTACATGGATGAAAAGGCTGGTGAACTTTGACAGCAGAGCCCCTGAGAACAGGGAGAAATCCTGAGGATGGCAGTGCCAGGAAAACAGGCAGCTAGGAGAGAGGGGAAGGGGACACCTCCATTTCTTCCCCCTGCTTTTCAGTTCCTTGTTTGGACATAATTCCTGGAAGGCACAAAGACACTACTGGGCACTGTTCAGGTGGGGGGTTGTGGGAGGGATGAAGCTTCCCTTTCTTCACTTGAGGAGCTTGGCTGGGCCTTCATGTGGAAGTGTGTTCCTCCCCTCATCAGACAAGAAACCTGGAAGGCTTGGAGACGCAAGAGCATCAGAAGACCTGCAAGGCAAGGAGAGAAAGAGACACCAGAGAGCTCTGCTTGAGGTGAAGCAGGAAGTCGCCACCATGTGAGCTGAAAAAGACAATGTAGGAAGCAGAACCAAGCAAGAGACAGTGAAAGGAGAATTTGCTTTTGACTCTTCTGGGATCCTTTTCTTAGTCCTTCACTGGACACCATCCTTCTGGGTAGAATTTTCTCTTAGATGCATCTTTGTAAACAGAAGTGATTCTTTAGCAACCACTTGTGCTTTGTGCCTTGTGCCAAGGCTTGTGCCTTGAGGGACAGGGCCTGCAGTGGGAGACGCTACCAGAGGGAAGATGTAAGGAAGGCACAGGTGGTGTTGCAGGCCTGAAGAGAAAACGAATCCCACAACTGTCTCTTCTTGCAGAAGAGAAGGGATAGCCTGGGCAGCAAGGCCAGGCGCTTGAGAACTGCCACCCATTTCCTGTTAGCTACCTAAGAGTTTGTTGGAGTTTCAGTCATGGCTGGACCATATATATACTGCTGGTCTCACTTAGGAAACTGAGCCTCCCCATGGGCAGAAGGCAACCCAGGAGAGCAGAAGCACAGTGCCTTGGGAATGTGGGAGACTGTCAGTTTTCAGTCTTAAACCACAAGTGTTCTACAGGAAGTTTAAAGATGTCTCCTCTACCTTCCTGTGCAGGCCCTGCAGGAAAAGGACCGTGAGAAGACTGCACTCTTTGAGAGGCTGCTCCAAACCCAGCAGCAGCTTGAGCAGCTGAGGCAGGAGATGAAAGAGGAATGAGAATGGCCAGGTAAGCCTGAGTAGCCCCCAGACAGAAGGAAAGCAGTGGCAAAGGCCTGCAAGGTAGGTCTTGATACTGAGGAGGGAAGGACTATAGCAGGCCCTGAAAGCACAGAGCCCTTCAGGTCCAGAGATGAGCACCAGGAAGGAAGGCTTAGGATGGAAGCAGCACTGGGGAGAAACACAGAACAAAGTGTCTGAAAGAACAGGAGTTTGAGACTGAAAGAGGAAAAACCTGAGCGTGACGGCAGAACATCAAGGAACAGCTGGAAGCAGAGCTGCAGGAAGCTCAGAGTAAGATCAAGGCACTGGAGAAGAGGCAAAAGGAAGAAATAGAAAGAATCTGAGAGGAAAACAATCTTGTGCTTCAGCAGAGGGAGGCTCTGCAAAACCAGGTGAGGGAAACAGCAGTAGGCACTGCAGTCATGCAACAGTGGTCTCTGTCCGTCAGCAGCAGGATGATGGGGGCACTCCCTCTGATGACCATCCTCTTGTGGTCTCCATCGCAGCTGGTCTGAAGGAGACCTACTGGTCCACTGAATCTCAGCTGCCACCCTGGCAGCAGGGCTGGCCCACTTGGCCAGCAATCACACCAGTGGATTTCTGCTGGCCTGCTACTACTAGCCTAGTTTTTTGAGATTTTTTTTTGGGTGAACGTGGTGACCCAGATAGATTTTAGATCAAGTGGTCCATATCCAGGGTGAAATTTAAAGCTATTCTTCACCTTTCCTTATAGTCTCTAATGTAGCTGACAGTAACAAGGCTGTAGTCTCTCACTGCTTGGCTCCGTTTGATTGGAGGTGGAAGAGTTGAGATCTGAGCACGTAACCTGACACGAGTGTTGTATGGGAAGTTTAAAGCCATCTCCTCTACCTTCCTGTGCAGGTCCTGCAGGAAAAGGACTGTGAGAAGAATGCAGTGTTTGAGAGGCTGTGCCAGATTCAGGGAGGGGTACTTGAATCAGGGAGGGGTACTCGAAACCTGGCAGCAGCTTGAGCAGCTGAGGCAGGAGGCAAGAGGGCAGGATGAGAATGGCCAGGTAACCCTGAGTAGTGCAGTGATAGAGGGAAGGGCAGTGGCAAGGGCCTGCAAGGTAGATCTTGGTACTAAGGAGGGAAGGACTATAGCAGGCAAGTCCAAACTGATGATTAGTCACAAAGCTGAGCAAGGTCTGAGTGAGGCACAGGCACTTTCAAGGAAGAAGTGTTAGAGGCTGAAGACTTATCTAAGATATTGCAGAAATAGAGGAGTTGATGGGAGGTGGTAGAACATTAGAATAAGGAGCTACAAGCGTGTGTGCAGTCTTTAGAGTGGGAAGGGAATTGTTGGAAAGAAGTGGAGCAGTCATTCTTGCAATCGTATCTCAGAAAATCTGTGAAAATGTAACATGAAACTGGCCATGAGCTAGTGGAAGACTAGGCTTTTGTTTTTGCCTGTTCACCTTTAGAAGTGGACATCAAAAATAAAGGGAGCAGTTTTAAGAGCGCTGGATGCAGCATCTTCATAAGCGCTTGCATTTGAAATGTAATCCCTGGGGCATCTCTGCCAGATACTTTTCTGACATAAACCAATTTTTTGTCCCAGATATACAGAGGTGAACGTTCCATCACGCCTCTTGATGCAGCAGCATCCTTTAAAGGAGCCTTTGCTACCCAGCCTGAGAAGTCAAGCCCAAGCTGTTCATCCATCTTGCGCCTGGACGCAGAGCAGCTTGAAGAGATAAGTGAGGAGGAGTCCCTGAAGCTGCTGAGTATGTCTTGTGTATTTCTGCTCTGCTAGAGCAGTGTACTGTGTGCATGTCTCAGCATGAGCTATGCCACGTGTTCCTTCTCCGTTTAGTGTCCCAGAGGCATTTACACCTCCCTACAGAACCTGTTGCTGTGCTGTGAGGCAGTGAGAAAGCACTTGGGTTATTTCTCCTGCTTCTGAGGGCAGCTCGCCCTGAGATGCCTTCCCTGAGCTTCCTTCTACGCTAAAGGCAAAGAGCAGGGATTGTTGCGAGATGAGCAAAAGGCTGTGACCTAGCAAATGACCTAGTGAATTCCTGTGTGCTAGTGGCCTAATGGAGCAGAATATTTGGCTTCCTAGTTTCTCTCTAGACTCCTGACGTCTCACCGGTCATCAGAGCCAAAATACTTCACTGAAATCAACTGGTTTTGGAATTGGTTTCTTATTGGTGTAATTTTGGGCTGGTATTACTACTGCCATTACACCTACAGTTTGCTTTTGCAAGAATTCTACAGTTTTGTCAGCAAGAACCCCTTTGAAAGAACATCAGGTGACAGCATGAATAAGAGAGGTAGGGAAAGGTGTTTTCAGTGTGCTCCAAAAACAAGAAACGATACTTTTATAACATTCCCTATTCCATTTCTTTCTTTTATGCTTATAAAGATGTATTAAAGGGGTATATCTATGTGGCATCATCAGCTAAAAGTGCACTGCAGGCCATTCTCATGAGCAAGCCTTCAGCCCACCCCACTGGATATTCTGTAGACACAGAGCACTTTGCTACAGCTGATTCCCAGCCTGTTCATGCTCTTGCCATACTAAGCACTGGCCTCAAGCCCTGAGCATATCATACTTTAGGAAAAGAGTTTATGGCTCTGTTTAATCTGTGCCTATTGTCAAGTGTTGGACCAAAAAGCGGATTGATCTACTGCTTCATGTGTCCGTTCTCAAAGGCAATAATGTTCTGTCTTGAATGGGGGCAACAGCTCTCAATGGGGCTCAGCCTGGCTGTGGCTTCTTCACAGTGGTTGTCAATGCTCCTTGGGCTTTAGGAACCCTTTTGTCATACCTGCCCTGCCATTGAGGGCTGGTATGACTGCAGAGGCTGGAGCATTCCTTAGCTGTTTCCCCATGCACTTACGTTCCTTTCAAGGAACTTTAAAGTTTAGAGTGCAAACAATCAGACTTTGTGCAGGCCATCTGTGCTACAAAGCTGCCTGTGTTGTTGTTGTTGTAGTTGTAGTTTTAGTTATTACCCAACTGACCCCAAAGTGCTCAGAGCCCCAGCCAGAGGGGCTGCATGTTGGATGTGCTGGAAGGTGGTATCTCTGTTTTGAAGTCAGCATGTTGCCTTTTGTGTCTTTCAGGGAGCATTGTGAATGGGGGAAATCCGATGAAGAAATACACTGGATGGGAAAAAATTGGAGAAGGGTGAGTGCAAACCATGGGCCAGGTATTTTGCTGATGCCATATCAAGTGTGAAGTCAGGCAAGCTCTAAGCACGCTCAGACACTGGGCTCAGAGTCTCCCATCTCTTAGAGCTGATCAGGATTTATGAGTGTGTCCCGAAGACATGGTCAAAGACATCTAGATGCAGGCAATGTCTTACCTGCAGCAGAGAGCAGGATTTGGAAGATTTCCTGGCCCTCAAGTGCGTGGCAGCTGTTTGCTTATTTTTTTGGGAGAAATGCTTTTTGCATGGCTCACGAGGAGGCAACCAGGCTAAAGGAAAAAGCTTTACTGCCTAAAATGGCAACTTTCCCTCTGGTAGCTGTCGGATGACAGTTCTTAGTAACATGTTTTCCAATCTTCTGCTGAGAACAATATGCAGTAGTCAGGATTATAACCACCGAGTTTAGAAAGTGAAATGAGAGATGAAAGAAGGAGCTCTCTTTTCTAGCAGGGGCAGTGAAAACACAGAACTCCAGGAAAAGACTGCCGGTGCACTTGAGAGGAAAATGCATCATCTGCAGGATGGCTTTAGGGCTTGATTGGAAATAATGCCCCAAGATATTATCTTTTTCAACCCAACTTTCCTTCCTGTATGTCAGGAGGCAATAACAAAAGAAGATACCTCAAAAGTAGAGTCCTTCCCCTGTCTGGTGCATCTAACAGAAGTAGCTGCCAATGGGTCTTGACACATCAAAACGCCACCTAAGCATCCTGTGTTTTCAGCAGTTTTCCCTTTTGTGTGTGAAACAATCGACCCCTTAAACTCCTCTAGCTGTGACCTAGCAGGATGGCTGGAGACTGCTTTCCTTGCATGCTGGAGAAAGCTGTGTCCAGATCCTTTTCTCAAAAGGGCCATCACCTGTGTTCAGACTTCTCAGAATCACTGCATGGTGCTGCCTGGTTTTGGCAGAGCGATTCAGAAGAGAGGTGTGAGAAGGCCCACCAGAACTATATGCTCCACTGCCTGGGAAAAACACGTGAGCACAGGCACAAAAAGAAAACGGGAAAGAACTGCCCCCCATAATCTCACGTGTCTATTTGAAATTTGGACCAGCTCTTTTTCTTCCTGTTAGACCTCTCTTGGACACCTGGCATAGCAAAGGGCTGCTGGGCTGCTGTTCTGTTGCTAAAGAGTAGATGAAGCCAGGTGTTTATTAGAAACAGTCCAGGCAGTCTGGGCTGGCTTTCACTCCTAGGCACTAATCAGCTTCTCTTTTCTTCACTGCTCTTCTGTTTCTAGGGGTTTCGGAACCGTTTATAAAGCATTCAGTGCTGTCACAGGAGGAGCGATAAGTGCCAGCAAGTCAACAAGTTTGCAACTCCTGAGAGCTTTGCCCTCTGGTGTGAGCTGTGGCTGGACCTTTGGGTCACTGGTGTTTGCTGCAAAGGCTGTTCCTCAGAAGCCCAGGCTCGAGGCAGCTTGCAAAAGGCATTTTGGGCAAATTTTGTCTTTCTTAACTACTGAAAGAAAGCAAGGAGGGCAGGGTTATCTTTCAGAGAAGGACACGCTAGCATGGTTTTAATTGACTAGTTGATAGTGACTGCTGTCATTCAGGCTCAATTTCTCTTAACCCAAGGTTCACATACAGATAAGACTTAAGTCTCTTCTCCACTCTGTGTTTTATCTTGAAAATGTAACGCAAAAGCTAATGAAGGAGAGATCATGTTTGCAACGAAGGTTTGTGCTTCAGTCCTAGTGAAGCTGACTGACATACACACTCATCTATGAGAACACGTTTACCAAGAGCAAACATCTCTCCTGAGCAATACAGGTGTGTTTTGGTCCAGTGTCCATGACAGCCCATTACAGAGATGCTGTTTGTAATAAGCAGACACGGTAGTGTCTTAGAGAGTCCCTCTGCTCTTTCGGTCTCCAGCTTCATATCCCTGAATTCTCCTATCTGGTTCTCAGCAAAGAGATTGGAATCTTTGTGGTAGTTCCTTATCCACCTGCAGTGCTGTGCTTGGGAACTGTGCTTAGAGAGAGGTCTACAAGGTGTCTAAAAGCCCTAAGCCCTGCTTATAACCTGGGGCATAGCCAATTGCAAAGCTAAACTGTGTTAAGGATTTTCTTTAGAGTTGCAAAGTCCAAACTGAAGAACTTAAGAAGTGCTAGGATTGTATTTTTGTTGAAGTAACCTTGGAGTAACCTTTTTCAGACGTATGGAAATGATCTGTAACATACGGATTTGTTCGCTTTGTTGTGCAATCAAGAATGCAGTAGTTTATGAAATACTGATCAAGTCCCCTAGAAATGCTAAAGTGTCGCAGTCTTGGTCTCAGGGAAAGGACCAGACCAGCGACAGGAGGTTCTTTGACAGCCTGCTGAGCTGGAGGATAGCAGCTGCCCAGGCCCCAGGTTGAGTGTGCCCGCCCGGTGACCCACAAGCGAGACGCAGAGACAAGCAGACACCTTGGAGGCCAGGGTTGGTCTGAGCTGATCCAACTTTATTAACAGAACAGGGGCTTTTTATAACCTCAGGGAAAGAACCTTCTGGAAACTGGGCGGAGCAAAGGCGGAGCATGCAAATCCGCCACATGCTATTAGGTGAGGTAACTCAAGGGGTGTGAACTGGGGAGGAACGATTCTGGGACCGCCTCCGGGGGGAGCTGACCAATGGTAGCTGTACCCTTGGTGACAGCTCCAGCCTGCCGAGGGGAAACTGTAAGAACAGGGGAAACCTTTATTCTCAATTCTGAATCAAAAAGAAGGCAACATCAGTCAGAGTCCTTGGTGGAAAGTCATTGTCTGGTCTAGGAAGGGTCCTCCTGGACCTTCCATACGTTGAAATCCGTTCGCCGATCTCTTGCGTTCTTCCACTCCTGCATATCCATATATTCTCCACCTCCAACACTAAAGGACTACCAGCTGTTTTGATATATTTTCACAGGAGCAAAATTACTCTGTGCTTGCAAAACATGTGTAAATGATAACTCTGATGGTAGACTAAGGCCATTTGAGAAGCATGTGAGTGCAGAGTGTTGTTAGAGCTTTGTGGTTGCCAGTTTCAAGCCCATTTGAGCCAAGTCAACAAGGCAAAACATCCATGGCCTTGGGTCCTGTAACTGGCACCTGAGCGAGCTGAGGAAGGGGCTGGAGTAATGTCAGAGTAGTCTTTTCCATAAGGAAATTTAAGTGTGCATGTTTCTCTGCACGCTGTTGTTTTCTTCTTCCAGCTACCTTAGAGAGGAGCTCTGCCTGGTGATGGAGAACATGGGTCAAGGCTCTATCTGATCTTATAAGCAAGACAGTAATGGCTGTAGGACAGACAGCAGCTGTCTTTCGGGAGGTGCTTCTGATGGCTTGGAATGGATTGTCCTTATAAAGAGGTGTTGGGAGCAGGAGGGATTTCCTGTTCACAGTTTTGTTCCTGGGTGGCTCTTGGGATACAGGAGAGAAAGATGCTGCCCTAGTTCAGCAGGAGGGAACAGTTATCACTGTGTGGGGGTGATCAAAGCTGTGTATTCTACCCCCTCTATTCATTCCCCAAGGACAATGGACCATTAGCAGCAGCTGCCCAGGGAGCCATTAACACCTTCACACCCAGCCTGGGGGGTGTGTGGCTGCTAATGGGCCATCAACGGTTCAACAATACCCCCTGGCTCCCAGAGTTAATCACCCATTGTGTGAGTCCCCGCCCTGGGGGAGGGACTGGGTGCTCACTGAGGGTACATAAGTGGTGGGTAAGAAGACCTCGGGAACTTCTCGTCAGATCCAGAGGAGTAGCAGGCCCTCGACAGGAGGAGATCACTGCTCTTGACCAGACTACAGCCCTCGCCTGCACCAACAGGTTTATTCACTTCCTTTTGCTTTGGACTTGGGCGAACCACGTGGGTCTCAGCACAAGGGCAAACAAACCCCTGTGGGTTTGTGCCCCAGGACACTGGGTTATACTGCTGGGTTTTGTGAGTTGAAAGCAATTTCCCTTTGTGTCAGTGTATTTATTGTAATATTATTATTAAATTTTAGCTCTGACTTTTAATCTCTCTAGTGGAGAGTTCATTTACCCTGCTAGTTCACCTTTAAACCAGCACAGATGCTCTGAAGTGAACTGCCTGCCAGTGTCCCTGCACTTACATACTCTGTTCTTATGATACCCTTATCCACTGTTGTTGTACACTCTGTCTCTGTTTTTCACATTTATTTACTGCTCTGCACTCTGCCTCTCTAAACATTTTCCTGGAGTCTCTCTGTACTGCATTCCTTGCCTGTGAAAGCAAAGGTGCTGGTTGCAGAATTTTGAAGTAATGGCACAGAAAAATAGCGACTCGTTTCTCCCAGTCCTCAGCTTCAAAGGACAGCATTGCACCTGAGGAGCTGTTTCTTTCTGAAGACTCACTAATGTGCTACTTCCAAGGTTGCTGTCAAGGCTAGCAATCAAATGTTGATCATGCAGCCTCTTCCCCAAGGGTGATCCACTTCAAGTCAGTTTCTGGCAAAGCCTCATTTGTCCTCTAGGTGGAGAGGGCACATCCCCTGCAGCAGCAGTCATTCTGGTTTGCAGGGGACAGCTTATAGCAACAATTGATGTTTCTCTTTCAAAAACGACTAAGCCTTCCCTGAGAAAGACACTGCCATTGTCCTAGCTCGACACTCCTAGTGCTGGTGTAGCGAGCTCTTCCTTTTGACAGCACTGTGCCCTGCCATTGCTCACTATTTCCCTAGAAATGGGAAAATATTTTAGAGCAGTTTCTTTTCTTGCATGATGAAATCAGATTGTATTTGTTACTCTCCTGCTTGTTCATTCGCTCTCAGTGACTGCAGGGACTAGCCTTCCTGCATTCCAACCACGTCATACACAGAGACATTAAGAGCGACAACATACTTCTGAGCCTCGATGGATCCGTGAAGTTGGGTGGGTATTCTTGCTAAGGCTCAGCATTCTGGGGACGTGGTGTGGGGCTGCTCTGGAGTGACTGTCACTTGTCCAACAGTGGTTCATGTGGGAGTACACTGAGCCCTGCTGAAAGCTAAGAGCATGGCTGCAATGGGCGGAGACGTGTCGAGAGGAAAACAGTGTTATGAGTGTCTTTGGTTTGGGTGTGTCCCTTGCAGAGGGGAGGGTGTTACAATCTAAACCTTCAGGTGAATAAATAAAAGCCACTGTGTGAAGCACAAGGGGTTTGTTGAGCGGACAGTGCCTTATTCCCTTGGTTGCAGCCCTGAGGAAACAGAGCACGGCCGGCTGCTTTTCCTGATAGATTCAACACTGCATTCTGAGACTTAGAGTGGGAAATTCTTTTCCTTGGTTTCCTACTTGAAGGTTGTTTTAACAGAGTTTGTTTTTCTCCTCAGCTGATTTTGGCCTCTGTGCTCAGCTCACCACTGAGCAGAGTAAACGCAGCTCCATAATTGGAACTGTTTAATGGATGGCCCCTGAAGTTGTGAGAAACCAACCCTATGGTGCCAAGGTGGATATCTGGTCACTTGGCATTGTGGGAACAGAGATACTGGAAGGACAAACTCCTCACATCAGGGAAATCCCTTTCATGGTAAGGTGCAAATACCCTCAGACAGTGTGTGTCTTTCTAATCTGTCCCACGAGACAAAAGGCAATCCCCACCAGCTTCAGCTAGTTGCACCAGGGTCCACTTCTAAAAAGGTCCCTGGAGCACATCAGCATCTGCTGTAGTTCTGTTTCCATCAATGGGAGAACCTCAGAGGAAAAGTGGCATGTAGCCAGCTCAGAAACATTTCATCTTGCCCTTCAGCAATGCTGGAAGTATCTCGTGTGTAGTTTGAACTCTCTTTGAGCTCTGCCTCTGCTGGATGAAACAGTTTCAAGCTTCTAACTCATCTGTGTATTGTTCTGGCATGTGCTTGGGTGGTCTGGGTAAGTTTAGAACCTTGTTTGTCTTTGCCAGCTGCATCAGAGGAAACCAAAGTTCAGCTTCCCATAGACTTTTTTCTGTTGTGGTAGAAATATTTCAAAGGTCTGGTACCTAGCTAAAGAGGAGTCCCTCATGATTCATGTCCCTGAAGAAGCTAGCAATTGAAAGAGCTCCGGTTGTCCTGGCACTGCTGTTGTGCAGTCAGGTGAATATGGCTGGAATCCAGTGTCTGCACCCGACATGGGTGCTGTGTTCCTTTTGGTTGCAGGAGCAGGAATGTCCCTCGCTAGCACAGTTGTAAACAGAGTGAGGAAGGGCACTGCAGCTTCCCACCATGTCCAGTGGATGAGATCAGCTGCAGAGGGACAGGATAAGACTGAATTGGTGACCTTTTATGCCACTGGAGGCTTGAGCTTAAAACATGGGGGCTGGGTGAACAGTTACTGATAGGGAAGAAAGAGGTCGAGTCTCATGTTTCCTTTTCTTTCAGGTTCGACACCTGATAGCCACAAGAAGTGCATCCAAGCTGCAGAATCCCTGGCCAAACTCCCCTCTCTTGCATGCCTTTCTGAACTGCTGCCTGCAGAGGGATCAGGAGAGGCAAACATCTGCCATGGAACTTCAGCAAGTAAAGTGGTAAGTGGATGCAGGTGAAACAGCTGTGCCATATCAGGGATTCCTTCTCAGCTAAACTCCAAGGCATCAGACAGGCCCCTCTCCTATTAATCTCCACTCTTGGGGCTATGCAGATGGAAAGTAAGGAGGATCCTAGACTGTTTGGGCTTGGAAGGGACTGGTGCAGGTCATCTAATGCAGCCCCCCTGCCGTGACCTCAAGTGTTTCCAAGGATGGGGCAACTAGCAGCTTTCTGAGCAATCTGTGCCAGTGTTTCACCACCCTCCCTAGCAACAATTTCTTCCTTAGAGCCAATATGAATTGACCTCTTTAGTTTAAAGCTATTCCCCTTTGTCCTATTGCAAGTGGCCCTGGGAAAAAAAATGTGTCCCTGTGTTTCATAGAAGCCCCCTTGAAGTACTGAAAGGTGAAAAGGTCTCAGGGCCTGCTCTTCTCCACACTGATCAAGCCCAATTCTCTCAACCTTTCCTCAGAGGGGAGGCTCTACCTTCTGATCCTTTCTGTGACCCCATTTTGCACTCGGATGGTGTATTCAGTTTTAGCTGGTAGTAGAAGAACTGAAGTAGAAGGATGCCAGTCCTGAAAGTTGGTGGAGGAACGCAGTGAAAGCAGTCCCAGCCAAGCGGTCTGAGATTTGTCTGTGTTCGAGGTGTTGGAGTGGAGTATCCTAAGGGAAGGCTTATGTCTCTCCTGTATTTTGGCAAATAAAATATCCCATATGTGTAGAAAAGGGGAACCTAGAGGGAGTACCCTGAAAGGAACAAAACCCTGGGACAGGAAGCAGCATTCCCAGAGTACTGTCAGGACCAAAATCTCAGGAAGCAGAAGACACCTTGATGAATGGCCACCTTTGCCTGTGATAGTAAGGTCCTGGACACGAAAACAGATATGTTTTCCAGTGCTGCAGATGGCTCCCTCAATCTTATTTTTGTATCTTTCTGGGAACCAGAGGAATCCTAATTGAGTCTGTGAGGAAGTGAATTTGTAAAGTAACAGCTTTTTTTTTTTTTTTCTGCTTTTAGGCAGCATCCATTTCAGCCGAGCCTCTCTCCGGACTGCTTCCTGTGGAGGGAATACCTACTATGTTTAAACTGGATATAGAAGCCTAGCTCCAGGGCCAGCTCTGAGTGGGACTCAGAATAAAAACCAGCAAAGAAATTGCAGGAAAACCGGAGAAGAGCAAAAGAACCAAACTAGAATGATGCCAGGCATGAAATGTTGGTGGAGGAACACAGTGAAAGTAGTGCCCAGCCACGAGTTCTGAGATTTGGCTATGTTCGAGGTGTTGGAGTATCCTTTGGAAAGGCTTATGCTTCGGATGTATTTGAGAGTATGATGTTGAAGCTATTTGGAACACAGCTGTCCTCTGTTTGGGATGTCATAGCACTGCAACAGCATGTTGTAGTGTGTCATCATCATCATGGCTAGGCCTCGCAAACAAAGATTTGGGAAGGGCACTACCCACGCTTGCTGCAAGCGTGCTGGTGGCTAAAAAGGTCGATACAGGATAGGCAGGTCCGGTCACAAAAGGCACAGAGGAACGACTCCCTAGGTGATATTGGCAAGGAATGGTTCTTTCTGCGTTGTCTTTTTATCTCAAGACTGACTCTGCATGTGTTCTCAAAGGAAGCAGCAGCATCGTGAATGGTGTGTCGCCATGAATCCCGATTGGAGGACAGAGTGGACCATTGGTGGCAGTCAATATGGCCAAGGCTGAGGTGTTGTTTCAGGGAGTCCTTGTATCTCTTCTTTGGGGCTCCTCTCTTGCGGCAGCCGGTGGCGAGTTCACCATAGAGCACAATCTTCGGGAGGCAGTGGGTGATCCTCCATCCTGGAGATGTGCCCTGCCCAGCGCAGCTGCATTCTCATCAGCATGGCCTGTTCCTGGTTACCCCTGCCTGTTCAAGAACGGACACATTGGTCACGTAATCAGACCAGTGGATGTTTAGGATTGAATGAAGCCAGTGCTGATGGAAGCGTTCGAGAAGCCGCAGGTGGTGGTGATAGATGACCCAGGATTCAGACCCATGTAAAATAGTAGACACTACAATGGCTCTGTAGACACTAAGCTTTGTATTTTTCTTCAGGTGTTTATTGGACCAGACTCTTTTATGGAGTTTTCCGAAGGCTCTGTATGCCTTTGCTAGCCTGTTGTCTATCTCTTTGTCGATCTTGCTGTCTGAGGAAATGATACTTCCCAGATAGGTGAACTGCTGGACTGACTTAAGCTCTGAATTGCCTATAGTGATGTGAGGGTGATGGAAGACTTCTTGAGGTGCAGGTTGGTAGAGAACTTCTGCCTTCTTCAAGCTGACTTGAAAAAAAAGCTCAGCAGCCTCTGCAAAGCAGGATGTTAAGCTCTGCAGAGCTGCTTCTGTGTGAGCAACGAGGGCGGCATCATCAGCAAAAAGCAGCTCATGCACAAGGTGATTCAGGGTCTTGGTGTGGGCCTTCAGTCGCCTTAGTGTCCTAGTTCCGCAGGAGGGACCAGCTAACACTGTGTGTGAGTGATTAAAGCTGGGTATTCTACCCCCTCTATTCATTCCCCAAGGACAATGGGCCATTAGCAGCAGCTGCCCAGCCTGAGGGGGCGGGGCTGCTAATGGGCCATCAACAGTTCAATACTCCCTGGCTCCCAGAGTTAATCACCCATTGTGTGAGTCCCTGCCCAGGGGGAGGGACTGGGTGCTCCCTGAGGGTACATAAGTGGTGGGTAGGAGGACCTTGGGAATTTTTTCTCATCGGATCCAGAGGAGCAGCAGGACCTTGACAGGAGGAGATCACCGCTCTCAACCAGACCACAGCCCTCGCCTGCACCAACAGGTTTTTTCACTCCTTTTGCTCGGGACTTGGGGGAACCACAGGGGTCTCAGCACCAGGGCTAACAAACCCCTTTGGGTTTGTGCCCCAGGACACTGGGTTATTCTGCTGGGTTTTGTGGGTTGGAAGCAATTTCCTTTGTGTCAGTATATTTATCATAATATTATTATTAAATTTTAGCTCTGACTTATTATCTCTCTCGTGGTGAGTCCATTTTCCCTGCTGGTTCACCTTTAAACCAGCACACTTAGGTTGAATAGGCTTCCATCGGTACGATATTGGATGTAGATGCCGTTTTCTTCATCGAGGTCTGCCGTGGCTCTTTGGAGCATCATGCTGAAGAAGATTGTGAATAGAGCAGGTGCAAGAATGCAACCTTGTTTCACACCATTGGTTATTGGAAAGGGCTCAGAGAGTGCATCGCCATATCCGACTTGCCCAGGCTGATCCTCATGTAGCAGGATGATCATTTTGAGAAACTTGGGGGGACATCCTAAACGTTCCAAGATCTGCCACAGGCCTTTTCTGCTCACAGTGGGAAAAGCTTTGGTGAGGTCAACGAAGGTTACATACAGACCTTTGTTCTGTTCCCTACACTTCTCTTGCAGTTGTCTAAGAACAAACATCATGTCTGTGGTGCTCTTATTGGCTCTGAAACCAGACTGGCTTTCAGGTAGAAGTTCTTCTGCAATAGTGGGTACTAATGTGTTCGGAAGTATTCTTGCAAGGATTTTACCAGCAATGGAGAGCAAAGTAATACCTCGGTAATTTGAGCAGTCTGATTTTTCTCCTTTCTTCTTGTACAGGGTGATGATGATTGCGTCATGGAGATCTGATGGTAGTTCCCCTTGTTCCCAGCTACGCACAACAAGCTCATGGAATTTGGCATTGAGTGCTTGACCTCCATGCTTCCAGATTTCAGGTGGAACTCCATCAACCCCAGCTGCCTTGCCAGTTTTCACCTGCTGTATGGCCTTAAGTATCTCTCCCATGGTAGCGGCTGTATCCAATTCATTTTTCACCAGTTGCTGTGTAATGTGCTGAATTGTTGAGCCTTGGACTACATATTTGGCACTGAAGAGAGTCTGAAAGTGCTCAGACCATCAGTTCAGGATGGAGGTTTTATCTGTGAGAAGCATTTGACCTTCTGCATGGAGTAGGGGGCTTTGAACCTGGTGTGTGTGCCCGTACACTGCTTTCAGGGCCTCACAGAATCCTCTTTGGTCACCCAAATCTGTGCATAGTTGGGTCTTTTCTGCAAGGTTGAGCCACCATTTGTTCTGGATGTCTTGAAGTTTCTGTTGGACCTCACTGCATGCAAGACGAAAGGCAGCTTTTCTTACATGTCAAGATGGCTGAGCAAGGTGTGCTTGGTGAGCAGTTCTCTTCCTCTTCAACAACAGCCGCATTTCTTGTTTGTTTTCATCAAACCAGTGTTTGTTTTTTCTTGGAGGAGAACCCTACGGACTCTTCAGAGGACTGCAGGATGCAATTTTTAATATGTTACCAAAGTGCTTCAGGAGAGGGATATATGGGATTATCTTTAAGTCTAGTTTGAGGGTTTACCTGGAAGCTCTCTCTCACTGTAGCTGTTTGAAGATTGCTGACTTGGAGCCTCCTCCTTGGAATGCCACCCCTCTTAGGTTTGGGCTTGAAGTGGAGGTTAAGTTTGCAACACACAAGGTGATGGTCTGTTTCACATTCTGCGCTCGGCATCACTCGTTGACGGACATTGCTGACATTTCTCTGTTGCACTAAGATATAATCAATGAGGTTCCAGTGCTTGGATCCAGGATGCATCCAGGTTGTCTTCAGGATGTCTTTCTATTGAAAGATAGTGTTGGTGATGGTGAGCTGCTGTTCTGCACAAAGCTCTGGCAGGAGGTGTCCGTTGTCGTTGCAGTTTCCAACGCCATGCTTGCCCAGGACTCCTTTCCAGGCTTCAGAATTCTTACCTACTCTGGCGTTGAAGTCCTCAAGGATTATGATCTTATCATCTGCAGGAACCTTTTGGGTGAGGAAGCGCAGGTCAGTGTAGAATTTGTTTTTTTACACTGGGTCAGCTTGGAGAGTTGGGGCATATATGCTAAAAAGAACAACATGTTGCTTATTGTGTAGAGGGAGGCATAAGGACATAATGTGATCGGAATGACCTGTCGGCAGATTTTCAAGTTTGGAGGCAATGGTGCTTTTAAACATGACGCCAGCTCCTGAAAGGTGGCTTTCGGTCTTGGGTTTCCTTACCAGTAGACTGTGTAGCCGGCACCATGTTCTTTAAGGCTGCCTTCTCTCATGAACAAGAACTTCACTGAGAGCAGAAATGTCAATGTTGAGCCGTGACAGTTCGTGGGCAATTAGAGCAGAACGATGCTCAGGACGTCCACTATCTCCAGTATCAAGCATGGTTCTGATGTTCCAACATGCAAGTGTTAGTTTGAACACACCTTTGCAGGCAGGTGTATGCCTTTGTCTCTTTGTCTTTGTTTTTGTTTGATCACATCAGAAGATGCCGGTTGGCCGAAGTTATCTAACCGGGTGTGGAGAGGAGCTTTGTTTAGGCCACCTTTGCTAGGCCCCTCTCTGCGTGGAGCAAGCAGTGCTGTCCCTAGAAAAGGCTGCTTGGTTGTTCGGAATGCTGCCGCAAGAGACTGTCATCTCCGGGGTCATGTCTTGAATGACCAATATTCTGAACCGCCTGCATGCAGGGTTGGGTCTGCGGCTTCCAGCTGCTTCCTATCCCCTGCCGTTTTCGACCCTTGCCTGTCACTGCAGGGCTTTGCAATGTGGGTGAATCCTTTGAGCCTGCACAATGGATATTTTTAGGTGAGGCACAGTGTGCACAGAACTGGCCCCACTCTTTACTCCTAAGGTTCATCTGCCACGGCCTAGCGAGCTTGGACGGTGACAGTGAATACCTCAGGATGTAGGTTTGATTAGAGTATCCTTCTCATAGATGGATGGCCTTACAGGGCTAAGCAAGATCCATCTGCCTGGGTTTGGAGTTGGAGTTGTCCTTTTCCTAGGATGGTTGCCAGATGGCTAGCGAGCCCATCCTGCCCATGGACACACTTTGTCTGACCCTTCAGCTGAGACCTGTCTGGCATGGGAGACCCTACCGGCAGCACAAACCACCACCAGCATAGCTCTCAACCTCATGAGGGCATGCAAGCTTCTCCCCCGCGACAAGGGGTTGTCCCCAGAGAAGTGTTGTGTGTAGAAAATATTTTATAGCCCTATCTGCCCTGTGATATAAAAAAGTTTTCTAATGATGTTACAAGAGTGTCTGATGCTCCCTTGTTCTTACCAGGTTTGCATAACCTTTCCCTTGTATTTGAATGTCATGCCCTTAGAGCTTTTATGTAGCGAAATGTGTGTCTAATAAAGAGTTTTTGCTCCCATAACTGGATTGTGTAGTTATTGATGCTCACCAATGGCACCAAGTTTGGGGTCCAAAGAGCCTCAGCCTCTAAAATTTAGAAGTCTGCAGCCTAGAGCCCTTGGCAGAAGCATGGAGAAGGGTGGTTTCCTCCAGCTCCAGTGAGGGTACACAGCAGACCTGGGGAACGGACATGCACAAAGTTGCCACCGTGTAGCTGGACTACTGGTGAGCTGCTGTGGAATAGTAGAGTTCTTTAGAACAGATATTGAAACCTAAAATAGGGAACAGGGGCGCAGATGTCTTCTGATCAAAGTCACATTTATTTGATCATGAAGTGGCTGCTTAAACAACCTAACTCACATGCTGATGAACAGCTTTGGGACCTCCGGTTACGGAAAACATCCTTTGAAACCTTGAAAAAACATACGTCCAAAATAGCGCCACCCCCGGCGCCTGAAAGCAGCAGTTGGCTTGGCTTTTCACCCCAAAGCGAGGCAGAAAAAAATGTTCCCCTCTCCGAACTACCAGCCCATGCTGCATTGCCGCATGGCGAATACGGTGGCAATGGCTGCGCCACACCACTCCCTCCACCATTACCGGCGGCACCGCATCTGGCTTGCTCCGTGATCCTGGCGAGGCCCCCTGTGACCGCGGGCCCCTTGGCCACAGCCAGGATGCCCAACTGAGTCCTGCACAGATGTCGCAAGGAAGCGGAGCTGGGGAGCAGCGGCAGACATGGTGCCTGCAAGAAGCTGCCTGCTCCAGCCGCAGTCACAGACCCGGTTCTGGTTCTGAAGCCGGCTCTGGGCGAGAGAATGCCCCGCAGTCCCTCACTTGCTAAGCCCAGAAGCAGCCATGACAGCTCAAAGCAGGCAGCAAGACGCAGAAGCGGAGATAGTTCTGAGAACATCTCGGCACACCCTCCCGGCGCTGCTGCGGTCGGCGCTAGGACCCAGCAGAGCCGAGAGGAGCCGAGCCAGCGATGCTGCAGGAAGAGGAGAGCCGCCACCCACCGAAGTTCCGCATGGGCACTTCCCAGCCCCCTGGCATTGGCATGGCTCTGCCGGAAGAGAAAAGGTGGCAACTAAGATGCTGGAGAGGACCAAACTTCACACTCAAAAGACAAGAATAAGTGACCGGAAAAAGAAAAAAATAACCATCCACTGGTAGTTATCAGTTTGGAAGGCTGCTCCTGCTTTTTCCCTGTTTATCTTTTTTATTCAATAAGTGCTTCAAAAGCTAATAAATTACCTTAAAAACACTAATACAACCAATGCTAGAGGCTTTTGTCTCCTCAGGAATTAATCAAACTGGAGAGAAATGACAAGACCTGACCACAAATTTTCTGTTATCATTTTCAAAGATTAATTATTCTTTCTAAGCACTGTCCGTTGGATTTATTATTTCTGATGGTTCATTGTATTAAGTATAAATTCGGATAAATCGGTGCCAAACTGAAGTTCGGAACCGTGCCTGTGAGAAATGCAATAACATTGTTTTATTACAAGCAAATGAACTAAGCAGAGAGGCGGGAGAAGGGGAGGCTATTATTAACCAAAGTAAGAGTTTTCTTTCTGTTTATAAAAATTACATAGATATAGCGTGGAGTTGTAAGGTGAATAGTCCTGTCTGGTCCTGATTCCAGGGAATCTCTCCCATTGCAATAAGGGAAAAGATAAAGTAGCTAAAACAATGGCCTTCCTTGAAGCCTTTACATACAGTACGGGGGGGGTCTTATCTTGGTACAGTGGGGTCCCCTCTGTACATGTCCATTGGGGTATGTCATGACCAGCTGAAAGAAAGGCGATACCCTCTTCCCAATCCACAAAGCAAAAATAACCTTTTAAGGCAAAAATAGCAATTTCATGAATTTGGAATAGTTTATGTAACCACAGCAACTACAAAAAGTACATGTTTCAAACTGGCAGTGTGTCTTCAGATCCTAGTGGACTGAAGTACCCACAGCACTGTGAATAAACCTTCCATTTTAATTCCTGTGTTTTGTGAGAAAACTCTCTGAACAGAAATTTGGAAGACGGTTTTCAATTGAAAGTAGAGCAAAAATTTTATTTACTGCACATAAAAGTTGCCTCGCACAGTCGTAACCGAGGAGCACACACCGGCAGGGTGGGGGTGTTACATTTATACCCTTGTTTCCATGCCCTCTCCCACCCTCTTGATGGCTCATCCCTCTCCTTCGTTTTTCTGCTCGTTGCCTCAGGATTAGACATTGCTGTGCTGCCCCTTTGCTTCCTGATTGGAAATCTTTATATGGGCAATTAATTGCTGTGACATTCCTTCTGATTGGTGGTCCATAGTGCCCTGTCAGCCCTAGTCACCTGCTGAAGTCATTGGCTCCCTGATTGGATCTGATACCTTACAGACTTCCCACCTTTTTCACCTTGCTATCAAGGCACCCTCCCATGGAAACCCCACAGCAACTCCTAGAAACTTTTTATTAACAAACTCGTAATTACGACTCTGTAACTATGTTTAATTTATAAAAACGCTGGAGCTCTCAACCCCCCTGTTCCCAACATCCATTAATCAGTCCTTTGCTTGTAACAAACCCACAGAAATTCTTCCTCACAGTTTCACAGAGTTTTTACCATTTTCTAACCATGATAGAAAAAATTTTCTCACTGTTTTGGGGGCTTGTCCAGGATCCATCATCCGTCAGCCCTGGGCAGAGGGACCAGTGCCTCTGGATGGCATGCCCTGCCGATTTCCGCAACCAGTGGCCTTGGAACCCTCCATCCGGGTGGCTGTGATGAAGGTCTCTGGATGGCTGTGAAACAAAGAAAGCAAAGAAAGAACCGACCGGTATACAAATGAAGGACCATGGCACTGCTGAATTCTACGCATAGAACCCCATAAGACAAGAAAAAGCGCTGTTTTAACTCTTACCAAGCAGTCAAGGAGACATTCATGTGTGCAGGGGTAGTCTAGTGTGCGTGTATGTATCTAGAGCAGGCGGCCCCTGAGCGGTAGAATCAGTGCCAGCAGCCGGGAAATTGGTGGTAGCCGGTGCCCACAGCTGCCTCTGCCACTGGTGCTGCTGTGGGCGGTGGTGCTGCTGGCCCAGGGGCTGACATGGAGGTCCAGGGCACCAGTGTGAGGAGAGTCGTGGGCTGTGGCTGTGCGGGTGGCAGCTGGAACTGCCCATCCCTGCCCACCACTCCTGTCACGAGTTGCAAGTTCAGGTCAGAAGAGGGGGCAGCAAGAGTCTGGCAGTACAGACAATGCTGATTGGCCAAGTGGCTTGGGCCGGCTCTTCTTAATTGTGAGAAGTGGGATACACTTTCAAAGGTGGGGTACAATGACACCATTACACTGAGAGCTGAAGGCAATTAGAAGTCAGCCTATCTGAGAAGACCCCACAAACTACACTAGAGGAAAGAGGACACTGACTTAAAATAATAAAATTAGTCTTAAGGAAGGTACTGCAGAAAGACTAAATAGCTCCACTACCACGTAACTCCTCATTGTTTAACTCTGTGTGTAGCCAAGGGGAAGGGGTGCATTTGACACTGTAATTTGTAACAGATCCTATTAAAAAAAAAATGAAAAGAAGCCTTCTCCTACTGAAGAGTCTTACTGCAACACACATCCTGAAAGTCAATCTACAACCATATGACTCAACACAACTTTCAGTCCTCACATCATTTTCTCTTGACTGTAAGCTACAGCTCTTTCAAATATGTTTCTGCTTACAAGGGTTTTGTCCAAACTCTAAAGACATCATTGTTTCAGAATGCAATGTTTTTTGTTAAGATAATACAGAGTGTAGACTTTTAGTATTTGCCATGGTTAACTTTAAATGAAAAAATTGGGACAGGTATCCTGTTCCTTGTCTGTAATAGTTTTTCAAACTATATGATTGACACTGTGTCAGAGCCTTTTAAAGAATTTTTAAGGTGCGAGATCTTTCCAGCTTAGGTGAACTAAAAAAGAGCAAATGGAGGACAGACAAAGTTCCAAAGTCTTACAAAAGTAAATCACACTGCTCCCTCTGCTGTCCACAGGAAGAAAAGTCAGATTTTTAAAAGATAAATTTAATAAATGCACATAGAGTGTTGCAAACCAGAAATATGAATAAAAAACAGAGTCTGAGAACATCATAATTATATTAGGAGAAGTCCATAGATTGTAAGTATTTAATTAGTCAGCACTTTCATTAGCTGACTTACTCTTAACTTGCATTACATATATGATCAAGAATTTTGAAGTTAACAGAATAATTTAAAGTCAAGAAGGAAAAGCATTTCTGGTGTGGCAAATAGGGATCTAGTGTGTAGCCCTTGGCAGTTCTGTGAAATCACTTTTAATTCAGTGAAATGATCTGATCTTACAGCCATTGCCCTTCCCAGAGGCATTCACTTTTGCTTGTAACCGTCATTGTATGGCCAAACTTCGTGAACGAAGATTTGGGAAGGGCTCTCCCCAAGTGGGTGTGCCCTTCCAGCCTCACAGTGGATTTTTTAGGTGAGGCACAGCGTGCACAGAACTGGCCCCACCGTGTAAGTCCTGAGGTCCATCTGCCATGGCTGAGCGAGCTTGGACAGTGACAGTGAAGTCCTCAGGGCTGTCCCTACAGCACCCGGTACTAACCGAGGCTGACCCTGCTGAGCAGCCGAGATCTGACGGGATGGGATGGCAGGGAGGCATTGAACTGCCAGGCGACGGTCCCCACTGAGACTCGAACTCACGACCTTGTGATCCAGAGTCCAGAGTGCTCATCATTACACCACGGGACCGCCCTGTAACAGTCATTACTTTTCCAAATTTAGGCAAGGACCTGAGCAGTTGAACCCTTTTTGGTGTGAAATATAATATGTCTTTTTAACCATCAGAGATGAGTGCATCTCTGTCTGGAGACAAAGAAAGGTTCAACCTCTGGCTGAGGCAGACTGTGTTCAAGTGATAAATCCCTCACTCCAGGGAAGAGGAATAATACAAAGGCAACTGGCATGCAGTCATTCCCTACACATTCCAGGCAGTACACAGACCTGTTCACAGAGAATTCAAGGCAAGATTAAGCATAGTGTGGTGGCCTTAAAAATTTGGTTCATACTCCAGGCACTCTAGAAGTGGCTGATTGACTAATTAATGAACAGGGATATAAAGCAACATTACGAAGATACCTGTAAGGTTGTGTTACAAGACATAAGCAAATGTGATTTTGAGCTGAGAGGCTGAATTAGCAGAACTGAACACATGGTAAATGAGAGGCCTTGGAAAAAAAACTAAATAAACCACAAAATGACACTGGAAAATATTCAAGATTGGCTGTGTATGTATTTCGCTTCCATACAGAGAAAATTAAGGATTACGTGTACATGTGTATTTTAAACATAATATGTAAAAGATTTAATTTCAGGATACTAGTTCTTAGCCATCTTGCAATTGGTCTGCAAAAATCTAATTGTCTTACTATTTGCTTTTCTCCTTTTACCATAGATCACAGATTTTCTTCCGTTTTCATTTTTCAAGAAATAATTATACTGCCTGACACCTTGATGAATAAGCATTGCCACAGGAACAAGGTTAATAAGATCTATCTTCTTAACTTCCTGTCGTGGTCTTTGAAAATGCAGTATGTTCCACACATAAATATATATTATATATATAAATGATATAACTTTCTGTGATTTTTCCCAAAACAAGTACTAGAGGAGACACTAACAAAAAATCCCCAACCAAAACCCTCCAAGCCTAAAGAAGGAATCAAACCCCAAAACAGAATAAAATGTGAGGCACTTATTACTAATATATGAAATAATTTCTGGTCAGAAATTTCATTCTGCCTAACAATTACAGAATTAGGTTTTTAGTTAAAGCTTGCAAATAGAGTATGTTGCATTTTGCTTTGAAAGAAAATACAGCTATTTCTATCCTGTAACTAAAAAGATGCCATACTGATTCCACAGCAACATTAAGCAGTGGTAGTTCAGTGCCATTTCCAGCATGATGACTCCTTACCATAGTTTTACTTTGAGCAGAATTTTAATAATTCACTTGTATGGGCTTGGGTTTGACATCCAAGAAAAATCTTCATGACTTAAGCATGCAGAAAGAATGAGACAAAAGGATTTGGACATTTCCTCATGTTTTTCACATTGCCCTAGGCTCAGAACAGAAGGCTAAAGGCAGTCCAGCACAGACTCTTAAAGAACCAAAAGAAAACTAAACAAAACAAAAAGCCCCTCCCAAAAAACAACAAAACCAAAAAACCCCAACCAAACAAGAAAAACAGACAAAGAAACCCCCAAGCCCCTCAATCTGAACTGCTTAAAGTCTGAACAGTAAAAATAACTACAGAAGAGATATTCTGATTTAATTTTATTAAAATATAAAAGTACCTGGGCAACAGCTGGTATTCTTACTTTCACATACGAATTAGAAGAGTAAAAAGAAAACTATTTCAGATTTTTGTACTTCAAAAAAATTTAATAGCTGACAGTTTTTATCTGTTTCACTAGGAAAAGTTAAATACTCTATCTTTCTTTATGGTCTTTTATTCTTTTATTGGTTCAAACAAAGATCTTTCTCCGGCACTCAGTTGTGCCGTGGGTTTCTCTGCTCTGTATACCTGTTTCCTTTTTAGGAAAGATTTTTTTCATCCTTCTGAATATGCTCCATAACAAATCCTAGCTGGATCTAATAACAGGACTTTGGCTGGACCACAGAACCAGGGGATAGCCAACCTGTTCAAGTAATTGTTTTGAATGAATGCATTGTGCCTTACTTTGAATCCTAAAAAGCACCCCCAAACTAAGAATGAGTAATGGCAATGGAGTTCAGTCCTGTTTGTTATTCCAGTCTGTGAATGAGCGAGCTGCTCCAGTAAAGCTTTTACACCACTTGTTTTATAGAGGTCAGATTTTCAAACATTAGTTTGATCTTGGTGTGAATTTTGTTATGTTCTTGTTCCAGTAGTTTGATCACTTTTCACCAGTTTCGATCATGGCAACTTGATGGTAATGGAGGAGCAGACAAATCAGAAGAAACAAACTGAAGGCATTGTCTTTCCCAGCACCTGGAGTGACAGTGTCACAAGCAGCAGTATAAGCTGACCTTCAACATTGTACTCCAGATCTGCAGAGTAAATCCCTCAGGTTATGTCCTAATTTAAAGGAAGCCAAGGTGTCTCCAAAGACTAGAGGAGAGGACTCCTTCTCAATAACCACTCCACTCCTTACTAAATTTAAAAGAACTTTAATTGGAAAATGTATAGAAGAAGGATAACTGTTCTCAACTAGTATATCTATATCTATACATATAGATATATAACTATAAACCGAGCAGAGCAAGCTACCCCCCCACTGCACCAGAACAACCTCAAAACAGGAGTTAGTTTCTTCCTGGTGCAATTATACCTATGGACAGTGGCAGTGTTGCACCTCGACTGGCAGTGAGGTCAGTTCTCAGCCTATTCTCAGCGAGGCAGAGACAAGAGGAAGGAAAAGGTACCGACCTTACGGCTCATGCGGGGGCAGAATGGAACCTTTTCTATGGGAAAGAGCAGACTCTCTCTCCTTGTCCTTTGTTCAAAGAAGGAAGTACTGAAAGCTGCGGTGGTGGTGGGGGGGGGGGGGGGGTGGTGGTGGTGGTTTTAAGCAATCCTGGTGCAGGGGTACTTGGTCCCTGGGAAAAAAGGGCTGCAGTGTGTCCAGAAAGCAGCCATGACCCTCCTCTCTCTCTTTCTCTCTGAAGCTCAGGGTGCCCAGAGTTGGAAGGGGGGAGGGAGAAGAGCAGAGCCAGATGGAGCTCTTGTCAGCTCAGCAAATGGTGGCTTCTAGTCACAGCAGTTGGACAAAATGAAGTCCAGCACACAGGAAAAAACCTTTTCCTCTCTCTCATCTTACTCTCACCATTAAACTGGAATCTAGAGTCATCAACCAAACCTATGTTGCTGGCCCTGACCCAAAATCTTTGTGTTGGTAAGGAAAGAAAAATTCCCTGAAGAACCCCTTCTCCCCCCCTTTTATTTTGTTTGTTTTGAACCTTTAACAGGTTATTGAATTGTTTTGCTCATTTTAATCTGCTGTACTTTACATTATGGAATTTGTTTTTTTCTAGTGAGCTGGGATAACGAATGATTCATGTGGGCCCATTGAATGAAATCAGCTTGTGCAATGCTGGCTAATAGCAACAAATGCTATGTCAAATTAAGGTAGAATTTTTATCACAGTTTCTGCTCATCTGCAGGAATATTCATGTTTTTTCAGATGGGAACCCTGATAGGTATTATCCCTTGTCCTGTCACTACACACCCTGGTCAAAAGTCGCTCCCTATCTTTCTTGTAGGTCCCGTTTAGGTACTACATACCTCCCAGTATGAAAAGGATAAATGCAATGTATTAAATTATTAGAATTTTGAGGGTTTATCTTTGAAGTGTTTTTCAACTAGTAGATAATATTTCCCTCCTCACATTTGATCATGTCAAAGCTCCTTAAAAATCAACCAAGCAAGTAGGCAGAATAATTAGTCATAGTCTTGGTATGTGTGTTCTGGAGGCAACTGGGAGGTCAGGTGGCTTAATTCTTGGGCTTAACTGTGCAGGTCTTACCTGTGTGTGTCACTGAAACTACTGGCAATTGTGAGAGTTTTCAAACTACACTGTTGGTTTATTTCTCTGGTCGTTTTCCAAGATAAAGCCTCAGAAACTCAAAACAGGCAGTGGAATAGTTTTCTTTATTCTGTTAACATAGTATAAAGTCCACATGCATTTAGTTTAACCAAGCACTTGTCTGGTGAGAGAAGAAAAGAACAGTTTGTGGAAACATCTCATTATTTTTACATCTTGTGCCCAGGAGAGCCTGAAAGACACAGGAACTGAGTGAAACACATTCCAGTGCAGCATGATTGCATAAAGCTTGGATAATTACTCACAGGTAACTTCAGCGCTATCTGCAGGCTGAGGAGGTCTTCCAAACCTGGGCCAGAATCCTGTTACTATCACTGCATCTGCTGGCTGTCTTTTCCCTCATGAACATTGATGGCACTGTGTAGAAAACAAATTGCATGATGATTTGCCTAAAATGACAGCTACCAGCTTACTTCAGTGTGTTCCCAGCCACTTGGCTGTTTTGCTGCTCCATGCACATAAAGGTAGGTGTGTTCAGGAAACTCACTTGGTTAAAGAAGATATGTTTTAGAAGTCATCCCATTGCTATGAACAGCAATGACACCTATGAGTACTGCCAGCTGGTGGCATTTGCTCATTTTAAGTCAGAAAGTGACATGACAAGTGCTTCACGCTGAACTAAAAAAAAAAAAAAGTGTCCTGATTAGCAGAGCTGACTAGCCTATAAGATTTTGTAGTGCTCTACGAGTACTCTGTGACACAATTCCTGCTGATACATTATAAATGTCCAATTCCAGAGCAGTCTATTTTTGGTTTCATGTTCTGGGATTTTTTAGCCATTTGACTGAGAATGTGATACAATTTGGCTTATGCCAAGAGAGCATTACTGTTCGTGCACATTATTTCCTAACCACTGCTACCCTTTGTGCAATATTTATTAGTGAATTGTTATTAATTACCTACAGTATGGCTTTTAGGGGTGTGAGTAATGTCTGGCTTTTACTCTGCCAGAGTGGCTTCACTTATCAAATTGTGTGCACCAAGTGGGTGACACCTTCAGATGACCTGTCAATCCACTGGAAATGCTCCAATTGCTGTGACATACTAATATAATCCAAGATCTCAAACCATGAGGGCCATCTGTTCTATGTCAGATCTACATTTTTTAATCACTAAGATCTGGTTTTTGTCCCATCACCTATTGTGTTTGCCTCACTTTTACTCTGTGCTATCTAAGGACTGTGAAGAGCAGTTTGGAATAAAAAGAGAGGCTGAACTCTGCTTTACCATCACATTGTGCAGCAGCAGGAAAAAAGTCATCCCAGTTACAGTGGCAATGACACAGCTGAGACAACTTCTCCAGTGAGGCAAAGTGTGCAAGATGCAATAGCCAGTCTCACTTCTGCACTGCTCCTTTGCTTCTTGGCTGACACAGGGAAGTGCCTTCCACTTGCTATTCAGCCTTCATTGCTGTATGGAATCAGGCCAGAGAAAAAAAGGGAGGCATGCAACAGTTGAATAGGAAAGGGTTTCCTGTAGCTCTTTCCCTTGACAGAATAGGTCTCTCCTGGCCTAGACAGGAAAATAGACAACAGCAAACTAAAGAGCCTTGTCACTGCTGAAGAGCCTACACATGTTGCAGTGATCATAGGCTCACCACACCACTGGACTGGAGGCACTGCTGGCAGTTGCTAGTCCAATGCCACACTGAGAGCAGGGTCACTTAGAAGAGGTTTTTCTTATGTTTAGTAAGTGTTTCCTGTACTTCTAGTTTGTGTCAATTGCTTCTACCATTGTTTATCACGAAGAAGAGTCTGTCTTCTTCACTCACCTTATCAAATGTTTATATGTAGGGATAATGTCCCCCTTGGGCCATCTCCAGGCTAAACTGTCCCATCTCTTTCAGCTTCTCCTTGTGTGAGTGATGCCCTAGTCCATTCATCATCCTTGTGGCTCTTTTCTGCACTTCCTATAGTCTGTACTGTCTTTTGTACTGATGAGCCCAGGACTGGACCCAGCAGTTCAGGCATATCTCAGGAGGGCTGGGCACAAAGGAAAGGTCAACCTGCTGGCAACACTCCTCCCAGTGCAGTTCAGGAAGCTATTTGCCATAATTGTCAAGAGGGCATATTACTGGGTCTTGGGGTGTTCACTGTAACCCTGAGATTCTTCCTTGCCAAGCTGTTTCCAGCTGGGAAAATGCCTTCCTCTGCATATACAGCCTGGGTCTGCTCCTCTCAGATGCAGGACTTTGCAATTCCCTGTGTTCAACTTCATGAGGTTCTGCTTGGCATTCTTCTTCAAACTAATGAGGACCCTCTGAATGGTCGCACAGCCCTCTGGTGTATAGATATGCACATGGTACTGGCTTCTTTCAGCGTGTCAAATTCCTCAGCAATTCTCAGGAGCTGTTTTCCAGTTACTCCATTAATGCCAGGATCTCCAGTCTTCAGATCACAGAATCATAGAATTGATTGGGTTGGAAAAGACCTCCGAGATCATCAAGTCCAACCCTTGGTCCAACTCCTGTCTGTTTACTAGATCATGACACTCAGTGCCACGTCCAATCTCAGTTTAAAAACCTCCAGGGAGGTGAATCCACCACCTCTCTGGGCAGGCCATTCCAATGCCTGATTACTCTCTCTGCAAAGAATTTTTTTCTGATCTTCAACTTAAATTTCCCCTGGCAGTATTTAAGCCCGTGCCCCCTTGTCCTATTGCTGAGTGCCTGGGAGAAGAGACCAACCCCCACCTGGCTCTAACTTCCCTTCAGGTAGTAGATCCTCCCTACATCAGAGAGAGACACTCAAAGTCCAGCATCAGCTATTCTACTGGATGCTGTCTCTACAGAGCCATTCTTAATCCCTGTGCTCCTGCTTCGCTCAAGCTCTGTATCTGATTTGTATTAAATTCACAGTAACTTTATGTACAATAACGCACATATATATGGTTATATATGTCTTAGGAATCAGGCCAAAGAGAACAATGCAGTGAGCTCTAGTGAGAGATAGTTTCTATTATCCTATTAGACCTTTATTTCCTTGTGTGGCAACCAAATTCTAACCATGGCTTTTTAGTTCTATTTCTAAGAGATGAAACTTTGCCTTGAATTGGCTTGGTGCTACTTACATGTCCCTCCTGTTTTGAAGTGTCCCATCAAGAATCATCTGAAGAACATGATGAAACCCATAAATTATCCAAGCCCTAAGATCTGATGGACAAGACCAGCTATGCTAAGGAAAGTCTACTTATGCCTAGTCTGATCCCACTGGTGTTGCTGAGAGACTGGCCAGTTTTCATTATCATAACATTTGGTCAATTTTTCTTGGTGTCACATTGGTGACAGGAGGGCTGTGAGGAAGTTGGTGCATTGGCAGTGATGGATCTCACTCATCTCTGACTCCTGTTAGCCTGCCAGGGAATTCTACCCTGTGGTATAAGAACCACGTGCATTTTTCTGGCTGAGGAGTTAGATCCCAGGTAACTTTACAACACTTCTGTAAGGTTAGGGGTTTTTTATTCATATTTGTGTTTCATTACTTCATCCATTATGACTGGGTTGAAAAATAAACTTTCCTTTTCTTTTAATGACTACAACAGTTAGTGTTCTCTCTTCTCACACAGTTGAACCATTACTTAGTAACAAACAGAACTAAAGAGCCTAAGACGCACATGACATGATTAAAAATTAACAAAATTAAGGAACATATTGTGTGGGGAAGAGCAAGATGGGTACATATGCATATGATAATGCTCCACATCTGTATCCCCACTCCAGCACAGAAACACACACACCGCCACACACCTCCCCGTATATAGATGCATGCATGTACATACACAAACACGCATGTATTAGACTGGACAAGTAATTTATTTTTCTTCCCTGGGAAAATATGATGATAATTTTAAATTATATTAATTACATCTGCATTTGAAACAGGAAAACTTACAAAAACACAGAAAAGAAACTTTAAGAGCTCTTATTTGGCTAAACCTTGGAAATCACTGCCTATTTAGCATAAAATACATGAAAATTCAACTTTTGTAATGTTAGATTTAAATATATAAAACTATCACATTCTTAGTGCAGATTTGGCTTGCTTTACCTTTAGAACAGTCTTCATAATTATTAAAAATGTCTTTTATTAATATTTTTTCAATATATAGGAAAAAACCATCTAAATACTGACCACTTGTCTATACTGGGTCTCCCAGTGTTATCCCCTTTCTAAAGCCCATAGAGAATATCTCTATGGGCATATTTCTATTTTATGAGCTGTGCCTCCAGTTTTGCTGCTCTTGCAAGTACCTCATGCTCTCTTGCTTGTGCTCTTCTGAAGAGACAATGCACAGCCAGCCCTAAGTGGTCTCTCTTCAGAGGGCACAGATGAGAGATAGCCCTTCTAGAAGCAGAGAGGGAGGTGAGAAAGCTGTTTTATGTAAAATATTGTCCTCGGGGAAGCAAAAGGAACACTGACTGGCAGAAGTCCAGCTCTGACACCTCACACTCGGAAAATGTGAGAAACCTCAAGAGTGTGCAGCAAAGCTAAGAAGCAACAAGAAGGAATGGCTTTTTGTGAGAGAGCTCCAAAATGTGTAATTTATTCAGCATGAAGTACAAAAGTGCTAAAAGACCCCATTAGTCTGCTGTTCATAGAGCCTTGGTGATAGTGGCTTACTGAATACAAAGAGTACCATTCTCTCTATCCTTTGGACAGATCTGGAATTCGTGGTCACTGCGGATGATGTTTATCCATTAGGTTTCTGCATATCTTGAACTATTGTCTGTAGGTCCATATAGAGTTACATATTAACTATTTTCTGCTGATTCCATGCCTTGTTCTTAATGAATCCATTGGTCAGGAGAATGAAATACCTTGTTAGGTGTAAGTTTTGCTGCTTAGAGCTTAAGTTCTTGGAAAAAACTCTTAAGTTTCATAAGTCCCCAACTTTTATCAAATCAGATAGAAATCATCATTTTCACTGTTGCGGATTGGTTAAATAAAATCAAACCAAATACTATTTGATAGACTCTGGGACTCCATCCTTCATAAAAGATCTTGTTAAGATCTTTATGTTAAGATCTTTTTCATGTTACATTTATCACTACACTGACAATAATCTATGTTCACATAAAGTAGAAGTTAATTTAAAAAATCTCTTATTAAAGAGACAGTCAAGGAAAGGTTTAAAGTCTTTAACCATTAAAGGCAACTTTGATATCACAGGACCCTTTCACATTCTGAAATAATGCTGAGTGTGGTCCCTGTCAGCCAAAATGATCCTTTTTATAGTGCCTTGAAGCTTAACACTAACAGCATCTCCAAAGGTAAGTACCAGAAAACCCTCAACTTTTTAGTCAAAAAACCCAAAACCTGATTGAAGGACTAGAAAGATGATTAAAAAAACCCAACGAAATAACAAATCCAAATAATAAACTCTTTTTCCTTCTTCTGCCCTGCCTTCCCCAGTTCCAGAACCGTATGAGATGCTTAAGAACATACATAATTGATCCTGAAAACCTGATGAAGTTGGGATCACAAGATCCAAGAGGATGCTGCTCTTCTCTGCTCTGTGGGAAGGGATAATATGATACTTTTATGTTGTGAAGCCACATTCCAAACATTATTCTTATTGCATTATCAAGTACCAGAAGAAATGGCCCATGGCATGAGATGGTCAGGTGGTAGCTGAAGACCTCTGCAGTGGAAGCAAGAGTATCTTTTTGGAGATACTCAGCCGAAGGTGAAACCCTGCCATTTGGAGGAATCAAACTCTGTGCGCTTACCAATAAAGTAAGCAATCAAAACAACTACACTTTGCAGTCCTTTGCAGATGGTTCAGTTCCTGCATTACAATAGGCTTTTCCCATTACAGGAATTTTGTCCAAAACACAGGTCAAACACAAATTCTCTAGGGTTCAACTCTGCGTTTTCCTCCTTTGCCTCCTACAGTGTGCTGTACAAGAAAAGGAAACATAAAAGTTTACAAAAAACAGCTTTTTTAAAAAAAGAAAACACTCCAACAGGTAAGTTTTGCATTCACAAATGTAACTGGAAACAAATTCTGCTTAATCTTCAGACTGAGCTACAGTGAATAGACTCAAAACAGCATATGTAAGTAGTGTAATAAAATGAAGAATAAATTATGCAAAAATTATGCATTAGATACCATGTTTTTCAATTTTTGTAGCGACTTTGATCTTCATGCAAAAATTCCACGTTTGCCTCTTCATATTAGTCTTCCAAATATAGTGAGGTCCACCCATAAAAACACCAGATAGCAACTGTCTTAGCTACAGCTCCATCTCAATAGTGCCACAGCCCAGGCATTTTGGATGAGTTCAAGACAACCTTTTCATACACAATTAAGTTGTAATTCCAGGCAGTTGTCATGTACATGAACTATGTGCTGTCTTCCCAAGATGTAACATTTTTAATCTTCTTTAAATGAGGCAACTAAGCTCAGCAGTAGCTGTGGCAATGAATTCTACAAGTTAGTTGGGTCCTGCAAAAGTGCCAGCAGGCTAGAAATTATCTGTGTGTACATTCCAATCCCCAAAGAATTAACCTGATTGCAAAGACCACCAAAGGAGGTAGGAACATTTAGGTCCATTCCCTTGAAGCCAAAGGATAATACTTCTTGCATAATTCTAAAACTGCAGAAAAGCCTCCACCATAGCTACACCAAATGTTCACAGACAAAAGCACTTTTTCTCAGCAAGGATGTGATCACTAACACTTACAAGCCCTGATTTAAACAAGCAGGCACGTAAATCAGAATGTACTACAACATGAGCTAGAAAAGTTTTGCTGTTAATCTTTAGTGTCTGCTTCTCCTCTATTTCAAATGTTTCAATGACTGGATACTCCATGAGATCCTCTTCTGATGTTGTGTCTGAAGGTGTAAACGTACCTAACTAAAATACAAAGGTGGCAGGAACAGGATTCAGGACTTACTCAGGAAAAGTAATCTTTCACAATCACACAAATGTGCAAAATTCCTTTCAAGGCACAAAATATATAGGTGTGTTCTATCAGATTCACATTTATTCAGCAGTACCTCTCTTGTGATCCCTCTGTTAAGTATCTTTTTTTTTTTTTTTTTTTTTTAATTTCCAAAAGAAAGCCTCTTCTATTTGGCATAGAAGGCTTAATTTACTGCAATAGATCCTTCCAGGCTGTCCATACATGTGTTAATTAAATTGGATTGAGTTTTGGAAAAAAAAAATTATGTTAGTCCAGTGTGGAAAGCAAGTCACACTGATGGATGCTGTTTCGATGCAACAGAGAGCTTAAATAGCACCTCCCTGCTCTGACCTTTATACTACTCATCTTTACAAAAATTACATTTCTTTTTCTCTCAAAATATGAAAGTTTTTGGTGATTGAGAGAAATCCTTTTTCTAAGAGAACAGAAAGCTATGAAATTACATAACAGATTCATGGACTTCAGAGGGTACTTCAGGAAAACACTGACTGTAGCTCTTTTTTATGTAATGTAGAGTTACTGAGCAGATTTGCTGTCAGTCACAGCATGAATTGAAGGAAAATACTTCAGTACTGCACAGCTATATTTGGATTCCTGCTCATGTAATTGAGATCAGAAACAATCCCATTGTCATTCAGTTATGAGTCACAATGAAGCACACACTGACTGATCAGCTGAAGGACATGGCTGTCTTCCTGGAAACATGAGGCTCGCTGGCATTTGGGAATGGTGGCCAAACCTTGGGTGGCCTAGTGCAGGGTCAAAGACATTAAAGGCTAAGTCTTCTTCAATTTCAGAACATATTAATAGTCTACTGCAGTTAGGAAAGAAACCACATACCAAGAAACAAAAGAAAAAGAAAACAAGATTGCAGCTAACAATAGTTTCATTTCAAAACAAGTAATCTGGAGGTCAGCCCAGGTACCTCAATTTCAATAAATCTTTAGCAGCAGCAGCACTGCCATTGTTTGTGGCTGAAGAGGTTCTTATCCCTAATGAAGGAACTAAAACTAGTATGATTCTTTTTTTTTCTCAATAATCCATGTTGCTCAGATGAGGCTCTTAGCAGCATATTCAGGTTTAAGAACGCTGACACTAGAGGGAAGCATTTGTGAAAGTAACTGTGGTTCCCAACTTTCCTGTTTTCAGGGATTAACAAGCAGGCTCAGTCCATGACAGCTGTCATATTCTTGAATGCTGCTGTAGTAAGAAAATTGGAGTTTGCTTTTCTCCAGTGCGTAGCTTTTAGTGACACATCCTGGCTGTCATCTCTTTCTGTAAAACAAAGAGAAACAAAAGAGCAAATGGCATTTTGATAAAGTGTGCACAGGCCTCTTCCCTGCTAATATTTCTGCATCTCTGCAAACCCATGCAGTTTTATATGCCGCCATGGTTCTGCCCTCTCTGTCACTTTCAAGGACAATGAACATAACTGACAACTAGCATAGAGCTTTAATAACCTCATAAATCCCTAACCTTGTCAGGTAAATGGTGCTGCATCCCACCCCGCCCCACTCCTACCCCTGCCACAAATGAAATAAATCACCTGCAAATGCCAGAAACCATTTAATATAAGAAAAAGGATTCCAATAATTGTCATTGAACCTGTAGCCAACAGGAATCCTAGATGTACCCTTTTTGCCTAGTTGTTTCTGCCTACACATGGACACATAGGGCACAGGGACACAGATCTTCTTGCGGATTTGTCCAGAACTGTGGCTTTCATCTCTAGGATAGGGTCTTGGCGCATTCACAGACACCATTAGGAACTGGGGTTTGGGACCCACACAGTATTTTATTTGATCTGATTTACAGGCACGGTAATACAAACTCTCTGGTAACTGGCTGCTCCATTCTATAAAACTTCATATTTATCAGTAGATTTTCTGAGAAGACATCAGATGGTCTGACCAACAGCCATGGATGCACACCAGACCACAAGGCATTTCCCTTGGAAAATCTATTTAGATTTACAAAGTTATCTGAAGTATCTAAGAATTTCTTAGCTTGCTTGAATAATTTGTTATCATTAAAAAGATAATTAAGATCTAATGCAAACAGCTTTGTGACAGTGTTGTCACTGTATCTTACCCTGTGTTTAGCAGATTATTTCTCCACCTAGAATCCTATCCAGATAGTAGGACTTTTCCCTCTGCTTCCAGACCTTTAACTAGTTTTCCTTTCTTGTGGATTCATCTTGAATTATTTGCTATTGTGCTGCCATGCCATGCATGCAACAGAACAGAATGTTGTCATTTGTTATAGAGAGAATGGTAATTAGTACTGTAATTTATACAGTAATATGTGATCTCCACAGTAAGCTGAACCAGTATTTGTTTCTCCTGTAATTTGTTAAGGGTGACAAAGGTGACTTGTCCACGGAAAAATCTGTCACCTTTGGTCCTTAATTGTTTTCTGGTTGTTAGTTTGGTTTTTTTAATTTTTCTTTCAAACAGCTGCAATTAGGCTTATTTTTTCAGAGAAAAAAACACCAATTACAGAACTTACTATAACAGAACAGTTCTGGACAGCTTCCTCCTGTTTTATACATAAGCAGATACAAAATGCCTCTCTGTCTTCTTTCTTTGGGAGATCAGCAGAAGCAACTATACTAGGAAATAGTGAAGGGAAGCATATAATACAGTACTACATCAACACCAGGACAAATATCTCCAACCAAAGTAGGCATCTGGAAGCTGGTGAAATCGATCAGTACTCAGTTTGGTATGAAACAATCAGGAAACTCTTCCCAGGAAGGGCAGGGCAGTTACCACAAGCTCTGATGTGGTTTGACACCAGCAGAGGTTCTACTGACAGAACCTGACACAAAAGTTTTCAAAGCTGGTTTTCCCAGTGAAGGATGCCAAGTACTGCCCAGGGTCTGCACTCAGACCTGCCTCTGCAGAGTGGTGCCAGGCTTTTTGTTATGGGCTGAGAAGACATACACTGCAGGGACTGTGCAGCACCTTCCTCAGCAATACATGCTGCAAGTAGAGGGGAGATGAAATACGCTCATGAAGTGTTCATAGCCAAAATCTGTGTTTTCTTTCTGGATTTTAAATTATTGTCCCTTTTTTACCTCTTACCTGGAGATTAATTAGGTGCTAATGCTTTTTGAGGCATTTTTTATCTTTGCAGGCCCCTAAATTTACACATATCCAATGTCTGCATGTCCATAGTGTACTACCTATAAATACAGCTGATACACCTGCAAGATAAAGCACTAGAACTTCTTTCTGCAACTGCTGCTGAACAGCTATTTGCAGTCAGGTAGCAACATCTCACCCTGCTAGAAAAGCAGTACAAAGAGTAATCTGGACCATATCAGAGTCATTATAAACTGGGCTATGCTCCTTCAGGCACAGTGGGAGGCAAACTGCAGTAGCATCAGAGGCAGGAGTTTAAATACAGATAAGTGGGCGCAGGAAAAGGAAAAAGTAGGCACCTAGATGATCTATGCATAAGATGTAATCTCAAGATATTGAAACAAATTTCCTGTGAGAATCAGGAAGCATGAACCTACCATGCCATTCCTAACTTTTCAGTAGAGGCAGAATTTATATTTTATAGTAATAAGTATTATCTCCAAGGCTCTCTCTCCCTTAATTTCTGGATTTTTGTTCAGTTAGTGTCCTAGTTACAGCAGCCAGGACCAGTTTATCTCTGTGTAGGTGTAACAAAAACTACACCCTCTATGTAATTTGTGATGAACTCTTACTAATGGATCATTAGCAGCAGCTGCCCAGGGCACACCTGACAGCTCAGGCTACAGCTGGGTGTCAGAGAACCCTGGGAGACAGGGGAGTGTTTCTTTGTTTTCACACCAATGTGTGATAACTGCCCTCTGGGGAGGCATTAGCACCTCCACACCCAGCATGAAGGGTCAGGTCTGCTAATGGGCCATCAAAGATTCCAAAAATATCCCATGACTAACAGAGTAAATCACCCATTGTGGAACTCCCTGCCTTGGGGGAGGTACTGGGCATTCCCACCTGAGCCTGAGCATATATAATCTTGGGGTTTTGGGACTTCTGGTACCACTCCTTGGATTCTGAAGAGGACCAGAACCTTGACCAGACTGCCATCATCATCCTCACCAAAAGGTTTCCTTTCCTTTTACTTCGTACTGTGGGTGACCATGTGGTGCTCAGCTCAGGAGATAATGAACACCATTCTGTTCATGCCCCAGAGTGCTGAGTTACACCTCTGGTTTTTCGGTGGGTTAAAACCAATTCTTCTGTGTATCATTGTATTTATTGTAAAATTTTTATTAAACAGTAACTCTGATTTATAATCTCTTTTGAGTTGGCATAATTTCTTCTGCTGGTTTACCTTTAAACCAGCACAGTTATACACTTAAATCTAGAGTCTTCTCCCTAAATTCTATTTCCTCACCCTATCAGGAGAACATTGCTGCAAATAGCTCTGCAACTTTCCCCCTGCTCTTTCTTAACAGGCTTCTGTCCTAACAGCTGCTTGGCTGCAGTTTTGGAAATACCAAAGCTGTAAAGACAGAAAAACTTTAAAACTCACAAAACATCAACATCTCCTCTGATGCACAGAAACATTTTCTGTATTGACCCATATTGCTACTGGTAAATGAAGAACACAGAAGTACAGTCATATTGCATTCCTACATATATGTGCTTGAGCTTTTAGTGATTTCAGCTAATGACACCAAACTAGATGTGCTTCAAAAAAACACCCATGATCCTTGTGATACTAAACCAGTACAAGCTTTGAGAAAGTGACCTACTTGTTATTTTCTTAAGGGAATTTTCAACAGAGAAGAAAAGCAAAGAGAAAATGGTTTATTAAAGAGACTGATATGACACTGGTGAAGAAAAAGCTTCACTCAAAATGCTGGTGACAATGAGGGGATGGGTCATACCCCCATGAGCAACCTTGGCTGGGAAGCAGCATGAGGCATGCTGTGTGCTGCAGAGCCTGCTGCTGAGCCTCTTACAGAGCAAACTGCTCATACTTGCCAAGCTTTACCCCCTCTGAGATACTTACCTCTAAAAATTAATCACCAACTCTTCACAGAGCCTGCTGGAATATCTCTGTCTGATTCTGATGAGCACCAGGGAACTCAGCACATAGTCCCTCTCCACTTAGTGCAAAACTCCCTCTCAAACTTCAACAGAGATCTGGCTCCTTAGTTATTCTGGTGGTATGATATTATTCTGGTACCAGGATACCTAGTCCCATCTGGATATTAAATGAAATATAAAGGCTAGACAGACAAGGTGTGGGTTGATAGCCCTGATAACCTCTTGATGGTTTAAGGGGAACACCTCAGCCCCTTGAGGGATGCTCCCATGAACCATTGTCAGGGGACAAAGAGACTCCAGTGGCTTTCTGAAAGTGCTTGTCATATTGATAGGATTACCAAAAATGGAGTGTTATGGAGATCACATGGCTGTACTTTGCCACACCCTATAGAGACACAGGGAGCCAGCCCTCAGGCTTATGTCATCTGGCTATCACCCTCAAAATAAAAGAACAAGCTATTATTGACTATAGTCACTCAACCTACCTAAGAGAAAAAAAAAAAAAGATACAAAAAGAGAGTAGACATGACCCAAAATTGGGGAGAAACTTCCACCACCTCTGCGAGGGTAACCAATGAGCTATCCTGTCTACCCCCGTGCCATCGGACATTGTAGGGGTGAGCAACCAATACTTTGTTTTCCTACACCCTATTAATATACTTTGCTATAACTCATTGAGCATATATCTTGTTTCTCCTTGTAATTTTGTTTTGTTTTTCATTGTTAGTAGTTTGCTTCCTTTAAAGTACATGTTAGTGGGAAATGGCTATATTCTTCCCGTTGCGTTTGCTTTGTGTGCTTAAATTTGGGCTAAGCTGTTGTGTTTCTGGTAGTTAGGTTGTGTTGATAGTTAAGACTGTCACTGTGGCAGGGATGCTGCTTGAGTTCTGTAATGTGCTGTTTCATTTGGTATTGAGGTTTAGGTTGTTGGGCTGCTTTATATAGAGTATTTCTTGTGGTAGGGTTTTTTCTAGTAGTGAAGTGTAATCATGCAGTAAAATGTTATCATCAATTAAGCAACCCATATAGAAATTTTCCCATACTTGTATTAATAAAAGTTAGTTTGGGAGCTGCTGTGGAGAAGGTTTTTCTTGCTATTAAGTGTGGTCTCATAGCACAGTGTCAAAAACTCTTCCATTCAGTGTTCTGTCCAGTGTTGTCTCTTCAAGTGAGATGCAGACAGGCTGATCTGGTTTTCATAAGGCTTTGATGTTCTGAGGATGCTTATAGATAATAACTTTATATTGATACAGGTGTGACAAGAAGTCTTTGCATTTCTGCCCCTCCTTTTCACGTGACACAAGGGAATCAGAAAATCAAACACAGAGGCACAGACAGGCATACACAAATATTTAAAACTTTCAAAATCTTTCTGTGCTGACTAAACACTCAAAACACCATTAAAAGAAACTCTCCATACCAGAACTTTTGATAGCTGATGCACTTCCTCTTGAAAATTAATTACAAGACACTCCAGAGCATGATTCTGTATTGCTGCATTCATACTTTTTCTGCTCTCAATTTTGGATTAGACAGTTAACTCAAAAATAAAACTCAAAAAAAAAAATCTAGACCTGTTCTATGTGCTGAATATACTCCAGACCAGCAAATGAGGAGAATTAAACAGAACCAACTTCTAAGGAACATAAAAACAAACTTGCTATTCTTTGTCCAGTCCTGGAAGTATTTTAGTTACTTGCTAAAGTAAATGCTAACTAGTCACTTTGTAAGCATCAGAAAATTATCTGTTTTGTTACTATTTATGATCTCCTGGAAGGATGTGTTCCTGAATAGTTTCAAGGTGATTTCACAGATGAAGTGAAAAAACCAACACAGTCCTAAAAGGGTAATCAATCTTTAACCCTGATGGATGTCTGGTCCTCTCCCCTCCACCATGCTTTAACATGCATTTCAGATACATTCAGCACATAAATCTATACTCAACTATTCTCATTTCTGTTCCTCAGCTCACCTTTAAATGCAGCAGGAAAAGAGTGGAAAAAATTAAGTATCTTACAGTATGTAAGCATGTTTGTCTAAGAAAATTGTGTCTCTATGCTTATGTGAGAATCAGAAAGTGGGTGAAGTGACATGAGTAAATACTATCAATAACAGTATTTCAAAAGAAGACCAGAAAGAATAATTAATGCAATAATGACCTTCACTAAAACCAGGGCTGTTTTAAAGACTTGAAGCCTCCTTCAGTGACTGTGTCCCACTCTCACTTTCAGTTCTCCAAATTGAAGCAAAGCATGACTTGACATTCCTCCTCCTCAGCTCCTCCTGCTGCCAGTTAGCAAGCCTAAGGATGATGGAAACAGCTTGGTTTATCCCTTTGACAACTGTTTTAAACATAGTGAGGGTTTAAGATGCATGTAAAAGTGGGTCAGCAGGCAAGTGGTTAAAGGAAAGGTATTACCTCCTGACAGGCAGGGATACCCAGCCCTGGAGCACCCATCAGCTTGGAAGACATGAGCAAGTGGCCAAAAGCAAGGAGATGCCAGCAGTGGACACCATCCCAAATTCAACTGCCTAGCTTACTGACTTAGAAAAAACAACCTTCCACATCTCTTCAAAGACTGCAAGAAAAAAAAAAAA
>JAJPCS010015701.1:5403-16124 GCA_021164005.1 Willisornis vidua nigrigula | reverse complement strand
TCCTATTGCTGAGTGCCTTTATTTTTTTGATAACCAGAACTTTAGGAATTGATGTGAACCCCGTAATGTTTTCACAGCCCTACTCATGTGACAGCGTGTCAGGTGTGCATTGCTTGACACATACAATTCCTCCCAAAGTCCTCAGCCATGTCACTCTGAGGAATCTGAACAGAAATCACAGAATCATAGAATGGACTGGGTTGGAAAAGACCTCTGAGATCATCAAGTCCAACCCTTGGTCCAACTCCAGTCCCTTTACCAGATCAGGGCACTCAGTGCCACGGCCAAGCTCAGTTTAAAAACCTCCAGGGATGGGGAATCCACCCCCTCTCTGGTTGTTGCCAGGCAGAGAAAGGGCTTTGTCAGGAATTACATTGTGGGATGGTTTGTGTTGGAAGGGACCTTAAAGATCATCTGCTTCCAACCTCCAGCTACAGGGACACCTTCTGCTACACTGGGTTGCTCCAAGCCTTGTCCAACCTGGGCTTGGACACTTCCAAGGATGGAGCAGCCACAGCTTGTGAGGGCGTCCCCACCCTCACAGGGAAGAGTTTCTTCCTAATATCCAATCTAAGTCTGCCCTCCTTAAGCTGAAGGCCATTCCCCCATGTCCTATCACTCCATGTCCGTCTGAAAAGTTCCTCTCCAGGTCTCTTGGAGAGACCTGGAGACCTTTAGATCCTCCTTAAGGGGATTTTTATGCTGTTCCTGTTTCAAAGCTGCCTTTTGGAGAGTTAGAACAGTCTGTCTCTGATTTCTCTGGCTTAGAAACATCACAAACTTTCTCTGATTGGAAAGACTCCAATTTTAGAAGTTCAGAAGCACAGAATGGTTTGACTTGGAAGGGACCTTTAAAGGTCACCCAGTCCCATCCCCCTGCTCATGCCATCTCCAACTAGATCTGGTTACAAAAGCATTCCAGTGCATTCTCTTGGTTAAAACTTGGTTGTAATAACGCCAAGGTCATGGGTTCAATCCCCTGTGTGGGCCATTGACTTAAGAGTTGGACTCGATGATCCTTGTGGGTCCCTTCCAACTCAGAATAGTCTGGGATTCTGTGATTCTCCTCCCCATATGGGTTGTTTATGTCGGTGGAGATGTCCAGGGTGGGTCACCCAGGCTTGCTCTGCCCGCTGTGGCCCCATCCAGTGCCCAGCACTCTGCTGACAGGGTGGCAGGTGGAAATGGCAGCATTTCAGAATCACTCAGCTCTCAGTGAGTGAGTAAGACAGGACTAAAAATACTGGCTGAGGTACCTGGAGGTGTCTTTGAGGATGTAGGTCACTGTACCTCAGTGAAGCTGCAGCTAAATCTGTTTACTGGAGTGCAGGGCCCTTGCCCTGTCAGAGGAGCTGAAATGTCACCAGGGCTTGGCATGTTCAATAGTGTCACTTGTCAGAGCTAAATGAACAATGTGGAGTGAAAGGCAGGGCTTGTTCCTCTGTGGGAGCTGCAGCTCTGCAGTGCCCCAGCTGTGTGTGTGCCCAGCCTGCTCAGGGGGGTGGGGATCAAAGGCACTGCTCTGCTTAACCCTTTCTGCACCAAAGGCTGGATTTCTCCCAGGAGAAGGTGCCCTGCACCCTTCATGCCCAAAGGATGTTGGTCCTAATTAATACATTGTTTAGTTCCCATTAGTTCACACTCTGTGTGTGCATGAAGTTAAAAGCTGAATAATTCCTCACTGTTAGTTATTGGGATGCAAATCTTCAGAATCAATATTTAATTTGACTTATTTCCTAAATTTATCACCAGCCCTGGTTTAGCTATAGAAGATAATAATTATTCTGTGAGATCTTTGTGGGTCCCTTCCAAGAGATCACAAGTCCTGGTTTAGCTATAGAAGATAATAATTATTCTGTGAGGACTTTGTGGGTCCCTTCCAACTCAGGATATTCAATGATTCATCTCTGATTCTATGATAAGTTTCTTTGTTGTTTCTTTTTCCACATGCTGAAAATAAAATCTATTATGCTTAGTCCAATCTCTGTTTAACAACAAGTGCTAATCAGGTGCTCTGACTCTGCCACAGCAGCATTAATAAACTGCCTTCAGTTCAGCCTCATTCCCCTAATTCCTGTCTCAGAAAAGGAGTCCAGGTGACAGTGGTGTCACAGTCAGGGCTGTGCATCACTGACAACATCAGGGTTTGTTCTCCTCCTCCTCTGGTGTTGGGCATTAAATGGGTCATTGTTTGCATGAGGATTTCAGGGAGGCACTGCAGAAACCCAGGCAGGAGAACCCTCTGCCAGGGCTGCACCTCAGGGTGCTGCTGCCCTTCAAACATTCCTAAACCCCTCAGTAATTAGTGCTGCATGTCTTGGTGTCACAGAAATCCTCTGTGTGGAGTGAAAATCAGAGTGGGCTGGGAATGTTCTCCACAAAGGAGGGGCTGTTGTAACAATCTGCTGTAAAAGCCACTTTCTGTTTGCCAGGCAAAAGGAGCAGCTAAAAATGCAAGAGAACACAGTTCAACTTGCCAGAGATGGTTCCAGGATAATTTATGATTTGCTTGCAAGCCTTTCCCAGATCCTGGTGCTGCTCCTGCTCCTCTCCCCCTGATTACATTAATGGGCTTCAGATGGCTGTGTTAGCTGGGACTCTCCAGTTATTTATGTTAGAAAATAGGCCCATAATTCAGAAAAATTGGCTGTCTGTGCTGAAGGAGGACTTGGAACCGAATCACCCAGCGATTGCTCACGAGGAGGGAAGGTCTGTTGGCAGAACTGCAGAGCAGGAGAGCTCTGCATCCAATCCCCCCAACCTGGAGGCAGAGCCTTCCACAGTGCCCACTTCACTCCATTCTTGGCATGAGTTTAGAGCCAGTGGAATTCCCGTGGAGAAGATGACTAATCATGGAATCTGCTGAGTTGGAAGGGACTCACCAGGACCATCCAGTCCAACTCCTGCCCAGGACACCCCAAAAATCCCACCCTGTCCCTGAGAGCTCTGTCCAAACACCCCTTGAACTCAGACAGGCTCAAAGCTGTATCTGAAAGGTCCTTCCTAAAAGTGCTGCTCCCAAAACCAGTTTCTTGTCTGGAAATCCCTGAAATCCCAACCAAAGTGTTTGTGGGTTTCTTTTGGCCATACATGAAACTTTCCTCTTCTCTGGGGGTTTTTTAGCAAGTGCCACCATCTTTTTGAGAGGGGAAATTTTTGTGGCCCTTCTGGCAAATCCCACCACGAAGATGTTGGCAATGGGAAGAGGAGCCAGGGCTGACTTTGGAGTGTTCTGTTGGTTCCCAGGGGGCTCCAGCTCCGTTTGCTCCATGTCCTTGGGGTTTAAGCCCACCCTACAACTTTAATCTGAGCTCAGCCCTTGGCCACGTGCTCAGCCTGGTTTGTAATAGTGCTGTCTGTGCTTTTTCTGTGGTAATTCCTGACCTTTTTCCTTGGATAGATGTGGATGCCAACCGGGAGCTGCCCTTGAGCCAACCCCCTGCTGCCCACCCGTCCATCGCCAGCGGGAGCTGCCCCGGCACCCCCGAGATGCGCCGGCGCCAGGAGGAGGCCATGAGGAGATTGGCATCACAGGTATGGCACTGCCCACCTGGGGGCCCTTTGGGACCTTGGGAAGGTGTCAGTGTTGATGGAATTTCTCCTGCCTCACGTCACTCAGTGCCCTGGAAAACACACACGGCTCAAATGCCTCCCCGGGAGCCTCCCGAGATCCTCTGGAAGGAGTTTGGTTACCCAGCAAAGTTGTTTCTGTAAAAGGAAATTCAAATTCAAACTGCATCAAATTCACCCCCCTGCCACTCTGAGGGTTTGTCTTTCCCAGCCTTCCTGCTTTCTCCTTCCAAATGTTGGGATCTGGCACAGGTACCAGGATAATTGTGCTTTGCCTTGAGCAGTGAGGACAGAATTGCCCAGAGTCTGAGCGGGGGTTTGTTGGGAAGGGGCCGGTCCTGTGGGGGGGGGGAGGCCCTGCCTGGGTGTTACTGCTGTGTGTGCACTCAGGGATTTCTTGGAAAATCCTCCCAAACAAGATCACAGCCCTTGGAGCAACACACAAATCACTTGCTGTTGTGGCAGGAGGGGATTGGATGGAGCATCTGGAACGCTGTCACTTGTGTGTGTGAGATTTACAGCTTGAATTTATTGTATTCCTGAGATTTAACCCCAATTCTGTGCTGCTGGGAAGGTGCCTTTCTATTCCTTTGAAACCTGAGAGTTTGCTCTTGCTCCTCCTGCACCTTTTGGGGGCTGGGAGCAGTTTCCTGTGCCTGCTCCTGCTCTGGAGAGGAAAACACCAGACAAAGCCTTTGTTTAAATCATTACCAGGACATGTTTGGCTTGTTTTTTTGTGCCAGATCCTGTCTTGTCCTGTCTGCTTTGCTGCTGACCCACATGGCCAGCCAGAGGGAGTGTGTGGTAGCTTTGTAAATAAATATTAAGGCTTGATCCTCTGCTCTTCCACGTGGAGTTCTTGAAAGGAACACAATGCCCAGCTCTGGTTTGGATCAGGACTCATTACCCATCATATCCCCTGCAAATCTGAAGCTCTGCAGGCTCCCAGAAAGGGCAGGAAAATGTGCTGTCTCTGCTTAAAATGCCTCATCCATCTCAGCTTTCTCCCTCTGAGAGCACAAGTCATCCTGCTGGGTACATCATTGAGAAATGGGTGTGGGTTTGGCTTTGGTTTCCTCTTGGAAAAGGGGAAGGAATGGGCTCCTTCCAACACTCTGGCACATCCACAGCACAGACCACTCACTGAAGCTTTTTGGCATCTCTGATCACCAGGGAAAGGAGGGAGAAACAATCCTTGCAGCCAAAATTCAAACAGGAACAGGTTGTTACACCTTGGCTGCAGACTCCTTTAGGAAAGGGTTTTTAAGCCCTGCTCATCCCTTGGCCAGAGCTTTTTTTGGCAGAGTAAATCCTGTGTGTTGGTGTCACTGAGGTGGGAGGGTCCTGCCCCTCGTGCCTGCAGCAGCAAAGATGCTTCACCTCCCAGGAAATCCCCACTGCTCTCAGTGTAGATTCCAGAAATATCCATCCCCAGCTTCCAGACAGCAGGCCTTGATGAACTGAGCAGTGCCAAGTTGACCTCAGAGCTCTTGGAATCCCTTTTTCTGCTCGAGTTGCTGACACAGCACACGTGGAACTTCCCAAAACTCCGTTGGTGTTCAGCAAAAAATTCCTGGGATGAGTCAGAACGGCGGCACTTGATTCAGCATTCAGAGACCTTGGGCTTGTTCCCAGTGCTGCTGTTGGCCTTGGTGGGATCCTTGGAGAGCAGCAGCTCCTCTGCCTGCCTCCTTTCCCCTGGATCCTGAAGGCAGAGTGATCCCAGCTCCTTGGATCCTGGTGGTGGAAGGAACACGTGTCGGTGGCTGATGATTTGGGAAGAGCAGATGACTTCCAGGTGTGCTCTGAAATAAAGCACAGGGTTAAATCCTCAATCAAAGCTTCATTTCCTGCCCCGAGGAGAAATAATTCTGAAAGTACAATGGTTTGTTCAGTTTTTGTATTCAATTTGTTTGAGCTCCACCTTCCTGCTGGTGGTTCTTTATCATAAACAAACAATTTGGTTTTGTTGCATCAGAGGCTTTTCCAGAAGGGACTGGTGAGTTTGATGGATTACTGAGCCTGGGGAAGGAAGACAAAGGCAAACAAAGTGGTTAAGGGTGGTTGTCACACCCTTAAGCTGGGAGTTGTGTGTGTTGTGCACTCGTAGGAACCTCCTGAGCAGCACAACCCGGTCCCAGTGCCGAGGAATCCCTGCTGTCAACAGCAGATAAATTGATTTCCTTGGAAGGAGCTGCACCATGTGATGTCCTCCTGCACAAAACAAACACTCCCTGCTCCACCCCAGCTGTGGGGCTTGAACATCTGAGTGACACAGAGAGGGAAAAAAGGCTTACTGACCTGGCAAGGGAATTGAAAATCCATTAAAATAACAGTGTGGAGCTCTTTGTTGTGCCTCCTTCAGAAGCTCCATCACACGTGGCTGAGTCGCCTTGGAGAGACCAGGGGGGTTCTGAGGCCGTGGAGATGCTGAGCAAAAGCACTGAGGGGCTGGTAAAAACCAGTAAAAATAGTTATTTAAAATAATTTAGCTGCTTAATGGCAATGTCTGATGCCAAGTTCTGCAGAGAGGGACAGTTTAGGGAAAGCTTCACGTAGAGAAGCTTTCCAAAGTCTGGGATAACGAAGAAAAGAAGGGGGGAAAAGGAGTGGAATATCCTTTGGTGCAGGAGGAAGGGAGAGAGGAGCAGCATATTCCTGTGTCAGTAGCTGTGGAACAAAAAATAATCATTGAAGGCCTCCTTAAGCAGCTTTTCTCCAGCTGGGTGAAGGAAAAAGAGCCCAAGGAAGTGAAGGACCCGTCGGTCATTCTGGTTGGAAAAGTATTTCATGGACATGTGTGTTTTACAGTTGCATTAAGACTGGGAGTCAGAATTGAAGTAGAAAAGAAAGTGTTGACAGTGATGGACAACCACAATTGTCAGGAGGATTTGGGGAGGCAGCTGAGCCATCTGTGAGGAGCTGGAGAAGGCTGAGTGCAGATGTTCCACCTCTGCGTGCGCCGCGCAGAGCGGGATGTTCTGGGCCCGGGCTGGGCTGGCTGTGCTGCAGAAAGGCAGATCCTTCCAAAAGCACATTAATAATGTACACACAGCCTTGGGTAGTGCTTGGCTCAGGCTCCAGAATGCTGGTGGGAAGCTCGTTGTCCTCTCACCCACTCCCTTCCCTCTGCAAATGTCACTTCTCCCCAAATTCAGAAGTTGCGTGTCTGTGATGACAGAAATGAAAGGTGAACAGTTGCTTTTCCTCCTCTGGATTATTCAGGGTTGTGCTTTTCTGCCTGCTTTTTGTGCAGTGAGTTCTTGGGGGCAAGGGCTGCATTTATCTCTTAATGTCAGAGATGAATAAACCCCTAATTTTAGAAAGAAGTAACTGCAGAAGACCAAGCAGGAGCTCCACTCAGCCCTGCCATGAGCAGAGCATCGTTGGGTTGCAGTCTCAGGGGGCAGTTTGAAGTCAGCCATGACTGAAAAAGAGGAGAGATTCAGGTTAGATATGGGGAAGGAATCCTTCCCTGGGAGGGTGGGCAGGCCCTGGCACAGGTTGGGCAGAGAAGCTGTGGCTGCCCCATCCCTGGGAGTGTCCCAGGCCAGGTTGGACAGGGCTTGGAGCACCCTGGGCTGGTGGGAGGTGTCCCTGCCCATGGCAGGGGTGGCACTGGATGGGCTTTAAGGTCCCTTCCAACCCAAACCACTCTGGGATTCTCTGATTTCTAGTTCTGTGTTCATCAGCAAACTAATGGAGAAAAATTGCTCAGAAATGAGGCAGTTCAGCCAACCAGTGTCAGGTGTGATTTTTGAGCTTGAAAACCATGCCAAGAGAACTGTCCCCACCTGCAGCAGGAGCTCTCTGGTGTTGCCACATGGTTGTCCTTTCTTTCCAGAGTTTTCTGGCTCCAGATGCTCCTGGGCAAGGTGTGACTTGGGCTGCAGAGTGCTCTTAGAATTATGGAATTGTTTAGGTTGGAAAAGACCCTTAAAGTCATCAAGTCCAACCATTCCCCCAGCATTGCCAAGGCCACCACTAACCCATGTCCCCAAGTGCCACATCCACATGGCCTTTAAACCCCTCCAGGGATGGTGACTCGGCCTGGCTTGTTCAGAATTGGTCCTTCATCTCAGGGAAATGAGATGAGAGGCTTTCCCACAACTCCAGCCTGTGCTGAGAAACACTGACCCACCCAGAGGTGTCCCGGGTCACCTCTGCCCTCCAGCCAGAGGCACCAGCACCATTCAGAGCTGTTATAGCCCAAGGTGAGATGAGTTCAGCTCAAAGAAGAAGCCTGACCTGTGTCCTCTCCAGTTCCAGCACCTCCCCATTTCCCCTGAGGGTTTATCCTTTATTCATCGAGGGGTTTTAATGGATTTGCTGCCCAGTTGGAGCCATTGACCAGCTCTGTCCTCTGCCATTCCTGATGCTGAGGGGTGGCAGCAGCACTTTAACAAATGAAGCTGAAAGCCCACTCTGCTCACTAATGGCCCATGCCCTGCAGAGCAGCAGCTGCAGCAGCTTTGGTGGCTCTGCTGAGCTGCCTGGTGGCTCCAGAGGCTCCTGCCCCCACCCTGCCAGCTGTGCCAGGGCATCACTGCCAGTGCTGCAGGCAATCCAGAGGAAAGGGGGTGCTCCCACCTTGGCTGGAGGGATCCATCCATCCCTGCTGGGCCTCCATGCCCTCCCCACTAATGGGTTTCCCAGGGCATTTCCCAGCTGTGTCAGAATAATGAACATTCCCACTAAACTGGGTCACCACGTGCTGGGTCACAGGGCTGTGTGGTGGAGAAGACCCAGCAGTGCTGGTGGCCATTTCCAGGTCACAGCCAGGGCTGGGCCTGGCACAGGATGGTCAAAACAAGATCTCAATCTTTCTAGGGGCAGAAATACGGTTTAAATGCAGGGCTGAAGCCCTTCAGGAGCCCTGGAGGGGGTGTTGGTGGGAGCTCAGGGGTCTGGGGGGTTGTTGGTTGAGCTCAGGGAGGTGGGTCCAAGGGGGCTTGGTCCAGTCCAGTTCCCAGCCCAGTCCCAGTGCCAGGCTCCACTTCCTGCCCAGTTCCCAGTGCCAGGCTCCACTCCCAGTCCAGTTCCCAGCCCAGTTCCCAGTGCCAGGCTCTACTTACAGCCCAGTTCCAATTCCAGGCTCCACTTCCAGCCCTGGCTTTTGGCAGCCTCTCCATGATTCGAAGATAAAGAAAATATCACAGAGAATAAATAACATCAAGATGAAGGTTTGGCCCCAGTTGTGTTGATCAGAACATCATCAGCCCTTTCTTTGGTTGCCTCCCCAAAATCTTCCTTGTTAACTGGTTCAGCTTCAGGTCCACCCATCAAGCATTGCCTTCATCCTGCTGGTTAAGGCTTAGTCAACACACCATTAAATCCAGCACAAGGATCAGGAATCATGGAACTGTTAAGGTTGGAAATGACCTCTGAGATCAAATTCAACCATGATTTATGTGAAGAGCCTTAAATTGGTTGGGTTGTCACTGTATGTGTGTCCCAAAATCTGGTGTCCCCTTTTCCATGGTGTGGCTCTTCAGATTCCTGGGAGAAGTTCATTGGCCTCTCATTAAAACAGACTTTATTTTTGTGTCTACACGCCTGTTGTGTAGGAAATCAGAGTAATTTGGTTTCTGTTCCTGGAACCTGATATCAAGAACTGTTAAAAGAACTTGATTCTGTGGAAGGCACGAGTTATAATCCCCAAATAAATAGGATTGTTGAAAAGAAATCACTACTTTTATTATTACTTTCCCCAGTGCTGCTCTCTGAGGAAATTCATTATATTTTAACTGGCTGGGAGCAACAATTCTGTGAGGAGTTTGGAGGGATCCATTAAAGCTTAAACACTTGTATTAGGGCTTGATGCTTGAAATAACAGCCCAGCTCTCTCAGCTCTCACACCTCCTTCTGACTGGGAAGGGAAATGATTGTTGGGAAGCTCAGATTGAGAATTCAAAGCCTGTGCTGAGCCAGCAGTGGGTGAGGACCCTTCAGCCTGATGTTTTCACTCCTTGGTGCCATCCTGGAGCCTGCTGTGGTCCAAGGGTTGGGCATTGCAGGTGGAAAACCAGAAACCCTTCATGTCCAAAGCCATGGGAACACTGTAGGGTTGGATCAAGGGTTGGACTTGATGATCTCAGAGATCTCTTCCAACCCAGCTGATTGTGTGATTCCATCTGAGCTCCCACAGGCTCCAGAGAGGCCACTGTGCTCAGTCTCCTCATTTACATTGTCCTTGCCAAGCACCAAAATGCAATTTATTTGGCATTATTCTGTTGCTACAGTGCCCCAGGGCAGCAGTGGGTGGGTGCAGAACTGCTCCTACCTGCCACACCGGGATATTTTGGGATTGGCAGTGACATTTGGAAGGAAAAGTGAATGAATGGGAGCTGGAGCAAAGCTTTGTGCCCTGGCACAGCCTCACCCCAAAGGGGCAGGGAGTGCCCGAGGCTGGAGCCAGCCAGGGAGCAGGAGGAGCTGCAGCTTCCCAAGGGATTGACAGCAGAGAGGGATTTTTGAGAGGCCTTTTTTTGTATTGCAAAAGAAAACAGGAAAGTTGGGAGCTTGGCCTGAGATGGTACCTCTGGTTTTGTGCTTATTTTAGTAAGTGGGCACAATGTGGTGGGTGCCAGCAGAGTTTGCTGAGCTGGAAAACTCAGGAAAAGGTGGAAAAAGGGAAAATTTCCTTTTCCCCCTTTTTTTTTTAAATTGAATTGATTCTTTGAATGAAGAGCAGGACCCCATTCTTCTTTGAATGAAGAGCCTGGATCAGGGCACTCTGCCTCCCCGTGATGGACCCAACAAGTGCTCTCTGCTGCTTCCAAACGGGAACAGCAAATCACAACCACATCCCAGAAAACAATCACAAGTTATTAGTGGCACCAAGTCCATAAACAGAGCTTGGAGCAGTCTCTGAGTTGTCACCTGCTGTTGGTGTCACCTGCCATTGGTGTCACTTGCTGTCACTGTCACCTGCTGTCACTGTCCATCTCCACAAGCAGCCACAGCTTCAGTTCCTCTCCTCCTGGAGTGGCAGCTCCAGTCATTCCCAGCACCAGCTCCTGGTTATCCCAGCTGGTTGTCTGGATTCCTGTCACGGTGTGCTGGTTTAAAGGTGAACCTGCAGGAGAAACAAACCCAACACTGAAGAGATTATCAGTCAGAGTTACAATTTAATAACAATATTACAATAA
>JAJPCS010015700.1:6582-19135 GCA_021164005.1 Willisornis vidua nigrigula | reverse complement strand
TCCCTGAATCCATGGGCTCCATCCCTTAATCCATGGGCTCCATCCCTTAATCCATGGGCTCCATCCCTGAATCCATGAGCTCCATCCCTTAATCCATGGGCTCTATCCCTGAATCCATGAGCTCCAACCCTGAATCCATGAGCTCCATCCCTGCAGAAGCAAAAGGGGTGGGTTCTCAGCTGGTTCCTCTCCTGGGTGGTGGGAACGTGCAGGGTTTCCTGTGAGACCCTGATCACATCAGCACAGGGATTTGCCTCCAGGAAAGAATTCCAGGCTATCTGACACCAAGATCCTGCTTCCCAAATGTCCTGGCAGTTGGATGCTTTGCTCCTGGAAAAGGCAGTTGGAGGATCTAGGAAGTTCTAGGGATGCTTTTGGGGGATCTCTGTGGTGGGAAGGAGGGAAGAAGGGAAATCTTTGGAGCTGTGGAGGGACCTGGGGATCCAGGATGCCAACAGGCTCCTCCAGGCTGCCATTCCCAGGCTCTTCAACATTCCTGGGCATTGGCAGAGTTGTTGCAAAGAGTTCTTCCCTCCTGGCCTGGGATTGCCTGTCCTGGCAGCACCTGCTCAGTCTTCATGGAATCACAGCATGGGCTGGGTTGGGTTGGGTTGGGTTGGGCTGCGTTGGGTTGGGTTGGGTTGGGTTGAAGGATCTCAAAGCCCATCCCATCCCACCCCCTGCCATGAGCAGAGACACCTCCCACTGTCCCAGGTTGCTCCAACCTGACCTTGGGCACTTCCACAGTTCGTCTGGGCCTTCTTTCAGAGTTTTAGCAGAGAAATTGGGTGAGACAAGAAGTGATTTTGGTGTTGACTTGTGGGGATTTCTCCTGTACAATATTCTCCCTTATCCATGTTATTCCCTTTCTCTTTGTGCTCCTTCCAAACTTCCTCTCAGGGAAATTGGGAACAACATACAGGTCATGTTAGGCAGGGCTTGGAGCAACCTGGGCTAGTGGGAGGTGGGATGGGATGATCCAGGTCCCTCCCAACCCAAACCTCTCTGGGATTCCATGAAACACTTCCCAGCCTTTCAGGTGCCAAGATGGACTTTTTTGGAGGCCTCAGGAAGTTTCCAACCACTCCTGTTGTGTTTCAGCATCACAGACAGCGCTTTGGAGCCCCTGAAGGCTGAGCTGGCTGAGCTGGAGCAGCTGGTGAAGGACCAGCAGGACAAGATCCGTGCTGTCAAAGCCAACATCCTCAGGAATGATGAGAAGATCCAGAGGATGGTGCTGAGCATCAACCTGGCTGCCAGGAAGTGAAGGACAGGACAAGGAGGACACTCCAAAAGTGGCACTGACTGGCATCCCCACCAAAAAAACCCCAAACAAATCCCAACCAGCAGCTCGACCTTGTGCAGATCTGAAGAAGTTCAGGGATTGGAACCCTGAACCCCAAATCCCAGCCAGCAGCTTGTGGCCTTGTGCAGATCTGAAGAAGTTCAGGGACTGGAACCCTGAACCCCAAATCCCAACCAGCAGCTTGGCCTTGTGCAGATCTGAAGAGGTTCAGGGACTGGAACCCTGAACCCCAAATCCCAACCAGCAGCTTGGCCTTGTGCAGATCTGAAGAGGTTCAGGGACTGGAACCCTAAAAGGGACGTTTAAAAAATGTGGTTGCACTGATTTTGAGATGTTTGATGTTCTTCAGGACGAGGTGATGTTGGCTTTGAATGCTCAGGTTGAAGGGCTGTTAAAACCCTTTGTTTCTTTAAATGGGAATTATTAAAACCATTTCTTTGTTTAAATGGGAACTGCTGTTTCTCTCCTCCTTCTTTCCCTCCTGGCCACCTCTCCCAGTGCCTCCTCTTCCTCCTCTTCCTCCTCTTCCTCCTCTTCCCCCTCTTTCCCCTCTTCCTCCTCTTTCTCCTCCTTGTCTTCCTTGTCTTCCTCCTTCACCTCCTCCTCTTCCTCCTCCTCCTCCACCTCCTCCACCACCTCCTCCCCCTCCTCCTCCACCTCCTCCTCTTCCCCTCCTCCTCCTCTTCCCCCCTCCTACAGCTCAGAATGTTCCTGAATCCTTCCCAGAGCCATCAGGAGCGTGGTTGGGACCGAGGGAAAATGCAATTCCAGCGTCCCCGTGCTGGGGAGCCTGAAGTATTTTATCTGCCCAGGTGTTAATTCCATTTTTATTGCATATGCTCATTTGGAAAGGATTAATTTAAGTAGCTGTTTCCTCCCCACTGCATGTCCTGGTAGCTTTTTCAACAGGAATAACTCCATGGCTTTTTTTTTTAGTGAGCTGCAGATGTCTGGAGTGTTTTTCTAAAGACCTCTGGGGTGTTGTGCCCAGGAGAGCTCAGATTTAGGGCCTCGTAAACCTGCTGAGAGTCTCAGTGGGGACACAGCTGAGCTTCAGTCCCTGCAAGGCTCTTCCCAAGGGTTTTGTGCTGTTGCTTGGCCTCTGGATGAAGTTCTGGTGGCCTCATTTTCCTTCTTTCATTGGTGTTTCTATGGGTTTTTTTTTTGAGGGGAAGGGTGTGTTGTTTTCCTTCTTGGTTTCTTTTTCTGGTGGCTGCACCTGAAAACCCACCAAGTGGATCATCATCATCATGTGAGTATTGAGACATTTGGCATCTTCACACCCCCTTGTCTTCTGCTTTCCATCCCATGGGATCAGTCCCTCAGGAGCTGCTCCAGTGTGGGTCCATCCCATGGGATCAGTCCCTCAGGACCTGCTCCAGGGTGGATCCATCCCATGGATCAGTCCCACTCACCCGTTTCCTTCCTGCTCCTTGTTGCTCCTGCCCTGTCCCACCACGTGGGACCTTCAGCAAACAGGCCTGGATCCAACCCCAAATGTCCTGGAAGGAGGGAAAAGGGATCTCTGCTCTGGAGGATGCTCCAAGAGACCTTCATTTCAGGGGAGCATCAAATCCCACACTAGATTGGGTTGGGTTGGGTTGGGCTGGGCTGGATTGGGGTTTGGTTGGGTTGGGCTGGATTGGGGTTGAGTTGGGTTGGGTTGGGTTGGGCTGGGCTGGGTTGGGGTGGGCTGGACTGGGCTGGCCTGGGTTGGGCTGGGCTGGATTGAGGTTGGGTTGGATTGGATTGGGGCTGGGCTGGGTTGGGTTGGTCTGGGCTGGTCTGGGCTGGGCTGGGCTGGGTTGGGTTGGGTTGGGTTAGAAGGAACCTTCAGGCTCATCTCATCCCACAGGGACATCTCCCACTCTCCCAGGTTGCTCCAAGCCCCATCCAAGCTGCCCATCCATGGGTGTGGGGAACCCTCCGAGCCGGTGCCAACTTCCCGCCAGTGGCAGCTTTCCAGTGTGACAACTCTGGCCCCGTGGTGGCCTCGGGACACTGTCCCTGCAGCCAGGAGGGACTCCCAGGCCACCCAAGGTGGAGATCAGGTAACCTGGGGGCAGGGCAAGGGCTTCTCCAGTTGCAGGCTCAGCAGCTCCTTCCTGTGCGTGGAAGTGTCGGGAAAGCTCCGGGTTTATGTTGAACCTCCGGGCTGCCAACTGGGAGCTGCCAGCAATGGGCTCCTTGTCTTCTGCAGCCAAACTCCAGGGTGGCAGCCCCAGGTCTGTCCCAGCCACAGGGCTGGGCTTTGTTCCTGCTGGTGGGGCCACCAGGAGCTGTGTGGGGAAGGTGTTAGTCCGTGAAAATGTCACCTTCTCAGGTGTCACGGACAGGGTTGGTGCCTTCCATGCGCTCTCCAGGAGCAGCAGGACCACCCCAGGGCATCCAGCTGCTCCCAGGGCACGGGGGGGGGGGGGGGGGGGGGGAGGGGGGGAGCTGCCAGCACCTCTGCCACCCAGGCTGGGTGCTGTGAGAAGCCCCTGGGAAGTGCAGGACAGAGGGTGCCCCTCCAGAAGGGGTGAAGACCTTCCCAGAGTTGTGGAGGTGACACAGGGTGAGCCCCAGGCACTGCGGGGACAGGAGGGTTTGTGGCACAACCTTTGGGGTTACCAAGGGCAGGTTTTGGTGCCCAGGTAAGGCTGAAAGTTGCCAAGAGGGGAGTGGGTTTTGTGGGAAGCCCCTGGTGCCCTTTGGGGTTCCCTTCCAGCTCATTCCCAGAGCCCAGCTGGAAAATTTATCCTTGTTTTGTGCATGTCTCATATTGAAGTGTGGACCTGCCCCACCTTTGCTGGCCCACTGTGGACCTGCCTCACCTTTGGACCTGCCCCACCTTTGCTGGCCCACTGTGGACCTGCCCCACCTTTGCTGGCCCACTGTGGACCCCCAGACTTTCCCAGCCTCCAGTCCAGAGGGACACGTGGGTTCGGGTGGGATTGGCTCCAGTTCCTCTGGCTGGAGGTCTTTGCCTTGGGGGTCTTGAGGCTTCTCTTTCCTTGCTGTGCCAGGGGTCAGGGTGTTGGGGGTGGTGCCAGGCTTGGTCTGGCCAAGGAAATCAACACCTTGACCTTCTCACCAGGAGCTGGGGCACCTTGTGATCCCCTGGGGTGTGACAGCTCCTGGACATGGAATCACAGAGTGGGTTGGGTTGGAAGGGACCCTAAAACCAAACCAGTGCCAACAATACACAGAAGTCCAGAATGGTTTGGTTTGGAAGGAACCTCGAAGTCCCTGGGCAGGGACATCTTCCACCAGCCCAGGTTGCTCCAAGCCCTGTCCAACCTGGCCTTGGACACTTCCAGGGATGAGTTTCCAAACTCCCTGATGACTCTGAGTGCTTGACCTTCCATCCTGAAGATGGTCCTGGTGGGCATGTCATTTCCCAGGACATCCTGAACAGCAGGGAGTGACAAATCCAGGCCCGACCTTTGCCAGCTTCTCCCCCAGCCCATCAGCCCTTTGGACCTGCTGAGGCCACTGGAAAGGCTCCTCCTGACCTCAGGATTGGTGATGGACTTGCAGGTGGGACCAAAAGTCCGTGTTGGTGGAAAAGCTCCCAAGAGGTTGTGGAGGAACCACCTTCCCCATCACTGCTGGAGGCACCACCAGCTCTGTGCCACCCACAGCCTGCCAGCCAGGCAAGGACATTGGCAGGTCCTTGGGATGGCTCCAACCCCTTCCTGAAGTGCCCCTGGGCATCACTTCTTCCCCTCAGAGCTCCACCAGAAATGTGTGGGGAGGAATTTTTTCCCCTCAGGCCAAGCACAGAAATGTGGGATGGATTTGGCTCAAACTTCTTTTTCTTGTGGAATTTGATTTAAAGCAAAAGAAGAAAAAAAAAACCCCAACCCAAAACCAGTGCCTTGGGCAAGAGCTGAGCATGGAAAATTTCCTCCCAAAAAGTGGATGCTTTGTGAAATTCGGGGCCTGTGCAAACAGGTGGTTCAACTGAAGTGGTTTCACAGATCCAGGGTGCTCCCAAAAACTCTCCTAAATCCTGGAGTGAGCCCTTTCTGAAAGGCAGAGGGAGGAGGACAGGCCACCAGCCAGGAACCTGGGCCACTCCCAAAGCCACAGGAGGCTGGAGGAGCCAAGGAAAACCTGGAGGGGTTTGCTGAGGGGTCAGGGAAGGAGCCAAGGCCAGGCATGAGCTTTGAACTGAGCCCCAAAAACTGGGTGGGATCTGGCAGAGACAACCTGAGCTCCCACACCTGATCCAAGACCTGCTGGAGCTGCTCCAGGTGTTGGCTCAGGGCCTGGCAAGGGCAGCCAGGAGGAGAAGTGTGCCAGGATGGGGCAGTGGAGGAATGGGATGGATGATGTGGGGCAGGAGGAGGGGAGTGGCTTCAGACTGGGAAGGGTTGGGTTTAGGTGGGATATTGGGATGGAATTCCCAGAGAAGCTGTGGCTGCCCCAGCCCTGGCAGGGCCCAAGGCCAGCTTGGGGCAACCTGGGCTAGTGGAAGGTCAGCGGGTGGAATGAGATGACCCCTGTGGTCCCTCCCAGTGCAAACCATTCTGGAATTCCCTGAACCAGGGCCATCATCTGGAAGGTGGTGGCACAACCCATCCCACACCTTTCAGGACTTGAATAAGCTCCAAACTTGGGTTGGGATCTCCAGAGGAACCAAAGGATGCTGAGTGGGTCCAACTGCTCCAAACGGCAGGTGCAGGTTCCAAGAAGTGGGAGGAGAAGGAGGGATGGCACAAGGATGGGGGGACACAGGGAACTCTCCTCTAAAATCCAGGGCATCCACAGAGATCCTTGAAGGAACCTGGGTCTGAATGGACAACATCAGTGCCCTGATCACTCAAAAAAAAGGCCATGGAGGTGACAGCATTTCAGTGGAACGTCTGGACCAGAAAGCCACTGGAGGCCTCTGGAAGAGGTTTTTGGTGGAGGATGAATCCAGGAAAGCACCACCATGATTTTTTGGGAGTCCACAACCTCAGCAAGCTGAATTTTTGGGAATCCACAGTCTCAGGGAGCTGATTTTTTTGGGGAATCCACAGTCTCAGGGAGCTGATTTTTGGGGGGGAATCCACAACCTCAGGGAGCTGATTTTTGGGGGAATCCACAACCTCAGGGAGCTGATTTTTTTTGGGAATCCACAACCTCAGGGAGCTGATTTTTTTTTTTTTGGGGGGGGGGGGGGAATCTTCAACCTCTGGGAGCTGATTTTTTGTAACAACCCCTCAGGAGCCCCTTCCAATTAAAAAAGAGACAAAACAAGCAGAAAAAACCTGATCTGGAATAACCTTCAGGCAGAAACTCCTTCCCTGGGAGCAGAGGGAGGTGGTTCAAGTTAATTGTCATGCCTTAATTAGCTGTGCCACTGCCAGTGGGAGCTGAGCCAGGAGCGGGGAAAAAAACAGGGGAATGTTTCATGTTCACACCCCACCTCGGAGCCTGCAGGAATCCAGGCAGGAATGCAAACCTGGTGGAATTCCCACAGCCCTCTTTCCCAAAAAATACACCTTTCTCTGGGTCATTGTCCCCAAACCATGGACCTCCATGGAATTTGGGGGCTTTTTTTAGCCCTGGGGTTGCTTTGGTTTCCTTAAATCCCTCCCAAACAGCTCAGGGGGGTTCTGTCCCCTCCGGCTTCTCCAAAGGTTCAATTCATAAAAAACCCCATCCAGGTTGGAATGAAATGGTGGGAGGCACTTTCAGGAGGAGGAGGTTTGGTTTTCCTTGCTGTTCCAGGGCTGGGTGTGCCAGGAATGCTCCCTGGAGAGCTGGGAAGTGCTGAACTCAACACTGGCTAGGGTTGTCCTCCTGAGACCAGGATTGTCCTACTGGGACCAGGATTGTCCTCCTGAGACCAGGATTGTCCTCCTGAGACCAGGATTGTCCTGAGATCAGGATTATCCTACTGAGACCAGAATTCTCTTTCTGAGACCATGATTGTTTTACTGAGACCAGAAATGTCTTACTGAGACCAGGATTGTCCTACTGAGACCAGGATTCTCCTTCTGAGACCGGGATTGTCCTACTGAGACCAGGATTGTCCTACTGAGACCAGAATTGTCCTACTGAGACCAGGATTCTCCTTCTGAGACCAGGATTGTCCTTCTGAGATCAGGACTGTCCTACTGAGACCAGGGTGGGTGGCAGCACTTCCAGGGAATTGGGCAAAAATCCCACTGGAAATCTGCCTTAATCCCTCCATCAATGGGAGCACATTAATTATATTTTAGCACTTTTTTTCCTGCTCATTTCATGGGGTTTTTTTCCTTCTGGCAGAACTCAGCACCTCTGCTGAGTGTTTTCCCCACAGAGCTCCTGGTGCCTCCTCCTGGTTGGATGCAGCAGGAGAGGTGGGGCATTCCCAAATGGACACCCTCAGAGGGGAGATGGAGCTTCCAGCCCAAACCATTCCATGATTTCTGTTAAATATTCCCTGTTTGATGGATTGGAGTAGATGATCCTCAAAGGTCCCTCCCAGCCCAAACCATTCCATGATTTCTAGTAAATATTCCACGTTTGATGGGAGGAAATGAATGGTCTTCAAAGGTCCCTCCCAGCCCAAACCATTCCATGATTTCTGTTAAATATCCCAAGTTTGATGGGTGGGAATGGATGATCTTTAAAGGTCCCTCCCAACCCAAATAATTCCATTATTTCTGTTAAATATTCCAAGTTTGATGGATGGGAATGGATGACCCTTAAATGTCCCTTCCAGCCCAAACAATTCCATGATTTCTGTGAAAAATCCTGCTGATTCCACCCTAAGGATGGATCCTGGAATTAATTCTCCTCCCATCCCTCTTCCCTTGGCGCTGTGTCCACCCCCCAAATTCCCAGGAAAACACAGAGCTCTGCTAAAACTGGGAGGTGAGGGCCTTCCCCCTCCCTCTTCCCCCCACCAATATATTTCTCACCAGGGCAACTCCACCTCAGAGTTCTCCCAAACTCCAAACCCTTGGCTTTGATCCAGAAGTTTTATGGACTGAGCTAAGTGTGAATTACAGTTCTGCTCACAGCACTTTTTTTTTCCCTTTCCCTCTTCCTTTCTTTCCCTTTTTTCCCTCACCTGGGACTCTGGCACAGCTTTATTTTTTTCCCTGCTATCTGGCAGGTCTGGGAGGAACCTGTGGGATTTGGGAAGGTGTGGAGGTGCCTCTGGAAAAGGGTGTTGGAGGTGGAAGTGGTGGCAGGACTGACCACAGGTATAAATCACGGTCCTTTCCACTCACTTGGTTGCCACATTCCTGAGATGTCCTTGTTCATCCACAAGGAGGTGGATTTGCTTCTCAGCCTGGCACTAAATGCACCCTCTGGCATCAATCCAGGGAGGAAAAGCCATGGTTTAACAGGAGTTCACCCCTTGGCCACGTTGGAATGTGGTGGAGCTTCACGGGGAGGCTGTGGAGCCACGGGCAGGGTGGAGGGGACATGTCCAGCTCCCTGTGGGGAAGGGACCCTCTGATGGTGCCCCAGGAGATGGGCGGGGTCCTCTCTGGGCTCACGGTGCCCGCTGGGCATCCAGCGCCTGGAATGGTCTGGTTGGAGAACCAGGAGCACAGATGGGAGAGGGGAAGGAGGGACGAGGTGTCTGCTCAGGAATGTGGGGAATGTCAGGGAATGTGGAGGGGTGGCTGCCAGGGTTGCTGCCGGAGCCGCAATTCCCGGAGGGATGCGGGAGCCAGGGGAGCTGCTGGAGCCACAATTCCCAGAGGGATGCGGGACCCAGGGGAGCTGCCTGTAATAAATATAGGACTTAACTTGTGTCAAGAACATCACAAGAATTCTGTGTAGCTTTGATGCAGGAAAGATTTAGCAACAAAATGTCTATGAGCTTATCAAATAATGTATAAAAAGTAGAAAAAGAAATGAACTAAAGTTAATAACCAAGCTGCCTTTTGAAGTAAAATAAATACAGTGCAGACCAAAGATAACCCAAGAATACCTAAATACAGTGGAGAAGTGAACCCAATCAAGATAAGGAAGAAACACCTCAAAACAACAGGTAAGGCTTAACTAACCAGATTGTCTCGAGTTAAATTTTAAGTTAAGAATCGCACCAAAGAAGAACCAGCCCCCACGACCACGGAGAAGCAACAGGAAGACTCAGATGAAAGGATCTCAACGCGGAGAAAGAAGGAAATCATTTATAGGAACTGGTTAAAAATAAACCTGCTTTGACTGTATAAAAAGGGAGCCTGAGAGCTCGAATGGGTGTCACTGACAGAGAGGAGACTCCCAGGGCACCCAGCGCTGGTTACTCTGTAGCTTTCATTACTTATCAAATTAAACTACCCTTTATATCAAATGATTGGTTATTTGGGTGATCGTTTATAACATGCCGGACCCGCAATTCCCGGCGGGCTGCGGGATCCAGGGGAGCTGCCGGAGCCGCAATTCCCGGCGGGCTGCGGGATCCAGGGGAGCTGCCGGAGCCGCAATTCCCGGCGGGCTGCGGGATCCAGGGGAGCTGCCGGAGCCGCAATTCCCGGAGGAGCCCGCGGGGCGCTCAGAACCGGCGGCAGGAGGGAGAGGCTGCGGCGCCGCTTCCCGCTGGGAAAATCCACCTTAAGGCCGAGGCAGGAAGCGGCCGAGCGCCAGTCAGGCCGGGAAGGCCGGGAGGGAGGGACAGAGGGACGGGCGGACGGAGGGCGAGCGAGGATGGCGCAGGGCGGGGACCCCCCGGCCGCCCCGGGCACGTACCCGGGCAGGTACCCGGGCAGGGGCTGTCGGGGAGGATGTGCCAGGGTGGGACCCCCCCCGGGGCTCATCCCGGTGCCGCCTGTCCCTGTCCCTGTCACCCCCAGCGCAGGGCGCGACCTGAAGGAGTGGCTGCGGGAGCAGTTCTGCGACCACCCGCTGGAGCGCTGCGAGGAGGACACGCGGCTGCACGACGCGGCTTTCGCAGGGGACCTGGCCACGCTCCGCAGCCTCCTCCAGGAGGAGAGCTTCCAGAGGTGGGCACAGCCCCGGGGGTGGCACAGCCCCCGGGGGTCGTGGCAGGGATGCTCTCGGGGCGCACAGCGAGGTCCTCCTGCATCCCAGCGCCTTGGGAGACCCTCCGGTGCGCTGAGTGCCGCGGGGTGGGAGGGACCTTAAGGAGCATCCAGTGCCACCCCCATGAGCAGGGACACCTCCCACTATGACCAGGTTGCTCCAGCCTGGCCTTGGAAACTTCCAGGGCTGAGGGTTTTTACGGGAAGATGCTCCATTCACCATCCCAACAGCCTGTGCCTTTTGGGGACCTCCCTGTCACCCCATATTTTTGGAGAGGTGTCTCCTGGGATGCTCTGCTCACTGTCCCCACAGTGCTCCTTTTGGGGACCCCCATCTCACCCCCTTGTTTGGGAGAGGTGTCTCCAAGGATGCTCTGCTCACTGCCCCCACAATCTGCTCCTTTAGGGACCCCCATCTCACCCTGTTTTCATAGAGTTGGGTTGGAAGGGACCTCAGAGTTCATCCAGTGCCACCCTCATGGGGCAGGGATACCTCCCACTATCCGAGGTTGCTCCAGCCTGGCCTTGGACACTTCCAGGGATGAGGATTTTACGGGAGAGGTGTCAGGGAATGAGGATGCTCCACTCACCCCCCCTGGTGTCCCAGGACACACATCTCACTTTGGCCTTTTCAGCTCGGGGCAGGAACGTGATCCCATGAAAACAGGAGCCTGCGGATAATGGGAAAAACACACCAAGGGGATTACAATGAGCTGTAAACCTGAAACACTCCGTGTTACAGGATCTGCCTGGGACTCTGGGGGAACTTAATTAATTTTCCTGAACGTGTCCTGGCCTCCAAAAAGGGTCATTTCAGCAAAAAAAATGAGGAGAAGCCAAACCCTCTTTTTGCCCCCCTGGGCACTTGGCCTGGCATTTTTTGGCAGGAAAAAGCAGAGTTTGAGAGGAAGAGGAGGGTTGGCCCCACAGCACCATCACACAGGTGGTGGAGGGAGCAGAGAAATGATGGGTTTGAGCCTGGAGGTAGATCTGGAGCTCCCCAAATCTCCCAAGGATAAAGGGAGCACCTTTATTTTAAGACTGGAATCAAATGCTTGTGATTCCCAGCTTGGTTTTTTATGGATTCATGGAACGCCAGAACCACATGGGTTGAGAGGGACCTTAAAGCTCATCCTGTTCCACAGGCAGGGGCACCTTTCACTCTCCTGGGTTGCTCCAAACCCATCCCTGGACACTTCCAGGGGCAAGTGTGGGGCAACCACAGCAATGGGGGACATTTTCTTATAAAAAGGGAGTGTTTTAGTTATTTTCTTGGGGATTTGGGCTGGTTTGGAGTGGGGTTTGTGCAGCCCCTGGCATGACAGAGCTGTGCCAAAGCCCCGATGCCAGGGCCGTGTCTCTGGCTGTGTCTGTGGCAGCACCTCCCAGTTTATTGACAGGAGCTTAAAGTGCCAAAAATCATGGAATATCCTGAGCTGGAAGGGACCATCCAGTCCCACTCCTGGCCTGGCACAGACACCCCAACAATCCCACCCTGGCCCTGAGAGGATCATCCAAACACTCCTGGAGCTCTGGCAGCCTTGGGGCTGTGCCCATTGCCCTGGGGAGCCTGGTCAGTGCCCACCACCCTCTGGGGGAAGAACCTTGTCCTGAGATCCACCCAAAACCTGCCCTGGGGAGCCTGGTCAGTGCCCACCACCCTCTGGGGGCAGAGTTTTGTCCTGAGATCCAACCTGACCCTGCCCTGGGGAGCCTGGTCAGTGCCCACCACCCTCTGGGGGAAGAACCTTGTCCTGAGATCCACCAAAACTCCCCCTGACACAACTCCAGACCATTCCCTGGGTGCTGCCAGAGCAAAGCTTTGGGTTGGCAATGCCCAACCTTCCAGAGAGCAGTGTGGGCTCTTCCACCCTCCCCTGTGGTGCCAGGGGGTCTCCTCCAACCCCCTGTGTGCCCCCCTGGCAGGAGGATCAACGAGAAGTCGGTGTGGTGCTCGGGGGGGCTGCCCTGCACGCCCCTGCGCCTGGCAGCAACCGCCGGGCACGGCGCCTGTGTGGAGCTGCTGTTGCGCCACGGTGCCCGCCCCGACCTGGTGGACGTCAAGGGGCAGACGGCCCTCTACGTGGCAGTGCTCAATGGGCACCTGGAGTGTGCCAGGATCCTGCTGGAGGCCGGGGCAGATCCCAACGGGAGCCGCCACCACCGCAGCACCCCCGTGTACCATGCGGCGCGGGTGGGCAGGGCTGACATCCTGCAGGAGCTCATCAGGTGGGCACGGGGTGGGCATGGGGTGGGCATGGGGGTGACATCCTGCAGGAGCTCA